>OY856414.1:315745500-316345500 GCA_963693085.1 Alisma plantago-aquatica
TGGGTGACTTGCACTCATCCAAATGAGTTCAAATTTTTTATGTGACCTATTATTATCGTAACCATGAAGATCAATGGATTAGATTTTGGAAAAACATAGTCTAGATAGGCAAACACCATTGGGGTGTACGACGTGATCTGTACACTCGAGTGTATTCTAGCCTGACTCTCTCTCTCTCTCTATATATATGTATATATATATGTATGTATATATATATGTATACCCCATTACTATGCCCACTTAAAAAAAGCATTTATACTGGTATAAGGGTATGTGGTTATGTAGATATGTACCCTCAAAGGGTTTTAAACGGTCAACGTAGTAGACACCAGTACGGAGGTATGTAGGCCAACAATTAAGAAGTCAAGCATACACAATCATGAATGAAGTAGAGCAAAACTACTCTTGAAATCAGGTTTTGTAGGAAAGACAATTTTCTACGACACCCGTACTTAAGGGCTCGTGACCTAAATAGAGTCTAAGGATGGGTTCTTGGCCCAACTATAGAGGCAGACTCCTCTAGGGGACTTGGCGGCCATGCAAAGGCAAAACATAGGAAGGTGCTAGGGAAGGAGGACTCAGACTCTTAGGCATCTTCTTGGGTTACACCTATCTCTTGTATGCTAAGAGATCACAAATGATATTAGGAAGAAGCTGTAGGGAGTTGGAGCCAAAAAAGTGTCTGTAATAAATTGGCGACGGTCGTAAATGGATGATGACTCAAACTTGATCAATATTCACCTTGAGGTGTTTTTTATCAGAAAGATAAGAAGAGAGACAACGGGTGATTGGTTGCCTAGATTGGTGAAGAAGACCATCAGTATGACGGGTAACATGTCGATGGGACTTCTAGTTGATGATTAGATGAATAGAGTCCACTCTGGTACTGTAAAGAACCTTGTATCTAGTGATTTGATACCGTTGGAGGTGATGCTATTTGTCGGGAAGCTTGAACGCCCTGATACATGGAAGAAGTGAATAACTGGAACTAAATTAGAAGTCTTAAGGAAATAAACTATAATAGAAAATCAAGAAAATGAACTATATAATAGTATTAATAATAAAAACTAAATCTTTAGCCTGGAAATTTTGATGAATAATATTTTATTTCTGTAGTTCACATACATTTGTCACCCCAAGAAAAGATTTTTGCAAACATCCTCTCATCTATATGCGGGATGTCAAAATCGTGTCACATGAGAATGTACCAATTTAATTTGGCTAATGTGTATTTTCAATCAGTTTATAGTGTAAGGACACACAAGTACATGTTATTAAAAATGTGTGATTAAGTATTGAATGGATATCAATAATATTTCCAGAAGATGTCATTGAATGGATGCAAATTTCTTAGTCTCTGGGTTTAAGTACTTTTATGTTTAAACATTAATAGGAAAAATGAATCAATGATTTAGACGTCATTTCAGCTTTAATTTCTCTCTCTAGTATTGCACAATGTCTTTATTTCATCTTTTTCATCCATCTGTGTAGAAATACTTTTTCGTGATTAAGTATTGAACCCGACATCTCCTCATCCATTGCATGACGCCAACCTGGGTGATCAAGTGCAACTGAAACAGACGGAGGTATAGAGACTGATGACATAGAAGAAATAAAAGCATGATATGAAGGTGATATGTGGCTATATGAAACAAAATTAGAGATAGGATGTTGAATATTTTTAAGTGTGCATGATCTGACGCCTTTACTCAGAGCAATAGGAAGATTTTGTTCAAAAGATGGAGGAATGGTCTCTACCTGACTTTCTGACAAGGAAGCATCTGGAGAAGCTGAATTGGTAGGACCAGACGTACCACCTGCATTGGTGCCAAAACTAGACTGCCCACATGTACTTGTACGACGAGTGTAAACCTGAGTGACTGGTGGTCTAGCTGGGCTAGGTGGACTTGCATCACGAGGACCATCATCACTAGGGGACTCAAAAATAGGAGACTCGACAATAATGGGAAGAGGCAAGAGTTCTTCCATAACTACGGGGGTCACTGAAGAGCTACCATCAAAATAGGATGTGTCTTCAAAGAAAGTGACATCTGCAGATACAAAGAAACGATGTAAGGTAGGACTGTAGCACTTGTATCCCTTTTGAACTCGAGAGTAACCTAAGAAAACACATTTAACAGACTTTGGACCTAACTTATCCAAACCTGGACCAAGACAATGGACAAAACAAGCACATCCAAACACTCTTGGTGGAACATTATACAATGGCTTCATAGGATGAAGGATCTGAACAGGTATGCGATTTTGAAGAACATATGATGGCATACGGTTGATGAGGTAGGTGGCAGTGAGGACGGCATCCCCCCAAAATTCTCTAGGAACGTGCATGTGAAGGAGAAGAGTGCGAGCGGTCTCAACAACATGAATTTTTCTCTCAGCTACCCCATTCTGTTGTGGTGTATGTGGGCAAGATGATTGGTGAATGATGCCATGGGTGGAAGTGAAATGGATGAACTCACGACTGAAATACTCTCTAGCATTGTCAGAACGAAGCCCACAAATTTTCTTTTGAAATTGGGTTTCCACTTCTGCAGTAAAGGATTTAAATATGGACAAAAGTTCAGACCGTTCCTTCATCAAATAAAGCCATGTAGCACGAGAATAATCATCGACAAAAATAACAAAATATCTAAACCCAAGCTTAGATGTAACACGACTCAGACCCCATATATCAGAGTGTACCAACTCAAGCACAGACTTTGTTCTTTGACTCTCCCTAGACCTAAAGACAGACCTTGTGTGTTTTCCCAGTTGACATGATTCACATTGCAAACTCTCCAAGTTGGACAAACTTGGAACCATAAACTTGAGTTTTTCTATAGATGCATGACTAAGACGACTATGCACTACCAAAGGAGACGCAACTACACACGCTGTGGAAGGTTGTTGCAAGTAGTAGAGTCCAGCCAATTCATATCCTTCACCGATCGTCTTCCCCGTCTTCAAGTCCTGTATAAGACAAGTATCTGGTAAGAAAGTAACGGAGGCTTGAAGAGAACGAGTTAATTTGCTAATTGATAACAAATTAAAAGGAAATTGAGGAATGAATAAAGTAGATGGAAGGGATAAATGTGGGGTTGGTGAAATTGTCCCAATTCCCTTAACAGAAGCAACAAAACCATCTGCAAGGGTGACACCGGGTAGGTTGGGTTTATGTGTGTAGGTGGTGAACATCTCTCGTACCCCAGCGATGTGATCAGTTGCACCGGAATCAAGAACCCAGTCTGACTTGGACGTCGATGCTTTGGATCCATGTGAAATGCATGCTGACAAATCGAGACTTTGTGCATTGAATACTGAAGTCATTGCTTGTTTTGAAGCTCGAAGACGCATCAAATGAGCATATTCTTCTTTGGACAAAGACATCTGATATATAGCTGCCTCCCGGGTATCATCTACAGTTTTCATGTTGGTGGACTTCGCAGGGATTCCATAAGACTCATTACGGATTGTCGCACAAGATTGGTGAACAACAAACTCTTTATCAACCATGTTGACCAAATAATGCACCCACAAATGAGATATTAATTAAATCAGCACAAGATGGACCAGGAACAGAAGCAAACTTGATGGCAAAGATTCAAATTTTTTTTTTTCAAGAAATCAGACTTGTTCCTCAACAAATCAGACTTGTTCTTCAAGAAATCAGACCAATATACAATAGAAGACCTTAAATCCGACTATTGCACACTTTGTAGAAGCTGGAGACCTTGAAATAAGACTGTTTGGCCTTGAAAACAGAACTTTCCAAAGTCGGTAGCAGACGTGCTACAGTACTCCGCGGCTACAGTACCTAGGGAGAATGATCGAAGCTCCCTCCTTGGATTACCAATGCCTGTGACCTTCTAGGGCAAGGTAATAGGATCAAGGACGCCCCTTATAGACCAGATTTGAGTAGGGAAAACAGCCCTTAAAACCTTTTATTGAAGCCAAACTCTTGCTGCGATAGAAGCCTGTTCAAAGCAGCCAAATACAAGATGATTTCGAGAAGCACGTAGGGGAGTAGCAGCCAGCCACCACCACCGTGGAGCAACTAAGACCAAGGGGATACAACACCCAAAACGAATGATCTGAAATCCAAGTAAAGAAGGAGCAGCAGCCACTCCAAGGACCGTCGTGCTACAGTACGTTACTGTAGCAAGCGGGAAAGCATGAGGTTTTGCTGATTTGGGTGACTGAAGACCTTACGTTGGGGATGACAAGTTCCTTGGAGAGAGTGACGTTCCCTGTTGCTCTGATACCATGAGAAAACTAGAGCAAAAAGTGGGAGAATCCCTCAACTTTACACGGTTGAGGTGCTTCTATATTTATATACATGAGAATTTACACATAGATCCCTGACTTTTATCACACTTACAAGTAGGACCCTATACACACATATTAACAGAAGACATACTCCATCTGTAAAGCTTTCACTTTCATATATGGTGTTGTAGTCCTTAGGTAATGTCCGTATATGATCTATGGTGGCTTATTTACAATATTTCCTAGGAAATGGATATCAATATTATTTCCAAAAAATGTCATTGAATGGATGCAAATTTCTTAGTCTCTGGGTTTAAGTACTTTTATGTTTAAACATTAATAGGAAAAATGAATCAATGATTCATACGTCATTTCAGCTTTAATTTCTCTCTCTAGTATTGCACAATGTCTTTATTTCATCTTTTTCATCCATCTGTGTAGAAATACTTTTTCGTGATTATGCTCCAACGTTGTACCTTCTAGTTAAGAAATATGTTCTTTCAATAATGAAATACAGGTATCAAGTTCCACCACATGTGAGCTGCTTAGATCAATTTCTGGCGTGAAAGTGGCACCTGTAGAGATGGTTGCATCAAAACTTTTTGTCCAGTGTTCCAGGCAAATTGGTCTTATCAAGATTTACAGACACTTGCTTAATTATCGAAGTATTGTAAATGCAGATAGTTTTGAAACCTTTCATTTTTATTAATCACTGTACTGCCTTGGCTTAGGCTGAAGGATGTTTTAACGATTATTATTTCTCTTACACATAATATCACAATCAATTGTGAAGGTTTACTTTACATTCTCTAGGGATTGTAGTTGATTGAAATTATTATTTTAATTGTATAACTTATAAAAAAGTTTGATCCCTATTCGATCCTGCTACATCATGCATCTAACATCTAATAAGTATCATTAATAAAAATGTTTTAGGCCATTTGATTTATATGGTTTTATTCATGGGTTAAACATGGTTGTAGGAACAACTATCAATGCACATAAAATGTCAACAAGTTAGGCTTCCAAGTAAGCTACATAATTTGCAAATAGTAAGCATCTGAGAGGGTAATACATAGATGTTTTATCATACATAAATCTGTCAAATCATTTGATTAAAAGGGAAAAAGTACTTAACTACATGTCTAGTATCCTTCATGGCTGACAATATATGGAGCTAGTTTGTATGTGTGCCTATAGTCTGCCTTTGGGTATATTCTTACTTGAATTACATGATGGTTTCTTAACTACATTGTATAAGAGGAATGTTGAATAAACCCTTATCATAAAAGTTGTTGAACTGGAACTGATAAATTGTCATGCCACCAAGGAATTAAATGACCGATACCGACGCCGTTTCGACAGCTTGGGTATAGATATTTACAGGTATACCGACGGAAATATCGACAGATGCAATCCTGGCCATACCGACGCCAAAATGAACGAATTAAATCATGAAATTTTACAGGCATGGTCTCAACACCTAGATGCAACGTTTTATGCAATAAAATTCTATATTGGGTATGTGTGGGGGGGTCAATCATGTGTGAGTTAAGGAAGATGTCCTGTTTTTTGGAGATTTCGATGAAGGATATCAATGGCAAAATATTGGAATTAAGATTTGGAAATTTACTAGCACAATCCATAAACATAAACACACACACTTATACAATAATATCCAATTTACAACACATGAATAACTTAGTAACTTACTAACTCATATCAGTTGTATGTCGAGTTACACACTGATTATCCATATAAGATTGAGTTGATATGGTTGACTTATTGCTCCCCTGGCATGTACATTATGTAAGGTTGGTGATATGAAGTTACGTGTTGCTCAGACACGTGTACAATTAAGATTTGGAATTTTACTAGCACAATCCATAAGCATAAACACACACACACTTATGCAATAATATCCAATTTACAACACATGAATAACATGGTAACTTACTAACTCATATCAATTGTATGTCGAGTTACACACTGATTATCCATACAAGATTGAGTTGATATGGTTGACATATTGCTCCCATGACATGTACAATATGTAATTTTGTTGATATGAAGTTGCGTGTTGCTCAGACACGTCATGTACAATACTATATAAGTGTATAATACTCATTCGTATTATGTAATTAAACACGATATGCTTTAGAATTTTATAGTACTATGTCTCCATATGCATCATATTAGATTCTGAAAGAAAATATACACAAGGGCTTTCTATTGCTCTTCTTCAACGTGTGACTTTGACAATTAACTTCATGACTGTCAAGGAAGTTAAGCACCATCACTATTGTGACACCTTTTCTCCGCTGTTGTTTGTACCACATGATCTTGATATGCGGTAGTAAGATTCTCCATGGATTATGCACAATAGAGGGATAAGTATAAAAGCCATTATTACCATGCCCATTATATGCATATCGTGGGGATGCGATAATATAAAAGTGTAGTTAATATGTCAACCATGTCCATGTTGTGCGATATATGTAGCAAGTGTCATATATCAACAAATATAAGACTAGAAAATTACAAAATCTATATTCTTTTACAATATTTGTTTGTTGTGTTGCGAAGTAGTACATTTTCTTACTTTGTATGATAAAAATACTAGTAAGAAGAACATATGTATACAAATTAGCTTACTACTAAAAATGATAGCAAATTATACTTATATTTTGTGAATTATTTAGGTATATAACTATGATTATAATGTAGATTATGAGAAAGTGGTGTGGATCTAAGAACACATACAATCAGGAAGACATAAAAAAGCAGATGGTGAGATCTTTGCCAATTTAAGGCATTTTGGTATGAATTTACATTTTAATTGAGATAGATGGTGTAAATGAGAGAAATGGTAGAAAACATAAAGGCATACCTTAGATTAGATTTATCTAAGCCCTAGTTGTCGAGATCCCTTTGCTCTAACATTTCCTCCTCTCAAACAGCAGAAACTGACTCAAGCACACAAAAAATCGGTATTTCTGTCGGTATATCAGTACATTTTGTCGAAATTTGGCGGTATTTGGCGGTATTTGGCGATATTTGGCGGTATACCGTCGGTATACCGATATTTGCAATCCCAGCGATACGTTTGTGTGAACCGATGACCGATGCCGTCGATATCGGTATACCGGTCGATATATCGACGATATCGTCGATATCTCTTTCATTGCATGCCACATTTCCCCTTATTTCTTATTACTGTAAATATCGTGGCACTAGAGCTTCGATATTCAGTAGCATGAAAACATGAAACAGGTTGAAGGTTGTGAAACAGAAAGCAGTTTGGGAAGCGTAGGGTTGCACAATGTGTGCACCCTCATATATATAACATTGAAACAATTACAGAGAGGTCCACATATAATATGGAAATAACACAACAATTAACAGAATATATAAAACAGGAATATATTGTAACACTCCCCCTCAAGTTGGAGCATAGATATCAATCATGCCCAACTTGTCCATCAGAATGCAGAATTGCTTCTTCGCTAGCAGCTTGGTGAAGATGTCAGCAACTTGGTCTTCAGAACGAGTGAAGGGAGTGCAGATCTTTCCAGTCAGAATAGATTCCCGAATAAAATGACAATCTACTTCAATATGTTTAGTGCGCTCATGATAGACTGGATTATTTGCAATGAAGATAGCAGCTTTATTATCACAGTGCATAGGTATAGCAGAAGAAGAAGAGTCAACCCCGAACTCTTTTAACAGAGAGCGCACCCACAACAATTCACAGGCAGTATGGGCCATGGCCCTATATTCGGCTTCAGCACTGGACCTGGCCACAACATTTTGTTTTTTACTTCGCCAGGTAACAAGATTTCCTCCAACATATGTACAATATCCAGAAGTAGATTTTATGTCAACTCTGCTACCTGCATAATCAGAATCAGAGTACCCCGTAAGAGAACAGTGTCCATGCTTCCTGTAGTGAAGTCCCTTTCCAGGAGACTTCTTCAAATATCGTAGAATCTGACAAAGAGCATCCCAGTGACACTGTCTGGGCTTATCAAGGTATCTGCTAAGAAGACCCACTGCAGTAGAAATGTCAGCTCTGGTGACAGTCAAATAAATGAGTTTACCAATCAGCCTCCTGTACTTTTTATGATCAGCAAACAGAGGAGAAGAATCATCATCCCAATTTACATTAGGATCTAGAGGAATATCAGCAGGTCTCGCCCCCAGCATACCAGTCTCCTGCAGAATGTCTAGGACATATTTTCTCTGAGACAACACAAGAGCATTAGAATTTCTAGAAACTTCTATGCCCAGAAAATATCTAAGTTTGCCCAAATCTTTAGTAGCAAAATGTTTGCCCAAATGAGATTTAGTAGCCTGAATACCAAGAGAATCACTGCCAGATATGATAATATCATCAACATAGACAATCAGAATAATAATACCAGCTGAAGTCTTCTTGGTAAAAACAGAATGATCCACCTGAGACCGCAGAAACCCAAAATCAATCATAATTTTGCTCAATTTATCAAACCAAGCCCGGGGACTCTGCTTAAGCCCATAAATAGACTTCTTTAATCTGCAAACTTTGTGAGACTCCCCCTGAGCAACAAACCCAGGAGGTTGCTCCATATAGACCTCTTCTTGTAAATCACCATACAAGAAGGCATTTTTGACATCAAGTTGCAACAAAGGCCAGTCAAGATTAACAGCAACAGACAGAAGAATTCTAACAGAATTAAGGCGAGCAACAGGAGAGAATGTCTCAAAATAGTCAATACCATACGTCTGGGTGTAGCCTTTAGCAACGAAGCGTGCCTTGAGCCTTTCAACAGTGCCATCAGGTTGATATTTCACAGCATACACCCATATGCAACCGACAGGTTTGCACTGAGGAGGACGATCCACCAACTCCCAAGTATCACGTTCAGCAAGAGCTAACATCTCCTCCTTCATAGCAGACACCCAACCAGTACTCTGTAGAGCATCCTGGATATTCTTTGGAACAGCAACAGCAGATAAGGCATATACAAAATTGCTAGAATGGACATTCAGATGGTCAGTAGAAACAAACTGAGCAATACTGTGTGATGTGCAGGAACGAGTACCCTTTCTAAGAGCAATGGGTAAGTGAAGATCAGAAGGTACCTCAGGTGTAGCAGAACCTTCTGGAGGTGAAGATTGGTTTTCATGGGGGGTTTCTTGAGTAGAAGGCACTCTGTTCCTGCGTTGATAAACTATAAGAGGAGGCTTATCAGCCTCAGTAGTGACTTTGTCAGTAGTGTCAGGCACACATTCAGAAATAACAGGGAGAGGTGAAGCAATAAGATCAGACTGTAAACTGTCACCACGAGCCGAATAGTAAGGAGTATCTTCAAAGAAAACCACATCACTGCTAGTAAACCATTTTCTTGCAGTAGGACTATAGCACCGATATCCCTTCTGGGTACGGGAGTACCCCAAAAAAATGCACTTCTCAGCACGAGGAGACAATTTATCAGAAGTAGGTCCAACTAACCGTACAAAACAGGTACATCCAAAAATCCTAGGAGGCACAGTAAATAGCGGAATATCGGGTTGGAGCACCTGAATAGGTATTTGGTTTCCAATCACAGATGATGGCATTCGATTTATCAGAAAACAAGCAGTCAATATAGCTTCAGGCCAAAACGAGCGAGGAACATGTGCATGCATCATAATAGTTCTAGCAACCTCTAACACATGTCTATTTTTACGCTCAGCCACACCATTTTGCTGGGGTGTATAAGCACAGGAGGTCTGATGTATTGTACCCACAGATTTACAAAAAACATCCACATCTTTTTTAACAAATTCCAGTGCATTATCAGTACGAAAAATTTTAACAGGCATGCCATATTGAGTTTTTATTTCAGCAAAGAAGAACTTGATGACAGACAAGACTTCGGACCTACTTTTCATCATAAATAACCAAGTAGTCCGTGAGAAGTCATCAATAAACAGAATAAAATACTTATAACCAGATAAACTAGGCACATGACAAGGTCCCCATACATCAGAATGCACTATATCAAATATATTTTTACTGCTAATTTGACTGCGTCTAGGATAAACAGCACGAGTTTGTTTTCCAAGTTGACATGACTCGCACTGAAAACGACAAACACCAAGATCAGACACCAAATATCGAAGCTTCTCAGATGAGGGATGGCCCAGCCGGTAGTGCCACTGTAATGCAGAAACAGATGTAGATAATGCAGACGTCACAGATGCTTTAACAGCTTTAGGCAACTGATCCAGATAGAAGAGTCCATCAGCACCTTCATACCCCCCACCAATCTTCATCCTCGTGCGAAGGTCCTGAAAAACACAAGAACCAGGAATAAAAGTCAGACTACACTGTAAGCCCCGCAATATCTTGCTAACAGACAACATATTCAAAGGAAATCGCGGCACATATAAGGCAGATTTCAGCAGAAAGTCAGAAGAAATATCCCCTACTCCAACCACAGCAGACTTGGAACCATCGGCCAACATGACAGAAGAGGGTCTAGCAGGTTTAAATAATTTGTGAAACAATGATCTATTTCCAGAAATATGCGAAGAGGCACCGGAGTCTATGACCCATTTAGTATTACCAGGCGTAGAGGAAGAACTCAGGAAGGCAGTGTCATAACCAGAATAGGTGGCGGCATGAGCTCCACTAGTCGAAGCTTGAGACGACGCACCAGCGCGTTCAAGAAGAAGACGCTCCACCTCAGCACGGATGTAATCAGCAGTCGCACCCGAGGAGGCAGAGTCAGTAGACTGAGTCGTCCCCTCTGAAGCAGTAGGAGTGGAGTCCGCAGCTGCATTAGCCCACGCCGGTTTACCATATTTCTCCCAGCATTTTTCTTCAATATGGTTGGACCGGCCACAGAAGGTACAAAGGTGCTGTCCTGACTGGGGACGCGCACCAGCAGTAGGGGCAGTAGAAGAGGCTCCACGACCCGGAGCAGTCCGTCCTCGTCCTCCACCCAGGGGAGGACGGCTCTCAGTAAAGCGACCACGGCCACGACCGCGACCGCGACCAGAAGCTGCGGCAAGGGCCGAAGAGTCTCCAACATCAGGAGTCAGAGAAGAAGACGACGAAGGCAAACGCTGAAGGCGTTTGTAGGCACTCTGTAGTGACGGCAGAGGGTCACTAGCTAAGATCTGGTCCACAACCCCAGCATATGACTCGGGCAATCCACAGAGAAACTGAACCAACTGAAGCTCCTGGCGCTGACGCTGCATAGTAGCCAGGTCCGTGGAGAGAGGATGATAGGATTCCAGCTCACCCCATAATCCAGTAAAGTCAGAGAAGTAGTCAGAAGTATCTGTCCCCGTGAACTGTAGACGTCCCAGCTGTTTGGTGATGTCAAACACCTTCTTGGGGTTCTGACTATGCGAGTAAGTACCGGCGAGCTGATCCCACATCTGCTTCGCCGTAGGCAGGTGAAGAAGTGTGACACTGATCTTCTCAATGCTGCTGTTGAGAATCCAGGTCATCACAGTGGAGTATCACGAACCCAGTCGTCATACGCCTTCACATCTTTAGCATCAGCGTCCTCGGCGGGTGCGTCAGGACCCGCACGGATAAGGTGTGAGTACTTGCCCTGGGATCTAGCATAGATCGTCATGGAGCAGACCCAGTGTGGGTAGTTGCGCCCATCAAGCTTCACAGTAGTAACTTGACGGCGGAAGTCATCATGCGAAGACGCCATGGTAGCAGGAGGCACAGCAGGAACAAGCACGATCAGGCAGGAGACGGTCTACGCCGTTAGACAGGCACAGCAGGCACAACAAACACGGAGAAGACCTCTCACATACGATCTACGTCTAAGCGCAGATCAAAGCCCGGTGACACAAAGGTCTACACGGGCAGGCAGGCACGGAACCGGAAAAAAAAACGTCTACGTCAGTTCAAGCCACCGGACCTTCACGTAGCCAACTGCCCGGTGGCAACGGGCCGCGGAGGCGTATTAGGCCCCGGCGGCGGAGAAGAGGACCGGCCCTTGGGGGCTGGCCCGCGCCTGCTGCCCGCCCGGCGGCGGCGGCTGGCCTGCCCGGCCGGCTGCTGCTGCTGCGGGGCCGGCGGCGGCCCTGCTGCTGGCCGGCGGCGGCCCGACTGCTGCTGGCCGGCGGCTGCGGTGCCGCGCGCGGGGGGGGGGGGGGGCGGCGCCCGGAGAGAGAGAGAGGGAAGGGAAGGGAGGGTGACGGCCGCCTGGATCTACTGCTCTGGTACCATGTGAAACAGAAAGCAGTTTGGGAAGCGTAGGGTTGCACAATGTGTGCACCCTCATATATATAACATTGAAACAATTACAGAGAGGTCCACATATAATATGGAAATAACACAATAATTAACAGAATATATAAAACAGGAATATATTGTAACAAAGGTTGTTGTGGGATCTAATGGGGTGTTTCTAGTCCTCTATGGCTCCTTTAGATTTATCTATTATCCATATACTGTTCAGGTCGTAAACTGTACCCCCTTGTATGTAACCCTTTTTCTATATAAACAGGTTCTTGTACTATGTTTCTAATTATGTTTGTTAAACTTAATTACAACCATTTGTTTCAACTACGTCTTAGAGCGACCATTACAACCATTACTTTCAACAAGGTCTTAGAGTGACCATCCTAAATATTGATCCCCCTAGCTTCCCTCTCCCTTCCTTTTTCTCCTCTTCTCTAATTTTCTAGATCCTGCTATAATAGTTTATTGTAGAGTCAGCCAATTGAACCTAAACCAACCCTTGAATCAATGACTCTAGGAAATCAAATCTAACCCTAAAAGTTTGAACGAAGGTAGATGATCTTCTATCTTGGTCGTGATGGGGACATAAATCCCTCTACTGCTCCCCTACAATGTCCTAGTTGCCAGCCAAAAGTTTACAGTGGCTTTCTCTTCTATTAAAGGTGTCTTCCTCACTGAATTTGGCACCCTTGGGCCTCTGTAGGGGCAACCACACTCCTGTAAAGTTAATCGACATCAATGGAGGGAGGGTAGGTTGCTTCTCCAAGTTTTTTGGCCACGACCTGCATGTACTATAGCTTGCTACTATAACTCCCCACTATTAACTAAGAAGGCATCTTTGTCTTTGAGGCTCTCTAAATCTCTTTTTTCTTCCACGGGTTTATCCTTCAACCTCATCCATTCCATGCAGATCCCCTTGTGTGGGTGATTGTTTATGTTACAAGCAGTTTATCATTATCCTGCTTCTGCTGCTGCACATCATTCCTGTAGCAGTGACTGCTTCTGTAATGTTAATCTTTTTTGTAGTATTCAATGAAGATCCTTTATTTTCACCAAGGAAGAAGTATTGTTCAGTCGACTATAATATATAATGATCACAACACATCACATCTTTCAAACAAATGAGTCTGACATTCTGTTGTGAAGGAATATGGTCTCTTCATTCCTGGTATTACGAGACAAAATCAAAAGGAAAGTGGTCTCTTCATTCCTGGTATTACGAGACTAAATCAAATTTGTGGATTCAAACCGCCTTAAGAGAGTTAGGCCTACTAAAAGGACTGGCCAAACGAAAATGACAGCAGGTAAAATCATGGCTATGGAATAGAATGGAACCCCAAACCACATGCAGATTCATGCTTTATTCTATTGCAAATGGCATTTACGATGATGCTAAAAGGCATTACACCCATAAGAGGAATGTCTTATGGATCTATAGATAATTGAATAAGCAATTATCTGGGAAGTAGGGTGATTTCAAGATTGACAATTTCTTCGACTGTTTAAGACATCTGAAGAAAACTAAATTATTATGAGCCTCTTATCTCCGAGGATGAAACCTAAAGAACAAGAGTCTTGTTACTAGAAAGTGTTGTTTGGTTTCTTCTCTAGTTTTGTTGCTCGTAGCGTTATTCTGGCTACATGTTAGATATCTACTCTAGATAGGCTGAAGCAAATTAGGATGTGATGTTTGAGTACACTATCTTTTCTCTGCTCCATCTGAATCTTAGCTCTCTACGGAAACTACTGCTAGAGGACTTGGTTGTGGAGTGGGCAAAGTTCAAAATACACTCTGTGGAAGGATTAGGCACATTGAATATCATTTTTTTTCAAAGAAAATGGGCATCCGTATATGGTCATGGTCAATGTTTTAGAAGGTGCAAAAAGGGAAGCGAGTGGACATGATATTTTAGCTGCTTAAGCGCCAGGCGGGCGGTGCTTAAGCTGACACTTTTTATTAAAACTGGATGCTTTACTTCTTGAATATTTTTTACATAATTACACACATATATCATATATAACCATACATTGTGAACTTTTATAATTATAAAACTAGATATATATTCAACTCTGAACTGATTATACTTAGTATGAATTATGAAATCGTAGTCTTAGGGCAGCCACCCAAGCCTTTATGACTAGTAGCAAAATATAATACATGACTATGTTAGCATCAATATTCCGATATTTAAGTAGTAATCAACTAAGGTATTCCTATATTTAGTAATTCCGTACAGTAAAATAATACAATATACATGACCAGCATAGTATGTAATTAATAACCACTAGCCATTAAATTTGCAACTAGTAATAACGTAAAGTACAACTATTAAAGTAGTATACAAAATATTATGTAGCTACGAAACGGTGGACTATTAACTATATAATTGTTTACTTTCTAATTAGACTTCAAACAATAATTTATATCATCTGCAGAAGAACAAAAATGGTAGTTATAATTGCATTCAGTAGTAGCATAAGAATCCATGATCTATACTTCATGTAATGTGTTAATTCATGTATAAACAACGTTGATAGGAAATTAGGAATATATGATCTAAATTTGTTATCTATATAGATTTTTATAAGTACTATGTATATGAAGTAGAATTTACTAACTCAACATGTTTAGATGTTGTTTTTGACCAAACAGGGATGAAATTAGGGAACATCCTAAAAAGCATCCCACAAAGCGGCCTAAGTGGGCCCATAAAGCAGCCCAGACGGGAAAAAGTGGGCGCTTCACGACAACCGCCTAACAGAGCGCTTATTGCCCAAATTAGGCGCCAGGGGCCTTGACTGCTTAAGCGGCTGCCTGATTTTTAAAACACTAGTGCTGGCCATACTCATTAGGAAGCAATCAAGGGACTTCTAACTTTATTCACGTTACGAAAAATTTGCCTAGAACATTTCTTTCCAAGTAGTAGTAGATCAGTTACTCCAGGCTTCTAAGACTTCTTCTTTAGAACCCATGGCAATCTAGCTAGTCTTCTCTAGCTCTTTTTCTCATTCTTCTCTGAGAAGGGCAATCTAAGGACCTCTATGGTTGCTTCTCATAACAGTTGAATGTTTTATACTAACACCATGCTACACATGACTAGTAGAATATTTTTTCACCTGATTCAGTTCCTATACCACATATAACTATCACCCTTGCCTTTGGTATACGTCAAAATCACACATTCTTGTGGAGCAGTTCCTATTATATCACATTACCTTAAGTCCACCACATACCTAATCGCCCCTCTAATCTCATCTTAGTTGCAGTACCACGTAATTTGGTTCCTAATTACCAGTACAACTATCTCCCTAGCCTATGGTATCCATCAAAACCACACATTCCTATTCATTTGTTCCTATTAATTCATCTCTTAAATTGCCTTTAGTTCATCACATACCTAATGTCCCCTATTATCTCATGTTAGTTGCAATTTACAATGCTATTCATTAAGATGAAGAGAATATGAACTAATATATCTTGTTTTTTTGGGAAAAGTGACTATGGCACTTGCTATTTTTTTTATCTAATATACCCTTGATCCTTGCTAATCTCTTCTTAAAAATGATTTTTGAAACCTTTTGGCAATGTTCACAGTTCTGTTTGTTGTTCTTTTTGCATGTGATATAATGGACATCTGAAAAAAAGCCATTGGATTGATATCTGAAACCACCGGAGTAGACGTGGGAGAGAACCTCGACTTCCTCCGTTGTCGGGGTTTGTGTATATTCATATACAAAAGAAATTACACACTTTACATATAGGACCCTGACCTAAATACATGATTACAAGTAACTGCCTATATGTATTAAAACTCCCCCTCAAGCTGGAGCATATATATCATGTGTGTCCAACTTGGTACATAAGTAATGAACCCAACAACCATTCAAGGACTTTGTAAATAGGTCAGCTAGTTGCTCCTCTGATCTAATAGGTGACAATCGGATCAGATTCCCTTGTATTTTTTCTCGCAAAATGTGAAAACCGACTTCAATATGTTTAGTTCTTTCATGGAAGACATTATGTTGAGCAATGTGAACAATAACCTAGTTATCACACTTTTAAGTCCATAGGAGCATCTTGCATGAAGCGAAGCTCCAACAAGTGACAAGTCCATAGTAACTCACATGACGCTAGAGCCATAGCTCTATATCAAACTCTGCACTGGATCTAGGTACCACAATTTGCTTCTTGCTCTTCCAAGACGCCAAATTTCCTCCCACAAATATACAATAACCTGAGATAAATTTTATGTCCTTGCTGGATCTGGCCCAATCAACATCTGAGAAGCCCTGCACCTATAAATGTCCATGATTTTAATACAAGAGCCCCTTGCCAGGATACTTCTTGAGATACCTCAAAATACGCATCACAGCCTCAAGTGACCGGTGCAAGGCTTATCCATGCTAACCACACTAGTAGCAAAGACAATGTCCAGGTTGAGTGTTTGTAAGATAAATCAGGTTTCCTACAAGCTGTCTGTGAGAAGAGGTGAGGGGGAGAGGAGACGAAACACCGAGAGATTTGTCGGCTGCAAGGAGCAGCTTTCTTGAGAGGGCAATAGCCGTCTCACTTCTTTTCATATATTAGGGTAAGATACATTGTGGTACAAAGGAGAAAATGATAGAAAAACAATAAAACAAATAATATAATGAAGATAGAACCAGGAGGCAGATCGCCGATTCCCGCCGCTGTGACAATCTCGATACCATCAACAGGACTGTCGATGGTATCGACAAAATGCTGTCTGTTGCTGTGACAATTTCGATACCATCGACCTCCTGTCGATAGTATCGACGGAGATGCAGGTTGTTTCACAGTCCCCCTCAAGCTGGAGAGTACACATCGTGTATGCCCAACTTGCCACATAATCTCTGAAAAGCTGCTGGACCCAAAGGCTTTGTCAAGATGTCCGCCAGTTGATCTTCAAACTTGACGTATGGCGTCACAATAGTGCCATCTTTGATTTGATCACAAATAAAATGGCAATCAACTTCTATGTGCTTTGTACGCTCATGAAAGATAGGGTTCCTTGCAATGTGTATAGCAGACTGATTGTCACACTTGAGCTCCATAGAAGACATGATAGTGATTTTAACTCAGAAAGAACAAATTTGACCCATTGTAGTTCACAACATGCATGGGCCATAGCACGGTATTCAGCCTCAGTACTAGATCTAGCTACCACACGCTGTTTTTTGCTTTTCCAAGTAATCAAATGATCACCTAGGAAAGTACAATAGCCTGATGTAGACCTTCTATCAGTATGATCACCAGCCCAATCTGCATCTGAATACCCTGTGAGAGTCAAAATAGATGGAGTCACCTTGGGTTTAGAATATGTGATCCCCTTACCAGGAGCACTCTTCAGATTTCTTAGAATCCGGCAAACTGCTGTCCAGTGTGACTGTCGTGGTGAGTGCATATGCTGACTCACGACGCCTACAGCAAAAGAAATGTCAGGTCGTGTAACAGTCAGATTTATTAGCTTGCCAACTATTCTTCTGTAATATCCTGGATCTGAGTACTCAACATCATCAACCGTCTCCTTGATGTGGTAATCCATAGGAGTAGATACCAGTTTAGATTCAGTCATGCCTGTCTCCTGTAGTAAGTCAAGCACATATTTCCTCTGAGATAGGTTGACACATGCATGAGATCTAAGCACCTCAATGCCCAGAAAATATCTCAGTTTACCCAGATCCTTCGTTTGGAAGTGTTTCTGTAACCCTTCCTTCACACGAGATATGCCTGGAGAATCACTGCCAGTAATCACTATGTCATCAACATATACAACAATAATGATAGAGCCACAAGAAGAGCTAGAGTAGAATAAAGAATGATCAGTCATCGAGCGAGAGAAACCCATCTAGAGTACAACCTCACTGAACTTGTCGAACCAAGCTCGAGGAGACTATTTCAGCCCATATATGGCTTTCTTCAATTTACACACTTTCTGACACTCCCCCCGAGCAACAAACCCAGGAGCTTGCTCCATATATACCTCTTCCTATAGATCACCATGTAGCAATGTTTTAAAAAACGTTAAGCGGTAACCGTGCGGACAGCACCTTGTAACTGGTTAAGCGGTAAGCGGCCGATTTTTTAAAAAACGGGTTTTAATTTCCTATATAATTTTATACAAAATTACATATATATGTATATAAATACTAATACTCTTTGAAACTTTTATATATATCTAAAGATTCTAAACACTCTACCCAACAGTAAAAACACCCAATTAGTTTATAAGATAGCTATAAGACAATAATTATAGCCATAATATAATAAATAATAGATTTGACATAGATAAAATACCCCACATACATGATTCAGAAATATTTTTGCATCACATGTTTACATAGTTAAGCAGTAAACAGTAGACTCATTATTGGATACCTTTCTAACTTATTGTTATATGTGCATATCATCAATTAGTCATACATTACAGCAGTACAATTAACTAAAGTATGCATTCTAAAATTAGATAATAGTTACATATATTTTACTTGTATAAATTACACTTTACAACAGTACCCTATTATCCCAACTTGCATACAGTAAACAATAGACTCATTATTGGATACCTTTCTAACTTATTGTTATATGTGCATATCATCAATTAGTCATACATTACAACAGTACAATTAACTAAAGTATGCATTCTAAAATTAGATAATAGTTACATTACATATATTTTACTTGTATAAATTACACTTTACAACAGTACCCTATTATCCCAACTTGCATACAAGTATGCATTCTATTAGACTAGGCTTATCATAGGATATTTAAGTTTAATATATTATAGTCAGTAATACTTGGGGCCATATAGTTTATATAAAGTTACAGGTGTACAGCAAAATTTACAAAAAACGGACATTACGCGGGAAAAAAAAACGGGCAAAAAAACGTAAAAAAGGGTAAAAAACGGCCGATTAATTACAAAAAAGTTAACCGGCGATTTTAGCAAAAATCGAACGGGCTGGGTGTTTGGCCGATTAATCGGCCATTTAATCGGCCGCTCAGCCCATTTTTCATTTCACTGCCATGTAGAAAGGCATTCTTAACATCAAGCTGAAATAGGGGCCAATCAAAGGTAGTAGCCAGAGAAATAATAATCCGGATAGAGTTTAGACAAGCTATTGGAGAAAAGGTCTCAAAGAAATCAACTCCATAGGTCTGTGTGTAGCCTTTTTCTACCAATCTGGCCTTCAACCTCTCAACAGATCCATCCAGATTATGTTTGATGGTGAAAACCCATCTGCAACCCACTGTTTTCTTCCCTACAGGTAAGTCAACAAGATCCCATGTGCCATTATGCAAAAGGGCTGACATCTCAAGCTGCATTGCCTGTTTCCAACAACTATCCTTCATAGCATCATAGTGATCCCTTGGTATATCAACATAATCATTCCCAATAGCAAATGCGCGGGCCTGCTTAGATAAGTATGACAGACAACACACATTTGTAATAGGATGTCTAACAGTACAAGAACGAACACCTTTCCGAACAGCAATAGGAAGATCAAGATCTGATGCTTCTGCAGGAATCTCGTGAGTAGAAGACGATGAGGAAGGCTCAGGGACTGGCGTCTCTACCTCTTCTGGATCTTGTCTGCCTCGCCTACTATAAACATATGGGTACTGCTGAATAACAGGCCTGTCAGCTGTCTGCTCGTCCTGAATAAAAGTATAATCAGGAATAATGGGTGGCGCTCCCTCACTCTGCACAGATGGTGCCCCTCTCTCACTCTGAAAATCTGGTGGCACTCCCTCTCTCAACTGCTCCCCCTTATAGCATAGAAGAAATACAAAGTGGTCTCATGGAAGGTAACATCCCTAGACAAACATGCGACGAAGACTAGGACAATAACACTTGTATCCTTTGCTAGTACTAGAATAACCAAGGAACAAGGTTTTAATAGACCTAGGAGAAAGTTTGTCAGTCTTAGGGTCAAAATTATGGACAAAAGAACTGCAACCAAACACTCTGAGGGGAACAGAAAAGGGCTAATCCGTGGGCCGTTACACAGAGAAAGGAGTTTTTCCTTTGAGAACGGAGGATGGTTGTCTATTGATTAAGAAGCAAGCAGTTAACAGAGTTTCAGACCAGAATTTCTCAGGCACATTGGATTGAAACATGATCGAACGAGCAATATCAAGAAGATGACGATTTTTCCTCTCAGCCACCCCATTTTGCTGAGGGGTGTGAGGACAAGATGTGCGATGGTTCATGCCCACATAACTACAAAAATCAGACATAGCCTTTTGAACATACTCTAAAGCATTATCAGATTGGAGAGTTTTTATATTGCAATCAAACTGAACCTTTATTTCTTTATGAAAATGTTTCACAATAGATAGCACAGACTCTCGGCTTTTGAGAAGGTAGACCCATGTCATGCGGGAAAAATCATCCACAAAGGAAATAAAATAACGAAAACCATTATAACTCTGGTCGTTAACAGGACCCCATACATAACTGTGGACTAACTCAAAAGGACAAGATGCCCGCTTATTGACACGACTGGAATAAGACAACCTATGATGTTTTCCCAGTTGACATGACTGACACTCTAAAGATGACACTCGCACAACTCAAGTTCCAACTTCCGCAGGCTTTCTAACGACGGATGTCCATATCTGCAATGCCATAGTAGGGGGGAACCACTCAACAGGATGGATGGAGCTGGAGCAGATACTGGGCGAGGCAGACTGTCACCGTGGAAAAGGTAGAGATCACCTTTCCTAGGCCCCCCACCAATCGTCCTCATACTCTTGAGATCCTGTAAAACAAAACAAGAAGGCCCAAATGTTACTGTACATTTTACAGTGTCAACCAATTTTGCAACAGAAAGATGATTAAAAGGAAACTCAGGCACAAAGTGTACAAATTTCAGATCAATCTTGGGTGTTAGAGAGACAGATCCACTAGCTAGCACTCTCCTCACTGAACCATCTGCCAGTGTGACAAATTGGTGAGGAATATATGAGTCAATAGATTGGAGCAATCTCTTCATACCAGTCATGTATTGTGACGCGCCTGAGTCAACTACCCAAGATGTAGTAGAGCCAGAAGTTATGAGAGATGTAGCCTGATTACCAGCAGTAGATGTCAGGTTAGCTGATGATGAAGACGAAGATCCCACACTCATGTGCTGTGTAGCCTGAATGAACCGATCATACTCCTCCTGAGTAAGAGTGATGTCGGTCTCAGAATTGGTGCCCACAGCTGAAGACGGAGAGGAATTTGTAGAAGTGGCACAATGTGCTGCCCCCACAGGAGGTGCAACAGGTCTCCCATGTTTCTTCCAACACTTCTCCACTGTATGTCCCGGTTTGTCACAAAAGGTACACTTCGGACGTGTCCCACGTCCTCTGCCGTACCAGGTCGTCCTCCTCTCACCGCAACAGCTACGGATGCATGAGACTCCCTAGAGGATATAGTAGAGACAAGATTAATAGACTCAAAAATAGATTGTTGAATTCTCGAATATGCTTCTACAAAACTTGGCAATTTATCAGAAGCCAGAATGATGCTCCGGGCAGAACTGCAAATGGAATTAAGCCCGGATAGAAATTTAGCAGTGATCAAGTCGTCTCTATCTTTGATCTGTGCAGCAACTGTCACAGGATGATAATAGCTCAGCTCCTGAGCAAGTGCCTAAATAGCTCCAAAGTATTTCTCAAGGGACCTATCACCCTGCCTCTCAGCAAATAGACGATCATATATCATGAATAGCCGAAGAGCATTCTTTTCCTGGGAATAGTGCTGCTTCACTGCGTCCCATATCTCTTTAGCTGTAGTATAGAACATAAACCTAGCCGCAATTGCAGGCTCCATACCATTCCATAACCAAGTCTTTACAAGACTGTCATGACGCTTCCATTCAACGTATCATTTATCAGTAGTGTCCAAGGGATCCGAGTCCACATGTCTCGCCTTATCGCGAGATTCCAAGACAGTGTGAACAACATTCATCCATAGTGGATAGTTTTTCCCGTTGAGTTTGATGGAGGGGATAGGAGACGCCTCGCCGTAGGGAATTTTGGTGTCCTCCATTGTAGACGGGAACACAGTGACGGATTAATACACGTCACAGAGAAAGATGAGGTGACGGAGAGATACATGTCACAAAGATAGATGGGGTGACGGAGAGATACACGTCACAACAAAAAAGGAATGGATAAATGCGTTACTGACGCATTCACAGCCTCTAATCAATTTTCCTAGTCACATATGGAGGAGATGTGACTAGGAGTCCAACCGTCGGGGATGAGTCCTCCGATTTAGATTTTAGACGGCCGTCGAATCACCTGAAGACCCCAAACAACTTGTGGTGGAGTCTACGACAGCGTTGGAGATCTACCAAAGACCCAACGTAGAAGGAGATAACCCTGCAAGCCCGGTGCCTCACTCTAGATCGGCGGATGGGCTGCAGCCGGACGGCGGCCCTACCGCCGCTGCCTCTCGGTGGCGCCGCCGGCACAGAGAGAAAGAAAGAGGAGCGCTGCCGGCAAAGAGAAAGAAGGGGAAATGGAGAAGTGGTGGCGGAAGGAGAGAGATGCCCTGGATCGAGCTCTGCTCTGATACCATGTGAGAAGAGGTGAGGGGGAGAGGAGACAAAACATCGAGAGATTTGTCGGCTGCAAGGAGCAACTTTCTTGAGAGGGCAATAGCCGTCTCACTTCTTTTTATATATTAGGGTAAGATACATTGTGGTACAAAGGAGAAAATGATAGAAAAACAATAAAACAAATAATATAATGAAGATAGAACCAGGAGGCAGATCGTCAATTTCCGTCGCTGTGACAATCTCGATACCATCGACAGGACTGTCGATGGTATCGACAAAATGCTGTCTGTTGCTGTGACAATTTCGATACCATCAACCTCCTGTCGATAGTATCGATGGAGATGCAGGTTGTTTCACACTGTCTATATCTCAAAGGATCATTAAGTAACTTCCTCTGCTCCACAAAAAACTTGGCTTTATGATCTATTAGTGTATAAGTAGGTTTATTTTCAAGCATCCCTGTCTCAATGAGATATAAGACATAAATTCTCTGTGAAATCACTATCCCACACTTTGACTTAGCAATTTCAATACCTAGAAAACATTTAAGACTCCTAAGTCTTTTGTCTAAAACTGACCCTGTAGAAATGTCCTCAACTGTGCAATGCCTTGCTTATCATCACCAATGATAACAATGTCATCAACATATACCACCAACAAGATACACCCAGAACTCTGTTCTCTATAGAAGACTGAATTGTCCATAGTACATCAGATAAGGCACTGTTGAATATACCAAACCATAGAGAGACTTATGAATATGGCATACTAGATTTTACTCCCTTTGAGTAACAAACCCTAGTAGTTATTCCATATAAACAATCCTCATCCAAATCACCATGCATGAATGCATTTTTTATATCAAGCTGGTGTAGATGCCAAGAATGAATTGGATGTAAAGACAAGACGATACTGATGGATGCCATCTTTTCCATAGGAGATGTCTTTGTATAATCCTCACCATACACCCGAGTGTAGCTCTTGGCTATCATACGAGCTTTAAGCCGATCAACACATCCATCTGCTCTCAGTCACTCACTTTGACAGTATAAAACCAAGACATCCAAAGATAGACTTGCCACGTGGATGCGGCACAAGAGACCGGTTTGGTTTTGATCTAGGGTTGACATCTCTTCTTACATAGCATGACACCAACCTGGATGCTCTAGTACAACTGAAATAGATGGAGCTATAGAGATAGAGGGTATAGAAGAAATAAAGGTATAATATGAAGGTGATAGATAGCTATATGAGACAAAGTTATATATAGGATAATGAAAATTTTTATGGGTGCAAGATCTAACACCTTTGCTCAAGGCAATAGGAAGATCTTGCAAGAGGTGAAACTATATCTACTTGACTTTTTTGTTTAACCTGCATTGGTACCTAGACCAGACTGTCCACCTGCACCATGCAACGAGTGTAGACTTGAGTGACTGGGGGCCTACTAGAGGTGGGTGGAACCACATCATGAGCACCTTCACTAGTAGAGGACTTGAGAACAAAAGACTCATCCATAACAGGAAGGTGCAAGAGTTCCTTCATGGCTATTTGAAGAACTATTATCAAAGAAGGGTGTCTTAAAAAAAGGTGACAACCGCGACATCAACAGACACAAAGAAGTGATGTAAGGTATGATTGTAGCACTTATGCCCCTTTTGGACCTAAGAGTAAACTACAACCTTTGTCGGCCTCATGGTGTAGAAAAGGAAGGTCTTCTTTCTTGGGAGATCACAATCATCTCATCTATTCTTGTGCAATGCTGAGCTTTTGTGTACTTCTATGTCAATACATCATAAAGAGATAAAGCGACTTCATTTCTCCACATAAATTGAACCTAGTAGGGAACCCCTACCCTAGCTACGTGCCTTCACTAGCCCAAACACCTTAGAGTGTGACGCCCATCGTCACATCGAAGTGAGATAACTCAAACAGAACGTGGAACTAATACTAAACATCCAAGATTACCATAAGACAAGGTAAACCAAAACCGATTCTATATTACCACAAAAGTGGAACATATTACATCTGGGTCCACATGAAGCCACCTGTATTACATATCATGCCACAAGATGATACATATCGTTGTTCACTTGGCCAACTTGCCATAACCTGATACATATAATAACCTATTCACATATATACAAACCATATTTGTACAACCATGGCCTACTTCCAAAACTCGTGTCGATATAAAACGTCTACACAACATCCCCAAGGACCTGAGAGTAAAAGGACGACACATAGGACTCTACTACAAAACACTAGCAACATATCCAACCTTTAACAACTACGACTCCTGTTGCTGCTCAGCCTCAACCGCATGATGTCTACCTCGTCGTGCACGACCACCTAAAAATGTGGAAACCCACGGGGTGAGACCAACGTCCCAGCAAGAGATATGACTCTCGCCGCAACTATTATTAACACAAATAAGCTAAAGCGGGAAGATAACATGATTATCAAGTTGAGCAGATTCAACTAAATGATATGAATAAATCAATTAGCACTGTTTAAGCAAACTGGGCATCTACAACTGAGCAGTAGAACATCTTATACTTAAAGAAGGAATATGAAGAACATGTATAACAATTGATTTCTCTTACCGCATTATAAATCAACTAATCAGTACAAGAGATAAGGCAAAGGGTCATCCAATTTGAGTCGTATTTAACCCTAAGCAAATATATTACGCGGCTGAATTACGTCTTTTATTATGCTCTGAGGAGATGAGGTATACCACTAATGCTCCAACTGACCACTACTAAGTCGAAATCAGTGTCATACAAGATCTAGGAGGAGTCAGACTCCTATGATCTCTCTCTCACACCCTTAGTCAGTCCGAGTCTGTCGCAATGACATATAGAGTCAAACTGCAAAACATCGTAGTCCGCCTTGGTATATAGGCACAATACTAGTGAAAATTGAGTTACGACTGCAACCACACTCATGTCGAGGTATGCCTGCAGCCATGGTGCTGGACTTCGACTTCATGTCGATTTCGCCAGGTGTGGAAGTGGAAGTTTGTGGAAACTTTGAGGAAATTTCAAGGAAGTTTAGACGCAAACATCGACAAACTTCGATGTCGATTTTTGAAGAAAATGATGTGAATTTGCAGGAAACTTCAATTGAAAACTTTTAATTATGTTATACCTCTCTCTTATAATTGCTAATTTAATAAAAATACATGATTCATGAGTCTTTAGCCCTAAGTAGGTTGATAATATGATGTGCGCCTGCAATGGTCAAACATGCAATACACATACTAATACAATTCAAATGTTGAACATATGTATTATATACAAATATACAACTAAATAGGAAAGAGTGGCAACAACAAACAAAGGAGTTGATATTAGAAGTTGTGAAGAGGGTTGGAGGCAACCCTTATGTATTATATGGCTATTAGTGCACTAGTTAGAATTAATGTTCTGGGTTGTCTCAATTTCGCCCCAACTTCGCCAACTTCGAGGAATCTTCGACAACTTCGGAGAAGTTGAGACGAAAATACATACAAAAAGACCAACTTCGACGAAATCAGTGAAACTTTGCCCCGAAGTTTAGACGAAGCCGACGTATTGAGGATTTGACTTCGCCTAGGCTCGAAGTTCGAAGTTTCGGTGAAACTTTGCCCAACTTCGCCGAAGTTTAGTTCCATGGCTGCAACCATCCTCAAAACATACCATATATACTGAATCACATCACTTGAGATGCGACCTCGACCGTTCTCTTGTCAGGGTATGACCGCAACCAATCCTGTGAAATGCATATACTCAACACTATATGACTCTGAGATTCCACTGAGGGAGAACCCGTTTCACCATTCAGCAAGTACTGACGCTGAAGATGGATCTATGGCACAGGGCAACTACATGATTAGGATTTCACTTGATTAATTAAGCCAATTGTGTATCTTTTAGCATCAATCAAGTTACAATGTATAAACCCTAAACAAATTCTACAAAGATAAGGGTATGGTACAACTCCAGAAGATGTAAAACGTATAAGGTATAAACTTGCCACATCATCACTTGATACCACTGCCATACAAGGCCATCAACATTATCACATCTCTAGGGAATATCAATCCCTTATCTCATCACCGGAGGATATCGCCTCACACTAGGCATTGAGCCTCTGCTAGGTCATAAGACTCAAACCACATTATTCCCTACACATCATCATTATTTCATTATGCCTTATAAGGCTCATACACTCACCCTGTATCATATCAAACAAACCATAGCATTCAATAGCTATGGCATTTATTCAACCTGCAACATTTAAGGTGTTAGAATATAGCCTATTTAGTTAATAGGTTATTAGTCTATTATCTACATGAGCCTGTTGCCCATGGCCCATTAGGGTTAAGTTGCTTCCTTTGTGCTTTCTTGTAATAGCCTCCTTTCCTATATATAAGACACGACTATACATACAAATAGAACAACACAACATCATTGTATCATTTTTTCACTTGGTATCAAAGCAGTAGCCCTGATGAGAGAACTCTAGCCGCCGTCCCTCCTTCCCTCTTCTCTCTCTGTCGCCCGATCCAACCTTAGCAGCCACCACCCCTTCCTCTCCTAGAGAGAGCAACCGGGGGAGAGCTTTCGTGCGGGCGGCTGCCGCCTCCTTCCATGGCTTAGGCCGGTCACCCACTAGACACGTCTCGGCCTCCATGGTCACATCTTCTTCCTCTTTCACATAGAATTTTTATCTATGCGCCGACGCCATCCTTCCCGACGCTCTATCCAGTCCGAGTCTCTGGACGTCGCTATTTCCCGTCCAGATCTATTCGTCGTTATTGCCACCTTCCCTGAGATCCGTTTGTCAAGCAGCTCCAACCGCCGCTATTGAAGAAGCCACGTCAAACAGATCAACCATCCGCTCCAGCAACCGTCTCCACCATCTTCACCGCCTCGTTGCCTTGCCGTCTCCGCGTCGAGCCGCCGCGCCATCCATCATCTCCCCGTCCAGCCGCTCCATCACTCCACCACTACACCACCTCTTAGGACCCTGGACGGCGCTTATTCACGTCTAGATCCGGCCGTGGTCAAGCAAGAAGTCACCGCTTTTCATGATTAAAGGAGAAAAAAAGACTGCTAATTCCCATCACCCATGGTGCGAATTCCTAGGGTACTTGTCTCCTTGACGATGCGAATTCCTGTCAAGATCGTGCATTAGCCGCCGCCGACATGGTGTTGTCCAAACAACACGATGTGTCGCGCTCTAGAAATCATCCTGACGGCACACAGTTTCGTCTGAAACACAAAAGACGCGACGTGTTGCTCAAAACACCAGACATGTTCGATTCTAGAACTCTTCTTGACGACGCAGATCACAACATACACGACGTGTCATTCTCAAACACGGCGTGTCAGTGGACAACAAAGTTACACCTCCGACATCAGACATGGCGTGTCCACTTGGAACATGGCGTGTCGACGGAGATCCAGTTCACACCTCCGACATCCGACACGACGTGTTACATTTTTCACACAACTTGTTGCAAGGAGTCAAACACTTTTGAGCGAAGGAGCTATACGGTGTGTCAACAATCTTACACAGCGTGTCTTCAGGATTCGACTTCTCACCCCGACAAGTACACGTCGTGTCCTTATCCAGACACAGCGTGTCAGAAGTAGTCAACACACTTCCAGTTCCAGTTTGACGTCTTCCAAAGGTCTATCTCTCCTCCAATACTTGTGATAATTGGATCCTACAAATTTTTTTTTGACCCTACAAATTTTTGTGGGGGCGGAGCCCCCGCACCCCTTTCAGGTCAAGAAAGGATCTATTTATTTTCTCTATCCAGATCTTAATCGGTTTGTTCTTGCATATTGATCCCTGTTATCGATTTTCATGCTGAGAAACCATTCCGGCAGTGCCATTTCCTTCCCTACCGAGTAAAATTCCGGTAGTGTATCTCCTCTTTCTACCAATGCTTCTATTCCGGTAGTCTTCTTTTTGTTCTTCTCTACTTTTTGCACCTCTTATTTGACCTTTTACTTTCCCACCATCCCATCCCTCATTTGTGCGTCTTTCCACGTGGGGGGTCATATTCCCTTTTTCCACACCATCTACTCACTCTCATCGTATTTGGTGTGCAGGGGGGGATAGAGGAGAGAGATAGAAAGGAGGGTATGAGGAGAACATGAAAGAGAGGATATGAGGAGAGAGACATGAGATGAGATCAGATGATATTCAAGGCTATCTTCATGCAGCTTCGTATCATTTAACACATCTAGTTTGCTGATGTCTTTGTAGCGCGTCGTTCCCACTTAGCATCAGATTACTTTTCAGACATCATTGAAGGATCTCACAGTTGCAACATTGACACCAAGACTTTCGCGTTCGTACCGCATTATGTACGTCAGGATGAGAGCTTGTTGCACATATTCCGGCCTCTAGTCCCTTTGATGTTGATGACGTTCCAATTGATCATCCGTGCTGCATTGATGGTGTTCTAGATGGTTGCTTCTTCATCTTCAAAACTCGTCATCTTCAAGCCTGTACCAAAATTGTATCTGCAAGGATTCATCTAGAGTGATCTTCACCGAGCTACTTCGTCACGTCTTCTCTGAGTTGCATCTGCTACTTTTGTGTGTTGAGACGCCACCTCAACACCTCCCCAGCGTGTTTGTGCCACGTTATGCACGTAGGTGGTCATCTGCGCTAATTCCAGTTGGCTACACTTTTCAGACAATTCAAAGACATCTCCACCGCTACATCAACACTGTGCCTCCGTGTTCATACCGCGTTATGTGCATGTGATGTGTTGAGTGCGCTTATTCCACTCCACATTCCCCTCCATTAAAGATGGCGTAGTTGCGGTATTTATGATTGTCTGCTTCAAATGTTCTTCACTCCCGATGCACTTCAAGAGAAAAACCTTCAAAGCTCGAGCTTCTCCAACCTGCAGACTACATTTCAAAGAGGCGTCGTCATATCTTTTCAGTTAGGAAGTATTGTTTAAGGGGGAGTAATATTTTTTTTTGTATCGGGAATGACACTCCTATCTTTCATTTGTTGTTTATTTCTTGTTGTTCAATTGAGTCATGTAACTCCAAGCTTGGACATGCGTTCACCCATGCTCCGGCTTGAGGGGGAGTGTTAGAATATAGCCTATTTAGTTAATAGGTTATTAGTCTATTATCTACATGGGCCTGTTGCCCATGACCCATTAGGGTTAAGTCGCTTCCTTTGTGCTTCCTTGTTATAGCCTCCTTTCCTATATATAGGACAAGGGTGTACATATCCATAGAACAACATCACATCATTATATACACTTCTTTACATAAGTTATACAAGTAGGGGAGAGAAAGAATACTTCATTGCATGCTAGATACTTCAAACAAGGTAAGCATTACATCATTGTTCATAATCAGGGTTAAGGTTTCTTGTATGTATCTCATTAGGGTTTGTAGAACAACGATATAACACTTCAAGCTTCACACCACTACTTCCCATATTCTTGGAGCATATAGGTCAACCATCATCATTGTTATTTCACAACACAAAGGAACATGTCCAAGAAATACCATCGACCAAAGAAGGTAGGAGGCCATAAAGTTAGGCAATCGAAGAAGACAACTCATCATGGTCGAAGACACCACCCAAGACCAGCGACCAAGACCATCAACAACATACCAACAGTCGAAGAGAATCCATAGGTCAAAAACCACATCAGCGACCAAGAACACCACTAGACTCCATCGGTCGAAGGGAACCAAACACCTCCTGCTACCGAAGATCATAACACCATCTTCAGCGACCAAAACGAAGACAAGATCAACGGCCAAAAGATTTCAACAAATCAACGACCAAAAACACCACAAGGCCATTGACCCAAACATCCTCAACGACCTCTCGAGGAATATCATCATCACTTATCAAGGTATGATCAAAGCATGTGGTCAACATCAAGGAGTCCAAGCGACACCAAGGTGAAACATCATGGAAACGACGATCATCAAAACCCTAGACAAGCATCACATAAGGTCAACATGAAAACCATGAGATGATAGATGAAAACCCACAATTCAAGCACCTGTAAACAGAACCAAACTCCGCCTCATGCAAGATAACCGAACCAAAAACAACGACAACAAGACCAAGGTCGAGTTGCATGTAAGACCATCAACATCTCCATTACTTAGATTTCATGCATATGAATTAGGGTTTAGGTAAAGGAATAATTACATGCAAGATCATTATAGGAACACAACCCTCAACCGGATATCATTATCAACATGTAATCACGTTTTAGGAATAAGTTTTGCATGTAGAATTGAAGTGCAATAATAGTAGGGAAAAGAGTTATATAACCCGCCTTTATGATGGTACGACCATCTCCAAGCAAGAAGCTCCAAAGACAAGAGAGAACCTAGCTTTGATCTCCTCCACGACCAAACTAGTCACCACCTCAAAAGAGAAGAAAACCCTAGGTTAAAGGGCAAGAAGGAGAACCAAAACTTCTAGGCCGAAAAGAACAAAAAAGAGAGAAAGGGAGAAGTGTTCCTCCACTCAACTTGGACACTACCTTAGAAAACCAGGGATTCAACCCAAGAGAGAGGAGTACCTCCACCCCAACACAAGCACTACCATGGAAGCTCCATGGATTCAGATAAGAGAAGAAGAAATGGGGTAGGGTTTTACAAGGAAACAAAACCAAGAGGTTGGATCACTTACCAAGGATCAAAGACCACCAAGAAAGCAATAAAAGATGATGCTCCAACGCAAGATCACCACATGCAAGATGATCGACCACCAAAGCTCCAAGGACGAGCTCCTCTTCACCACCAAGCTCCAAGGGCTGAACTCCAAGCAAGGAGAGAAAGAGAAGATGCAAAAGGATCATATGCATGGGAAAAGAGGGGCATTTACCCAAAGGTATTGAGATGTGAAAGGGGTTAGGCGTCATGCACATAGGTGCCACTTGTCCACAAAAGAACAACCATGCATCCACTAAAACCATGCATGCAAGATAGGTCGTGAAAAAAGGAAAACCAACGACCTCACTTGGTTCTAAATGACCATCAGTCAAAGGGAAAAGCAAGGCACAAGGGCCCAAGGGTCGAAGACTTTCAAGCGACCAAACCAAAACCCTAGATTATCAGCGACCCAAGAGAGAGGTTGAAGGTTCTGCGACTGAAGGGACCTCAAGGCTCCACCAAAACACCATCGACCGCAAAGATTAAAGCCAAGGAAAACATAAAGGTGGTTGCTGAAAAACCAAGAACTCAAATAGTAAACATATGGTCAACACCATACTACGGCATCCAAGCAAACCCTAGAAACAACATCCTAGGTGTCACCACTTCTCTTCTCATCAACCAAGGCATAACAAGGCGCCAACCAACATCATACTCTCTCTCATGATGCCAAAACACAAGAGGCACATCCAACATGTGACAAATTGCAAGATAAACCCTCAACATGGGTAAATTGCAATTTGGTCCAAAACAAGCATTCATGTAGCAAAACCAACTCAAACATCATCCAAACATGACCAAACTGAAAACATAGACATTTCACATGTTATTAAAGCTCATCACATGATTAGATTAAGGTTTAAGCATCTTATTAAGCTAAACAAGCAAGATCAAGCACTAAGCTAGGTCAGGGGTCTTACATGAAGTGTAGAGAGGGAGTTGGGTCCGCCTTCTCTTTTGGTGCTACAGACCCATGACTAATATAGAAGTACACACATAGGTTTGTTTTTAACACCTTTTGTTGCTCTGCTGTGGTCTAATTTGTTTTGGGAATATTTTCCATAGTCATCTTCATCTTTGGCAACAACAATGGCAGACAAGAAGGAATCTATACCTACCATTCAACAACCAACTATCAACTTTCACAATCAAATCATCACCAACCATAAACTTAATGAGAAGAACTACAACCAGTGGACTCGCACTGTAAAGATCTGGTTTAAAGGTAAGGACGCATAAAACATTTGAATTCTGAACCACTAGTAGACCCTGCTACGTTGGAACAATGGGAACAACATGATGCAAATCTACTGAATAGATGTGGAATAGCTTAGACCCACATGTAGCAGATATGACAAACCACCTTGAGACGTGCAAGACGTTGTGGGATCATCTTTAACTTGTGTATTCCGATCATGTCTCTCGCATGTACGAGTAGAGCTATATGGGCTACATTAGGGAGACAAGTCACTTACCCAATATTTTGGCTAAGTGACTCACTTGGCTAATGATTTACACAATCTTCTTCTTCTTCTTTCTACATACATCCTATAGATGCAATGACATCATGACCAAATGACAGTTATTAAGCTTTTTGGATGGACCTTTCTGTGAGTATGAGGGCGTCCATAGTCAACATTTGTCTGGTGTTGAGTTGCCTTCTTTGGCTGACACCTACTCTAGGGTGTCACATGCTTTCTCAAAGCAGGATGCAACCACTATCACTTAGTCGTAGGGTGACAAGTCAGCCTTAGTTACTCAGTCCGAAAGAGAAATGCCATCCAGAGGTCGCAATCACGACAGAGGTGTCACTCTAGGAGGATTTAGTACTAGTTGTGAATCATTTCGATAATGTCCAAAGTGTACCCAATGTGGTAGGAAAGGGCATACCAAGGACACCTGTTATGAGCTACATTAAATTTCGACTAAGCCTGCAAACATGGTAGACACAAAGGGTTCTCAGGAGGATTGACATGTGTCCCTATATGTAGAGAACTACTCTTAGTTGATGCGCCTTTGAGCTTTTCAACATGCTATGTCTTCAGTTGCTTCTCTTACCCAAAAAAATTGGCTCGTTAACTTGCATCTCTCAGGCATCCAAAGCATCACCGTCCAAGTCAGACTGGGTCCTTGATTCAAGTGCAACTGATCACATCACAGGGGGTGCATGAGTTCTTCACCACTTATACCGATAAGCCCAACCTACCCGCAAATGGTTCCATTGCCTCTGTTAAGGCAATTGGGACAATTTCACCTACTCCATGTATGTCCCTTTCGTTCACCTTGTTCTTGCCTCATTTTCATTTTAATTTGTTATCAATTAGCAAAATTAATCGCTCTCTTCAAGCCTCTATCACTTTCTTACCAGATACTTGTGTTATACATAACCTGATGAGGAAGACAATAGGCGAAGGATGTGAATTGGCTGGACTTTGCTACTTCCTAAGGTCACCTACAACTTGTGTCACTGCTTCTCCTTTGGTGGCACATAGTCGTCTTGGTCATGCATCTGTAGAAAAGCTCAAGGTTTTAGTTCTAGGGGGAGAGATTGCAATGTGAACAATTAGGGAAACTTGCGCGGTCTGTTTTTAGGTCGAGGGAGAGTCAAAGAACAAAGTTTGTTTTTGAGCTAATACAATCTGATCTAGGTGAACCAAGTCGTGTCACTTCTAAGCTTGGTTATAATATTTTTTTATTTTTGTGAATGCATTCTTTCGCGCTACATGGCTTTACTTGATGAAAGAACGATGTGAACTTTTGTCCATATTTTAATGATTTTGTGTAGAAGTGGAAACCCCGTTTAAAAAGAAATTCGTCGTCCGCTCTGTTACCATGAAACAACTAGAGCAGACATGGGAGAGAACCTCAACTTTCTTTATTGTTCGGGTTTGTGTATATTCAATTATAGAAGACATTACACACTTTACATATAAGACCGTGGCCTAATAACATAATTACAAGTCCCCTATATGTATTAACTATACAATTATATTATTTTGTTTGTGGATGATTGTTTTTATACTAAGATTTATATCATGAGACCTTGACAAGACGTTTATCCCACTATTAGAAGTTTCCAACAATTATTCAAAGTCCAATGGAATGGTGAAAACTTTCCACATTGATAAGGCATTAGAGATTGTGTTTAATGTCTGCCACTCAAAACAGTTCACCGATGTGTATTTTTCTAGACAAAGTGGAGTTGTAGAATGCAAACATTACTATTGCTTTGTGTATCTAGCTAGCACTTTACTTACAAACACACTTATTCCTAAGTATATCTAGTTAGAAGCTATCTTCATTGTTTTTCTTGATCAACATGCAAGCTTCTTCTATTCTTTAACAGACACACTCTCCTTTGGTCCTCTACCCAAATAAAGTAGTCTTTCTTGTTTTCCAAAAGCATTTTGGTGCACGGTCTTTGTTTAGAATTTTGATAAAATTATGACTATTTCTTACCTCGTGCCATGAGAACTATTTTCTTAGGGTATACAAACAACCTAGAAAGGATATAAATATTACCATCCTTTAACTCATAGGATGTATGTTTTTGTCAGTGTAATCTCTCTTGACTTGAACATGATGATCAAATTGAGAACTCCAACTTATTTCCTATGCCTAAGATACTTTTCTCAATTCTTTTTAAAATTGAAATCCCTATTTCAACATCCATTGTTCGATTTCATGAATTACAACCTCTCAATGCCTATTCCCATATGTATCAACAACGAAAAATGTAAAAAATCCATATTGGAGCTCCTCCATCGTTGGTGGCTCTATACTTGACGCTTGAGGTTCCATCCTTTGGGTTTCAATTAATTCCATACTAAGATGCAAACATTATATACACATACCTATATATTGAAAAAATCCCCTCATCTAGTGTTCCTGTTCATGTCCTATATTTTGGAAAATTGTGTATCCTGTGTCTGTTTTGTATCAAGAACCATGTCCGTCCTTCCTTGGCTTTTATTAATCAAAATGGTAATACAGGGTTCCTATATAATAGATGACCAAGATAAGTCAGAGGAACAACATAAGATAAACTATTAAACTAAGTTACAACTAAGGGGCTTAATTAAAGCTAGGTTCATTAATTCTCAAGTCAACACCTAGTGTGACTGTTTAGGAGAGTTCATTAATTCATTGACTACACGCGCTTTAAAAGAATTTTTTGGGTGAGTTATCATCAAGTAAATATGTTTTCCATCAATCTCCTATATGTTCTAGGATCTTACTCACCTTGAACATCTATATCGTTTTTCACAATGTTCCCCATGGTAATCCATGGAGGTCGAGACTAGTAAGGCATGGCTCATCCCTATCTCTTCAAGCAGATCATGTGTGTATTTTCTTTGAGGCAAATGAATGTCGTCTCTGGGTCTCAGAACTTTTATGCCTTGAAATCATCATCGATGTCCACGATCTTTGGTGTGAAAGTTATATTGAAGGGATTTGTGTTGATCATATATAACTTCAGATGTGGGTCTAGTAATGACATTGTCATCAAGATAGACAAAATTGTAACAATGAACCCTTTTTTAGTGTAGGAATAAAATATCGTGTGGTCATTGGAAGACCTTACAAAGCCTGATTTCTGAAGAACTTTGTTGAATTTCTCAAATCATGCCCATGGAGACTGTTACGTCTATAAAAAGCCTCTTTCCAATGACACTTTCATCACGGTTTGGTCCCAACCAAACAGGGGCTCAGTGTATATACCATGTATCATGAATCTATATGTTGATCTGAGTGGCAAGTTTGTGGTAGATTTTGCAAGGGTTTCATGAGTCATTGTGCAATTATTGAAGACTGCATCTGAAAGTTATGGCTTTTGAAATAAAAATAGCAGATATGTACTGTACTCCAAGCTGCTTTGGAGACAACACTAGGGGAGCAAGTCTTGGATTCCATGTCAAGCCAAACACAATAGGTGTTGCGACCTTATGCCTTGAATCCAACTTGTTACTCACCATATTTACAAGGACCCGACTGCAAAGTGAAATGGATTTCTTATCGACTTGAATAGATAGATTATATTGGGGCATTCACCTAACAAACTGAAAGGGGTGCGAGGAGAAGGCCTGTGGGTTGGACTGGTAGAAATCTCAGATCCTAATAGTCATGACATCCATCAAGGTTGTGACACACTGACTCAATATCCGCCTAGGCCGTGATATCTCGTCATAACCACAAAAGCTACATGTTTTGGTCGCAACATCCAACTATGGTCACAATCTCCTCTAGATCGTGTCATCCTTCTAGGTTGTGATGCAAGCTGAAACATCTGAAGCTTCCAATCACTGGTTGATTTTTGTTAGATTTACGCATCTAACTGGCTATTTATTTTCAAATTTCGATTTGGTGAGGATCCCTAATATATTATAGTTTCCTATTTATTTTTGGAACGAGTCTATACAAACTCCATCTGTTTAGTAAATTTGGATAAGTTACAAATTGTGTAAGGGACTCACAGATTATTGCTGAAGTCTGCCAATTGTTGTGCCATGACCTTCTATAAACTTGCTTTGTTTTAGTGAAACTCCAATCTGCCGCCGCATGTGGACGTAGCCCAATTTGGGTAAATTACTCAAGTCTTATCTTTCGTAGTGATTGTTGAACATAATTATCTTTCTTTTTCTTTTACACTTACCACCACATTTCTACCCAGACCTCGTGGTGATACAGTGAAAACACACACATGCAGAAGTCATTATATCAGTGGAACAGATAGTTAGTATACCCAATGTATGTATACTGTTTAATGAGTTATTATTAGTATTGCTAGCTACAGAAACTATACTGGTATTACGATTTTCTGATAGCACATGACTATAAGATGGGTCAATTTTTAGATTGGGAACATTTCTGTTTCGCACAATTTCCATTCCTTTTGTCTACATGCTCATTTTAGTCATGGAACAGGACTTCGACTTCGAGCCGACTTTGACAGGTGTAGACATGGAAGTTTGTGGAAATGTCGAGGATTTTTACAACCAAACTTCGACGCAACTTCGACAAAAATTAAGCTAAAAATAGTCATCTTGTGATGAAAATCGATAGATTTCATCAAATCTAACTGAAAAACACAATATATGTTTACACAGCCATCCATATAGGTTTACATATGTAGATAAATACACGATTACATATAGTCGTCTCCAAACTACAGAGTTCTTCCATATATAAAGTTTGTGACACTAAACAAACTACATTAAAATGGTGTAAATCTATGGTAGATTTAGCAAAGAGGGGGCCGGTCTATTACTATTAGGTTAGAATAGTAAAAAATAACATCAAAATCATCTTACCTCAAGCTCCAACACTTTTTCCCCCTCACACAGCAAACTCCATAAAACACCAGAAGAATGTCGCCAACTTCGACGACTTCGACAGATGTCGAGGACATTGTGGAATTTTCGAATGGACTTGGGTCAACTTCTTCGACATATGGGGAAATGTCAACAACTTCGACGAAATGTCGAGGATATTGTGGAATAAAGATGTTTACGTGGATTCGACGTCGCCAGCCGTCGACATAGACATTATCGGCGAAATTTCGCCCCATGTCGATGACATTTAGTACCATGGTTTTAGTTACCTACTATGAAAATATTTTGTAATGGTTCGAATCCTGATGCAACATCATTGATTATTGATAAATTCAATCTTTACCACTGACATGTTTAACATGATTTTATTATTATATTATAAGAGATTTTATGTCAATATATCTCCCCAGAAAACGTATTCAACTTGTGTTGCTTCCCTGATATGGCTGGATTGAAATACAAGCACATACGACGTGGACTGCAGGAGGTGATTGAATTAAAGTATATACCTAATGATTTCATACACTACTTAGTTGGTATTTTTTTTCTATTTCTTGCAGGCTGTGGCATGCGGTTTATATAGAAATGGAAAGGTGCATTTTCATCCTTATGAAGATGAGGAACTCAGAGAAACAGATAAGGTATAGCATGAAAAAGGTTTATTGAAGAATTTAGATGTGAAATTTTGTCTGAATAGCGAAGTATTCATATCACTTTAATATTAAACTCCTGCAAGAGTATTAATTTCTTGTTCCATATTTAGTTCACTCACAAAGCCTGATTGGGATGGTTATAGTAAAATTTGGTAAAGTATTTTCCGTGTTAATATTTTCTATTATTTTTGTTATACAAAAAACATAAATAGATAAAGCAATTTAAGAAATACACAACTTCAAAGAAAAACTTCCATACACATACTACTAGTCTTTGAATCTTGTTACTTTGAGGAATGAAGGCTAGCTGATTTTTGTCGAAGATGTATGATTATCGATTTTATCTGTTATTTTTTATTAGGTCTCTACTTTTTTGTATGTTCCTACAAGTTTTTAGCCTGAAGTTGTATCTACTATGTGCTACTTAATTTGCATGCCCTCTTTTGTCATGCAAAATCAATTATCTTACTCTCTTCTGTATGCCTATGCGCCTCTTTTTTCTGTCCCCCCGCGCATCTTTGGCAACACTTATTTTTGTTAAATAATGTCTTTATTTATTCTGTTTTCTATTTTCCTTTTCTATATGGACCTACTTGTAATTGTTCCACTTATATATATATATATATATATATATATATTGGGTACACACATTGTGTAACCCTATGATTTCTCACTTTGCTTTTCTCATGGTACCAGAGCAGGCCTAACCTAGGCGCCACCGCCTCTCTCTCTCTTCCCCTCCCTCCCTTCCCTTCCCCCCCCCTGGGCCACTGCTGCAACCGCCGGCCAGCAGGCCGCCGCTGCTGGGCTGGCGTCGCCGCGGCACGATTGTCGTGATCCCACCCAAGCCGGCCGCCCGCCTCGCCGGTTCCTCCTAGCCGCCATCTCCTCCGAGCTGCCCACAATTCCCGGGCACTTATGTGAGCATTTTTTGGTTCCGTCTGCTGCTTTCCCGTGTAGGCCTTTGAACCGCCGGGTCTTTTGCTGCGCCTAGGCGTAGCCCGTATGTAGCTGGTCCATCCAGTTTTTTCTACTGTGCCTGCTGCCGCCTAGCTGAGGACCTAGGCGATCATCTACTGCTTGTACCTGCCTTCTACTGCTCGCCTTGGTGTTGGTTCTCTGCCTCCTGTGTCATGGCTTCCTCACATGACGATCATTGCCGTCAGGTTACTACTATCAAGCTGGATGGGCGCAACTACTAGCATTGGGTCTGTTCCATGGAGATTTATGCTAAATCCCAGGGGAAACATTCTCACCTGACACGCGATCCACCTCATGCGCCTGGTTCTACTGCCGACTCCAAGGATATCAAGGCCTTTGATGACTGGGTCAAAAACGACTCGACTGTGATGACATGGATTCTCAACTACAGCGAGACAAAAATCAGTGTTACCTTACTACGTCTACCTACAACTAAGGAAATGTGGGATCAGCTGGCTAGCACTTGCTCTCACAACAAAAATCCCAAGAAGGTGTTCGACATAAAAAAGCAGCGGACTCGTCTACAGTTCTCTGGACATGACCTTGCTGATTACTTCTCTGCCTTCAAGGGACTCTTGGGTGAACTGGAGACCTACCACCCTCTGTCGACTGACTTGGCTACCATGCAACGTCAACGACAGGAGTTGCAGGTAGTACAGTTTTTGTGTGGCCTTCCTGAGTCTTATGCTGGAGTTGTGGATCAGATCCTTGCCAGTGATCCACTGCCTACGTTGCAGAGTGCCTTTCAGCACCTTCAACGACTGCCTGCTTCATCTTCTGAGTTTCCTACTAAGACTGGAGATACTACTGCCCTAGCTGCTATGTCACGTCGTGGTTGTGGCTGCGACCGTGGTCACTTTCAGGAGAACCGCCCTCCTCTTGGAGCTGGAAGGGGGCGTGGTTTGTTTGGACATGGTGCGTCCTTTGGCCCTCCCAATGCTTCTTGTCTTCAGTCTGGTCAGCGTTTCTACAATTTCTGTGGTCGGTCTAACAACGTTGAAGAAAAGTGTTGGGTGAAGTATGGCAAACCTGCCTGGGCCAATGCTACTTCTGAAGCCAATGCTACTTCTGAGATGGCTACCCAACCTCAAGCTACTGACTCGTCCAACTCTACTACTGCTAATTTCATCCATTCTGAGGTGGAACGCCTACTACTCGAGCGCACTGGGTCGTCATCTACAGTTACTACTAGATCTCATGCCGCAACCTACTCTGGTTGTGATTCTACTTTTCTAAGTGCACCCTCGTCTAGTACTGGTAATACAAAATGGGTGATCGGTTCAGGTGATTCTTCGCACTTCTCTGGAAATCAGTCTCTTATCTCGAATTTATCTAAATCGATTTCTGAATCGTCTGTTATGCTTGCTGATGGCTCCAAATCTACTGTGTCTGGGATTGGTGACATTGTTACTCAATTTCTGTTGAAATCTGCTCTATATGTGCCTCGTTTTCCTCTAAACTTACTATTTGTTAGCAAAATTGTGTGTAGCCTGAACTGCAGTCTCACCTTTGTTCCTGGTACTTGTACTTTTCAGGACCTTCACACGAGGATGAAGATTGGTGGGGGGCATGAAGGACCTGATGGCCTCTATTATCTGGATGAATTGAAAAAGATCGGTACTTTGGCCCTAGCTTCAACACTATCATCTTCAGTTTCAGCTTTGCAGTTGCATTACAGACTTGGACATCTGTCATCTGAGAAAATAAAGCATGTTATTTCTGGTGTAGGAACGCATAGTTTTTCAGTGGGAGTTGTGTTAGTTAGGAAAACAGTCTAGAACTGTCTATCATAAACGGTCTCAGATTAGTAGTAAAAATATTTTTGATCTTGTTCATGCGAATGTATGGGGTACTTGTCATGTTTCAAGTTTATCTAGAAATAAATACTTTATTCTGTTTATTGATTTTTTTCTCATGCCACGATTGTTTCTTCTGAAAAATCGGTCCCAAGTATTGCCTACAATAAAATTCTTCTTTGCTGAAATTAAAACCCAACATTATATGCCTGTTAAAATTCTGAGAACAAATAATGCTTTGGAATTTGTTCAGAAAGAAGTTGAGCTGTTTTGTCGTTCTGTTGGTACTATTCATCAAACATCGTGTGCCTATACACCTCAACAAAATGGAGTTGCAGAGAGGAAAAATAGACATTTACTTGAGGTTGCTAGAACCATCATGCTACACTCTAATGTTCCCAGACAGTTTTGGCCAGAAGCCATCCTTATTGCCTATTTTCTAACTAATCGAATGCCTTCTTCTGTGATGGGTAGCAAGATTCCTGTACAGGTTCTGTAACCAACTATGCCTCTTTTTTCTGTCCCTCCGAGGATATTTGTATCTACCTGCTTTGTGCGTTTACTTGGAGCGAATTATGACAAATTATCTCTTAGAGCAGAAAAATGCATTTTCTTGGGTTATTCCTGTACTCAAAAAGGGTATAAGTGCTATAGTCCTACTACTGAAAAATGGTTCACGAGTAGTGACGTGGTCTTCTTTGAGGATACACCTTTTTATTCTGCTAAAGGAGATACCTTGAGTTCAGATATAATAACAACACCATTACCACTCATCAGTGATTGCATATCTGATACTTCACATGCTGAAACTGCTTCTCCTCCGATTATTGTGTATCAACGCAGGAACCGGTCACCGACTGCTCAAGACCCCCCCATGCAACACCAATCTCCTCCTCTAGAAGGTCCTACACCTGTTGAAGTAACTTCTGACTTAGATTTGCCTATTGCTCTCAGAAAAGGCACTCGGTCTTGTACCTCTCATAATATTGCTAATCATGTTTCTACTGCACATCTGAGTATTCATGTCAGTAATTTTTTTGCTGCTCTATCTGCTATTGTTGTTCCTAAGAATATACATGATGCTTTACAAAGTTCTACCTGGACAAAATGCCATGACATAGGAGATGACTGCCCTTGCTGATAGAGGAACTTGGGAGTTGGTGGATCCACCTCTTGATTGCAAGCCTGTTGGCTGCATATGGGTATATACTGTGAAATATCAACCTGCTGGAATGGTGGAACGTCTGAAGGCACGCCTGGTGGCCAAAGGGTACACTCAAACCTATGGTATTGATTATTTTGAGACGTTCTCTCCTGTTGCAAGACTTAATTCTGTCCGAGTACTCCTTTCTGTTGCTGTCAACTTAGATTGGCCTCTGATTCAATTGGATGTTAAAAATGCTTTTCTGTATGGTGATCTTCAAGAAGCTGTCTATAGGGAGCAACCACCTGGGTTTGTTGCTCAGGGGGAGTCACACAAGGTTTGCCGTCTAAAAAAATCTATTTATGGACTCAAGCAGAGTCCTCGGGAAGGGTTTGACAAATTGAGCAAGATACTGACTACCTTTGGATTTCTGAGATCACATGTTGATCACTCTGTCTTTACTAAAAAGACATCGTCTGGTATTGTGATTCTGATTGTTTATGTTGATGATATCATTCTGTCTGGCAGTAATACTACTGAAATTCAGGCTACTAAAACAAACTTGTGCAAGCATTTTGCTACTAAAGACTTGGGAAAGCTACGATATTTTCTGGGCATTGAGGTGTCCAGAACTGCTAGTGCTCGTCTTATCTCAGAGGAAGTATGTTCTTGATCTTTTACAAGAGACTGGGATGCTTGGAGCGCGTCCTGCTGATACTCCTCTAGACCCCAATGTGAATTAGGATGATGAAGCATCTCCTATATTTCCAGACAACAAAAAATATAGGAGACTGGTTGGTAAGATGATTTATCTGACGGTTAGTCTTCTTAGCAGGTATCTTCATAAGCCTAGACAGTTTCACTGGGATGCTCTTTGTAATATTCTGAGATACCTTAAGAAATCTCCTGGCAAAGGCCTCTGTTATAGAAAGCATGGGCATTGTTCTCTTGAAGGCTATTCTGACTCTAATTATGCTGAAAGTAAGATTGATAGGAAATCTACTTCAGGCTATTGTACTTATGTTGGAGGAAATCTTGTCACTTGGAGGAGCAAAAAATAAAATGTTGTTGCTAGATCTAGTGTTGAGGCTGAATACAGGGCTATGGCCACTGCTTGTGAATTGCTATGGGTACAATCTCTCTTGAAAGACTTCGGTGTGGAGTCTTCTACTGCTATTCCTATGCATTGCGACAATAAAGCTGCCATCTTCATTGCTAATAATCCTGTGTATAATGAGCGCACAAAGCACATTGAAGTTGACTGCCATTTTATTAGAGAAACTATCTTGTCTGGTCGAATCTGCACTCCATTTACCCGCTCAGAGGATCAAGTTGCTGATATTTTTACAAAGATGCTGGCAAAGAAGCATTTTAGCTCTCTTGTGGACAAGTTGGACATGATTGATATCTCTAGAAGTTGTGGCTAATAATCCTATTATTGAGATGATTAAAAAAGGAGTACAGGGTTCTCTTTTATAAGACAAGAGAAGATCACAGGATTTAGAGATAACCCATGTGGGATAAAACAAAACACAAGAATAACACAGTAAAGAGAATAACACAGTAAAAAACACAGGAAAGTCTATATACTAATACTCCCCCTCAAGCTGGAGCGTAGATGTCTATCATGCCCAGCTTGGATGTCATAGCAGTGAATCTTGTCTTTGGTAGAATCTTTGTGAAGATGTCAGCCACCTGATCAGTCGTATGAATGTAGGGAGTAGAGACCTGGCCAGAGAGAACAGCTTCGCGAACAAAATGACAATGCACCTCAATGTGTTTGGTCCGCTCATGGAAAGTAGGGTTACTGGCAATGAATGTAGCTGCTTTGTTGTCACAATACATTGGAATAGGAGACGAGTCAGAGATACCAAAGTCCTTCAGTAAGCTCCTAATCCAGAACAGTTCACAGGTAGTGTGCGCCATGGCACGATATTCAGCTTCAACACTTGAGCGAGCAACTACAGACTGCTTCTTGCTTCGTCAAGTGACAAGGTTGCCTCCCACAAACGTGCAGTAGCCAGAAGTAGAGCGACGGTCAACCTTGCTTCCAGCGTAATCGGAATCAGAATAGCCAAGAAGTTTGCAGTGGCCATGTTTCTTGTAAAGCAGGCCTTTTCTAGGAGAACTTTTTAGATATTTCAGAATATGACAGGCAGCGTCCCAATGACATTGTCGAGGCTTATCTAGGTAACGACTAACCAATCCAACAACAACAGTAATATCGGCCCGTGTAACAGTAAGATAGATGAGTTTACCGACCATTCTTCGATATTGATGATTGTCAGGAGAATTCTCATCATCCCAGTCGGTGTTCGGATCCAGAGGTGTGCTAGCAGGCTTAGCACCTAGAAGTCCAGTTTCAGATAGTAGATCCAGAACATACTTGCGCTGAGATAAGCAGAGGCCAGAAGAAGACCGGGACACCTCTATCCCAAGAAAATACTGAAGAGATCTAAGATCTTTAGTGACGAAATGTTTTTCCAGATAGTGCTTGGTGGACTGAATACCAGCAGGATCACTTCCTGAGAGGATAATATCATCAACATAAACAATGAGAATAATAATGCCAGCAGTAGTATTCTTGACAAAGACTGAGTGATCAGACTGGGAGCGCTTGAATGAAAAATTCTGAAGAATAGTGCTTAATTTATCGAACCAAGCTCTGGGACTCTGTTTCAAGCCATAGATTGCCTTTTTCAGTCTGCATACTTTAGAGGACTCCCCCTAAGCAACAAAACCAGGGGGTTGTGACATGTAGACTTCTTCATGAAGGTCACCATACAGGAAAGCATTCTTGACATCAAGCTGATACAGAGGCCAGTCAGAATTAATAGCAACAGAAATAAGAATTCTCACAGAGTTCAACCGTGCCACCGGAGAGAAAGTCTCAAAGTAGTCGACCCCATAGGTCTGTGTATAGCCTTTAGCCACTAGTCTCGCCTTAAGTCGTTCAACAGTTCCATCTGGTTGATACTTGACCGTGAAGACCCAGCGACAACCAACCATGGAATGAGGTTTCGTCGAAATCATCGAAATTTCGCTCGAAATTTCGATTTCGATGCTATGTGGTACCGAAACCTGCGACTGTTTCGATTTCGATGATTTCTATGAGTTTCGCCAAATTTCGACAATTTCGATGAATTTCGCCAAATTTCGATGAATTTCGCCAAATTTCGATGAAAATTTCGATAATTGCAATCCTTGTTGTTTTTGTTGATTTTTGAAGAGGAGCAAAGGGGGATTGGGGTCATTTCACCATTTAGTACTCATACATAGTATATAGTTATAGTATATCATAATTGCATTGCATTTCCCTAATATTTGCTATTCAAATTATTAAATACTTATGTGATGCATGCTATTTTAGTTTCTGCAATGTGGATGACATGTATCCTAGTGGTGATTTATTAGACAATGAGGGTGCTAGGAAGCCAACCACACCAACAAATGATGATTTAGCTTGGAAACATTGCACTAGTATTCTTGGGACCAATGAAATGATTGACTATTCAGTCAATATCAGCAACAAACTATAAACCCAAGTAAAATGTGTGGGATGCCCTACATATCCAATATTTGATATTATAACACGAACAAGTACATGCATGTATATAGCTCATACTTACAAAATTGCATAACTTAATTCCTACATTTTGTCATCGAAATCATTCATCGAAATCCTCAAGAAACAGGACAGTTCCCTTACCTCCCACATGAAGGACCCCCTCCCTAACCTACCCCCACATAAAATTTTATTACATAAAACGATGCATTTAGGTGTAGAGATCACACCTGTAAAATTTCATAAATTAATTCATTCATTTTGGCGTCGAAACGGGCACAATTGCATTTATCGAAATTTCTGTCGAAATTTCCATAAATTTCGATTTCCATGTTGTCGAAACGGTATCGAAATCGGATACCTCGTTCCTTGCAACCAACATGAGAGCAATCAGCAGGTGGATCAACAAGTTGCCATGTATTGCGCTCAGTGAGCGCCTGCATTTCGATTTCCATAGCCTGACGCCATGCAGGACTTTTAATGGCCTGAGCAACAGTTTTAGGTACAGATATAGCAGAAAGGGCCGTAGTAAAATTAGCAAAATGAGCACCAAGATTATCTGTAGAACAAAAATTCCCAATGGGATGCTGAGTACAAGTCTGTGTCCCTTTTCTCAGGCTAATAGGGAGATCAAGGTCAGAAAAAACCTGCGGAGGTGTTTGATCTGGCACAGAGGATGAAGACGATGGAGAGGCCATAGAGGGAGTTGTCGGCTTCTATCTTCTGTGATACACTTTCAGAGGTGGCTTTTCAGGTGGGGAGGCAGTATCAGAATTATCAGTCAAAACATCCACAACCGGTAAAGGCGTATCAACCAGTAAATCCGATGTGAGTGCAGAACCAGCCGGAGAATAGAAAGGCATGTGCTCAAAGAATACTACATCCGCAGAGACAAACCACTTTTTAGAAACAGGATCGTAGCATCGATACCCTTTTTGAGTGCGAGAGTATCCCAAGAAAAGACACTTAGTTGCTCTAGGATCCAATTTGGTAAGGCCAGGTCGGAGATTTTTAACTAAACACGTGCTCCCAAAGATACAAGGAGGCACAGAGAAAAGAGATGCATCAGGAAACAAGACCTGATATGGAATCTTATTTCCGAGCACACTGGATGGCATACGATTAATGAGGTAGCAAGCAGTAGATATTGCCTCAGGCCAAAAAGACTTAGGAACATGGTATTGAAAAAGAAGGGTACGCGCAACTTCAAGGAGATGACAGTTTTTACGTTCAGCGACACCGTTTTGTTGCGGGGTATAGGCACAGGAAGTTTGGTGGATGGTGCCCTGGCGACGACAAAAACTACTAACAAAGGCTTGCATAAACTCCAAAGCATTGTCAGTGCGCAAAATCTTAATGGGCTTAGCAAACTGGGTACAGATTTCAGCAAAGAAGTCAGTAATTTTCTCAAGAATGGTAGATCTATCTTTCAGTAAAAATAGCCAGGTTGCTCTAGAGAAATCATCAATGAAGCTTAGAAAATATTTAGAACCAGAGGTACTCGTCACAGCACATGGACCCCAAACATCAGCATGTATAATATTGAAGACAGCTTTAGAACTAATGCAAAATTTTGGTGAAAAAGTAGTACGAGTTTGCTTGCCAAACTGGCATGTCTCACAATGAAAAACAGAACTAACTACATCAGGTAATAAAGCTTTTAATTTTGCAGCAGAGGGATGTCCCAATCTATAATGCCACTGAATGTCGGCCACGGATGATGTCAAATATGCAGCTGGCTTCGGATCGTCCAAGTAGTAGAGTCCATCCGGTCCCTCATGGCCTGAACCCATCGTCATCCTCGTGCGCAGATCCTGAAATAGAACACCATCCGAATCAAACTTAATGGAGCAACGAAGGCTCTTTACAACTTTACTGACAGATAGTAAATTAAGGGGAAACTTAGGGACATAAAGAGCGGACTGCAGTGGCAGACTACCAGGAGAACTTATATCACAAATTCCAGTAACCGGCGATTTAGAGCCATCATCTAAAGTAACAAGCGGTATAAAAGATGTCTTGTGCAATTTAGAGAATAAAGTAGGATTGCCAGAAATATGAGAGGTCGCACCAGAGTCAATCACCCATGAAGGTTTACCAGTCTGGGTCAGAAGGGCGGCGCTGCCATCATTTGAAGCATCAATAGAGGAAGCCAGGCGAGCTTGAAGCAGTTTTTCAAATTCTGAGCGGATCCAGTCAGCTGTCGGTGGAGCAGGTTCAGTCTGGTCAGAAGTCACTTTATTGGCCCAGTCAGGTTTGCCGTATTTGATCCAGCAACGATCTTCAGTATGGTTGGTGCGCTTGCAGTGAGTGCAATAGCGGGACTCAACAGGATCAGCTCCAGAGCCACGGCCAGGAGCAAAAGAACGTCCTCCGCGGCCACGATCTCTGCCACGACCGCGACCACGAAAGGAATCACCAGAGCGGACAGCGAGGGCTGCCCCATCAGAAGAGTCAGGCACGGACTGGGACACAGAAGGTAAGCGCTGGACCCTTTTGAGCACATCGCGGAGAGTGGGTAAAGGGTCGCTGGAGAGAATTTGGTCCACAACACCAGTAAAGGAAGCAGGTAGGCCCGCGAGGAACTGAACTAACATAAGTTCGTTCCGCTGTCGATTAAGTTCATCAATGTCAGTAGAAAGAGGATGATACACCTGGAACTCATCCCAGAGGGCACAGCAGGAGTTGTAGTAATCCTCGACGGAGTCAGTAGTAGAATACTTCTGTTTGGCAAGTTGTTTGAAGATCTCAAAGACCTTCTTAGGATTTTGTTGGTGCGAGTAAACATGGGAGAGTTGCTCCCACATTTCTTTGGCAGTATGAAGACGGAGAAGGGACTGGCTGATCTTGGCTTCAGCGCTGTTGACCGTCAATGTCATGACCCCATAGTCCTCCTTGGACCAGAGATCATAGACTTGTTTCGTCTTCTTGTCAGCATCGGGAGCAGGAAGAGACGGGCCTTTTGTAGTCAGATGAGAGTAGCGACCTTGGGATTTAACATACAACTCAAAGGAGGCAGCCCATAGGTGATAGTTGGAACTGTCCAACTTCACCGTAGTAACACAGAGAGTGCGTGGGAGATCTGGAGTCGCCATCAGACCAAAATAGAACAGTAGCACGGGCACAACAAGGATCAGCAGCAACAGTAGTCAGTAGCAGGAGTCCACCACATGGACTAGTAGACGTAGCAAGTAGGAGATCCACATGGACCTCAGAAGACCCTCACGGGGCAGATAAAGATGTAAGAAACCTACGCCACCATGGAGAAAAGATCACTCCACCATGAGGTGTAGGCAGGCAGAAGCAAAAGGCCGGTTTACGCCTTCAACGTGCCAGAACTGGAAAAGACACGGGTTGTACGTAAGCTTCTTCGGAAGAGCGTACAGAGACGAGCGGAAGCCTGTAGCCGAACTAGATGGTGAGCGAAGAACTAGAGAAGAGAAACAAGAGAGAAGAGAGGATGAGGACGGTGGTTGTCGCTGCGGGAGATGGTAGTGGTGGGTGTGGGGTGGCGGCGGGCAGCAAGGGGGGTTGGGGGGGGCGGCAGTGGAGACGGAGGAAGAAGGGAGGGGGCTGCGGTGGAGAAGAAGGGAGGGAAGGAGATGGGTGGCAAGGGAGAGAGGTAGGGGAGGTGGGTGACGGCGGCTGGAGGGCTGGTCGGTGGCAGCAGGAGGAGGGCAGGGTGGGCGGCGGCGGCTTGAGAAAAGGGAAAGGGGTGGCGGCTGAGGTTGATGGGAAGGGATCAGGGTTAGGGAGGATCGGGAGGCTCTGATACCATCTAGAAGTTGTGCCTAATAATCCTATTATTGAGATGATTAAAAAAGGAGTACAGGGTTCTCTTTTATAAGACAAGAGAAGACCACAGGATTTAGAGATAACCCATGTGGGATAAAACAAAACACAAGAATAACACAGTAAAGAGAATAACATAGTAAAAAACACAGGAAAGTCTATATACTAATAATATCTATGATCTAACTTGAGGGGGAGTGTTAAATAATGTCTTTATTTATTCTGTTTGTTATTTTCCTTTTCTATATGGACCTACTTGTAATTGTTCCACTTATATATATATTGGGTACACACATTGTGTAACCCTACAGTTTCTCACTTTGCTTTTCTCAATTTTCTTAAGAATCTCCGCACCAGGATATCTAAACTTGACCGCCACTTTATTTTTTTCTGGGATATTCAAGAACTCAAAAAGGATATCGGGTTATGATCCTGCTAAAAGACAATGGTTTGTTGGTGCAGATGTAGTCTTTTTTTGTACACGTCTTACTACTCTGAAAAGGGGTCTGTTTTATCTAGTGATTTATTGGATCTCACTCCACTGCCTCAAGTGGTGGAAAATGATCCCTCTAAAGTAACTGAATCTCTTGCTCCTCTACAAGTTTATAAGAGAAGACTCAAGGTTATAGTCCCCTTCATTACCCCTCAACAATCAACTCTTCCTTTTTCTGCATATCACAACACCTTCCATGTGACTTCTGACCTACATCTTCCCATTAGTCAAAGGGTGTTCGTTCCTGCACTAAGCATCCAAATAGTAATTTCTGCTCTACAACTAATCTTGGTGCTAGCCTTGCTAGTTTTACTGCTGCTATATCTAATGTTTCTATACCAGAGACTGCTACACAAGTTTTTAAGCATCCTGCTTGGCGTCAAGCTATGGAAACTGAAATGGCTGCTTTTGTGATTGCAAGACTTGGGATCTAGTTGATCGCCCTCAAGATTGCCCTACGGTTGGATGTTGTTGGATATTCACTATTAAATACTAGGCAGATGGTCCGATTGAACGAGTAAAGGCACGTCTAGTAGCAAAAGGTTACACTCAAACCTATGAGGTATACTATTTTGAAACTTCCCCCATTGCCAGACTTAACTCTGTATGAGTACTTATATATGTTGATGTGAACAAAGATTGGCCGCTTTTTCAACTTGATGTTAATACACTTTTCTATATGGCGACTTATATGAGGAAGTCAACATGGAGCAACTACCTGGATTGATTACTTAGGGGGAGTGTTTCAAAGTTTGCAAACTTAGGAAAGCAATTTATGGCCTCCAATAAAGCCTACGAGCGTGGTTTGATAAATTGAGCTAGATTCTTCTTAAATTTGACTTTCGGTGCTCACCAAGGAAGAAAATGTCCGATTTCGATGCCGTTTCGGTGGCCACAGAAACAGAAATTTTGACAAATTTCGACAGAAATTTCGATAAATGCATTCCTGGCATTTCGACGGCAAAATAAACGAATTAATTAATGAAATTTTACCAGAATGATCTACTAGTGTAGATCTACTCAAATATGTAATAATATTTCATATTGGATATGTGGGGGTGGGGTCTCGTCATTTTTAGTGAATGACCTTGAACTATTTCGATGGGCATTTCGATGGGGATTTTTGATGTCAATTTTCAATAGAAAAATCAATGAACTAAGTCATTATAGTTTGCAAACACAATATATAGACTTAAAGACACAAAACTGTGCAAAAAAATATGCTCTAGCTAGTACATAGTATATAAAAAAGTAATAAAAAAATCAATGATCTGCCTGTTTCGGGAGTTTCGTCAGTCAATTTCGATGTCCGATTGCCACAGAAACAGAAATTTCGCCAAAAATTTCGACAATTTCGTCGAAATTTTGAACATTGGTGCTCACATTCTGATCACACTGTTTTTACAAGAGAAACTAGTTCTGGGCTTGTTATTCTCATTTTATATGTGGATGATATAATCTTGTTCGGTAGCGATATAGATGGTATTCAAGCTACTAAAAGATATCTAGAACAACATTTTATTACAAAAGATCTTAGCAAACTCAAATATTTCTTGGGGATTGAAGTTTGTAGATCTTCTTATGGTGTTTATCTTTCACAGTGCAAATATGTTCTAGATCTTCAAAGAAACATGCATGCTTGGTACTAAATCTGCTAGCACTCCTTCGGAAATTATATGATGAATCTTCTCCACCCTATTGTGATAACCACCAATACAGAAGATTGGTTGGTAAGCTTATCTACCTCACCGTTACTAGAGCTAACATTACTTCTGTTGTTGGGCTCGTCAGTGGGTACCTGGATAAACCTCGACAATGTCACTAGAATGCAGTTTGTCATATTCTTAAATATCTGAAAATTCTCCAGGAAGGATTGTTGTATCATTGGCATGGGCATTGCAAACTCATTGGATATTCTTACTCGATTATGTTGGTAATAGATGTGATAGGAAATCTACTTCTGGCTATTGTACTTTTGTTGAAGGCTATCTAGTTACATGCTGTAGTAAGAAGCAGATTGTGGTTACTCAGTGTAGTGTTGAAGCGGAATACAAAGCTATGTCTTGTACGGCTTGTGAATTGATGTGGGTCCAAGGACTCCTCAAAGAATTTTATATCTCTGATTCTGATCCTATTACCATGTACTGTGACAACAAAATGTCCATTTTTATTGCTAACAATCCTAGTTTTCATGAGCGCACCAAGCATATCGAAGTAGATTGCCACTTTGTTTGGGAATCTGTTCTCTCTAGTCGTTTGTGCACTCCTTATCTCCTGACAGAAGATCAAGCTGCAGATATCTTCACCAAGCTACTTCCCGAGACTCACTTTACTACACTGGTGGACAACCTGGGCACATTTGACATCTATGCTCCAGCTTGAGGGGGAGCATTAGTATATATGTTTTATGCTTTATGCTTTATTTGTATGCTTTAGACTTGTCTTGTCTTAAAGCTTTTCTTTTATCCCTCATTGCCTAAATCTGTTTCTCACTTATTCTCTTATCCTATAAGAGAGAGTGTATTGTATTTGTCTTAGACACATCAAATAAAGGTTTATCTAATCCTATAGTCGTCATGTTTAGGAAGATTGTCGTCAACCAATTAGTTACACTTCCCTTAGGTTCTCCATAGATGAGGACCGATAGCTCTACATAGTATATGTCTTTCTTGTCAAGCTTGACGGAAGCCACTTTGAGATGTTTAAAAGTGAATTTGGAGGCCCTGTATTGCCTAGACAAATAGGCAGCCCTAGACAGGCCTGTATAGCAAGCACTAGGACAAGGTGCTCACAGTTACCACAAGATACCCTGGGGTATAACTGAGCGGAAAACCCAAGGGGGCTGCTCAAGATAAAGGGATGTGGAAATCCACTGTAAGACTGGTACTATGTATTGCTTAAATACCACCGCTAGAGTATTGTTGCTACAGTGCAACACTACAATTTTGCTGCAAAGGTGTCTTCTGCCGAGGAAAGAGAGACACACAATGGTGGGGTTCAGTGATCCAATACCATGTAGGGACCAGAAAATTGGGTTTCTCTATATTGTGTGCCATTAACGATAATGTGCAGCCCCATTTATGGTGATAAGGCAGAAGAGGATTTAGAGAGAATTGAAAAAATACAGAAAAAAAAAACAAGTAAAACTAAAAACAACCGAACAATTACGTTTAGTTTGTGGTTGTGCGGACCTTTAATGAACTTAGCAGTTGTCTGTTTCTCTGAAGGCATGTTGTATTTTTTTTTCTTTTGTTCTCTTACTATGTACAATTGCTGTTTACATAATGAAAGTTGAGCCTTAGTTTCCTTCAAAAAATTTTGTTCTTCATTTCTAAAAAACGAGTTGCTTATGCCTTGATATATTAATATGATTTTCTACTAGAGAAATTTATGTTTTATGAATGATGGTTTCTTATTAGTCTAATAGTTCTATAAGGTTAGTTGACTTTTTTGCCCATAATTCCTGATACCTAATGGCCAGGGGAAGAGGATTCCCCAGCTTAAAAAAATGTTTTATTCCCAAAGCTTCAGGAGGTCAGAAATTGATTACTCCTACTTAAAATTCATTAACCTTGCAGGTTCCAAAGTTTGTCTAGAAAATGTAAAGATTATTATCCATTTGTTGTACTTTAATTTGATAGAATTCTTTTATGCTTTCTTTTTAAATTAATGGTCTATTTATTCCCGTTTTAGATATTGTTGATTGCTCCTGTTTCCTGGAGAAAGAAGCCTAAAATTCAGTTATCTGTTGTTCCTGAAGACAGTGAAGAGAGAAATCTTACTGTAACACAAACTAAGAAATATTCCAATGCTGATCTTGAAATTAAGAACACCCGTCTACAGAGCATAGTCAAACGTCCACTAAGATCTAGTTCGAAGGTATGTATGCTCTCTGATTGGAAATCTTTCTGCCTGTGTTTATCTTGAGTTCACAGTGTTAAAACATGTGAACAGGCGTCTGATTGGACTCAAGGTCCTACAGAGTGCATACTTGTGCTTGGATGGCGGCCAAATGTCCATGAAATGATATTGGAATATGATAATTATCTTGGACCTGGTAGCGTATTGGTATGACTGAATTACTTAGCAGCATTTCATATAATCATGTTCCAACCAGACGATTATGTATCTTCTGTTTGCAATCTCTTCTGACAAAACGTGACTTATTTTGTTGTTTTCTTGCGTAAATCATAGTGCTTGTACAGTGTTCTTTAAGCAAGTTGCAGTTGATATAACATACCCCAAAGTAGACATGTTCTACTTTGATAATCTTTTACCCTGCTGCTTAATCAGTGTTGCAGCTGAACACTATTAAAGTCCATACGAATTATAGATAGCAGGAAGTTCCAATGTATATTGGTGTCAATCTAGAGCAAGGATCCATGCAAAGAACAAATGTGTTCCTTTTTTATCGTTGACTCATTCCGTTTTCCCACTTTAGAAGCCAATTATTTCAACTTTTAATTAAAAAATTGCAGAAAAAAATCTACATGGATGACATTAACACATGTTCAATTGGAACGTGCATTTTGCTTTATGGATCCAGATCTAATGCTGCAAATGTTTAGTTTTATAGATGGTTGGATGCAGTCAAGTGTACAGAGCTCAATACTTTGTCTCTCTTTCTATGCTATCTTATATATTATATATAAATATAGAGATTCGTACATATCCATACATATATACATATATATATATATGTGCACACATATATACATACAAATATACATACATGTGTGTATCAATTTATCACATGCACATGGACTAAAATTCCGGTCGCCATGTTTCTTTGTTTTCCATGTGGTCGCTAAGGCCATGATGGTAGTTGAAGATTAGGGTTTTGGTTTGGTCGCTATAACCCTAACCCTAGCTCCTTTGGTCGCTATGTTGAGATGTGTTGCGGTCGCTATGTTGAGATGTGTTGTGGTCGCTATGACTTGATCCATGTGTTGGATGATGGGTGAAACTCCCTCTTCGGTCGAGGAAGTGGTGAGGATTTCCTTCGGTCACCTGAGTTGGTTTCTCTTCAATCGAATGTGGTGATGTTGTCCCCTTCAGTCGATGGTGTGGTGACTAGTGATCCATCTCTTCGATCGCTAGGATTTGATGGTGTCTTCGGTCAATGAGGATAGCTATGGCTCTGTTTCTCTTCGGTCGCATAGAATTCTGACCTAGCATTTCCTTCGGTCAATGAGAATTCCTAGATGTGTGTTTACCTGTATGGTTACTTTATGATGATAATGATTGACCTAATTTATTCCAAGAATATGGGAGATGATAATATCTAGGGTTAAATGTTAATTGCTGTTTTGAAATTCTATATCCGATTACAATGAGAAACTTCACTCTAATTTTGAGTATATGGTGTTAATGCTTAGCTTGCTTGACTAGTTAGCATGTTAATGAAAAATTTCTCTCACCTATGAGGTAACCCTAATTGGTGATCCTACAAAAGGAGTTCTCTAGATATATTATTTTATTCATTGTTGCTCATATTTTTGATAAAGAGAGGCATTCTCTCCCCCTCTGTCATGCCCGTGACAGAGTGCAAGACTAGGCCCAAAATACAAGATATCTTAATTAAATGATTTTTACAAATGTATTATGTACACTTTGCTACGTATAGCATGGAAAAATCTCTTGTTTTAGCTTGAAAATCAGACTCGAAAGGAAAACAAATAACATATATTGTCAGTCAGATACGAAAGCATCATTCCCCTAAATCTCTTAAACTACCCCCCCCCCCCGCCCCAAAAAAATAAATAGCTCCAAAGCTATTTGTCAAGCTGAGAACTTCCCTATCTCACAAGTTATACAATAAATGTGAGAAATAACACAAGAATTGGAGAGCTCAGGGTTACACAATGTGTGTACCCTTATATTTATATTAGTAGAACATTTACAATGAGGTCCATATATAAATGTAAAATAGCAGAACAATAAATAAAGACATATATTAACACTCCCCCTCAAGTTGGAGCATAGATGTCAATCATGCCCAACTTGTCCACCAGAGAACAGAAGTGCTTTTTCGCCAGTAGCTTGGTAAATATGTCAGCAACCTGATCTTCAGAGCGGGTGAAAGGAGTGCAGATTTTGCCAGATAGAATAGTTTCCCTGATGAAGTGACAATCGACCTCAATATGTTTTGTGCACTCATGATACACAGTATTGTTGGCAATAAAAATAGCAGCTTTATTATCACAATGCATCGGGATAGCAGAAGAAGACAACACCGAAGTCTTTCAGAAGAGATTGCACCCACAGAAGTTCACAGGCAGTATGGGCCATGGCCCCGTATTCAGCTTCAGCACTAGATCTAGCAACAACATTTTGTTTCTTGCTTCTCCAGGTGACTAGATTACCTCCTACATATGTGTAGTAGCCAGAAGTAGATTTCCTGTCAATCTTGCTTCCTGCATAGTCAGAATCAGAATAGCCTTCTAGAGAACAATGCCCATTTTTCTTGTAATGGAGGCCCTTGCTAGGTGACTTCTTTAGATACCGCAAAATATTACATAGAGCATCCCAGTGACACTGCCTGGGTTTATCCAAGTACCTGCTAAGAAGTCCCACAACAGTAGATATGTCAGCTCTAGTCACCGTCAGATAGATCATCTTACCAATCAATCTCCTGAATTTTTTGTTATCAGCAAACAGCGGAGAAGAATCATCATCCCAATTAACATTGGGATCTAGAGGAGTATCAGCTGGCCTTGCCCCAAGCATTCCAGTTTCCTATAAAAGATCCATTACATATTTCCTTTGAGATAAAACAAGAGCATTAGAAGTTCTAGATACCTCTATGGCCAGAAAATATCGTAGTTTTCCCAGATCTTTAGTAGCAAAGTGCTTGCAGAGATGGGCTTTAGTGGCCTGAATAGCAACAAAATCACTGCCAGATAGGATGATATCATCTACATATACAATAAGTATCACAATGCCTGAGGAAGTCTTTTTTGTAAAGACAGAATGATCAACCTGCGATCTCAGAAAACCAAAGGCAGTCAGAATTTTGCTTAACTTATCGCACCAAGCACGAGGACTCTGTTTGAGCCCATAGATAGATTTCTTCAGCCTGTAGACTTTATGTGACTCCCCCTGAGCAACAAACCCAGGAGGTTGCTCCATATAGACTTCCTCTTGCAGATCACCATACAAGAAGGCATTTTTAACATCCAGTTGTAAAAGAGGCCAGTCAAGGTTAACAGCAACAGATAGTAGAACTTTGACAGAATTAAGACGGGAAACAGGTGAAAAAGTCTCAAAGTAATATATACCATAAGTCTGTGTATACCCTTTAGCAACAAGGCGTTCCTTCAGATGTTCTACAGTACCATCAGGTTGATATTTAACAGCATAAACCCATCGGCAACCTACAGGCTAACACTGAGGAGGTGGATCCACCAACTCCCAAGTGTGTCTATCTGCAAGAGCAAGCATCTCCTCCTTCACGGCAGTAGTCCAAGCTGCACTTTGCAAGGCATCATGTACAGTCTTCGGAATGGCAACAACAGATAAAGCACTGACAAAGTTGCTAGCATGAACACTTAAATGTGCAGTAGATACATGGTTAGCAATATTGTGAGTAGTGCAGGAACAAGTACCCTTCCTAAGAGCAATAGGTACATCTAGATCAGAAATTACCTCAGGTGATGTAGAACCTTTGGGAGGAGAAAATTGGTTTGGATTGGGGGGTTCTTGTGTAGCTTGAGATCTGTTCCTACGCTGATAAACAATAAGAGGGGGTGTCGTATGTTCTAGAGTAGAGGCATCAGAAACACAATCACTAGTAATAGGCAGTGGAGAAGCAATAATATCAGAATGTAGACTATGTCCTTTAGTAGAGTAGTAGGGCGTATCCTAAAAAAAAACATCACTACTCGTGAACCATCTTTTTGTAGTAGGACTATAACATCTGTATCCTTTCTGTGTACGAGAATACCCCAAAAAAATACATTTTTCAGCACGTGGAGATAGTTTATCATAAGTAGGGCCAAGCAACTTCACAAAGCATGTAGAGCCAAATATCCGAGGAGGTACAGAAAACAAGGGTTTATCAGGGTGCAGAACTTGTACAAGTATTTTATTTCCAATCACAGAAGAAGGCATTCTATTTATTAAAAAGCAGGCAGTCAAAATAGCTTCAGGCCAGAATAACTGAGGTACATTAAAGTGTAGCATAATGGTTATAGCAACCTCTAATAAGTGTCTATTCTTCCTTTCTGCAATGCCATTCTGCTGAGGTGTGTATGCACAAGAATTCTGATGTATAGTGCCAACAGATTTACAAAACAGTTCAACATCTTTCTGAACAAATTCAAGTGCATTATCAGTTCTAAAAACTTTAACAGGCATAGAGTATTGTGTTTTCACCATAGCAAAAAAGAATTTAATTGTGGACAACTTCAGATCGACTTTTCATAAGAAATAACCAAGTGGCCCTAGAGAAATCATCAATAAATAATATAAAATATTTGTTTCCAGACAGACTAGGGACATGACATGGAAGTTTTTAGAGCTTGATAGAAAGTTATTTAACATAATATAAAATATTTGTTTCCGATCATCAGTTTTTAGAGCTTGATAGAAAGTTAATACATATAGTTCCCAAAAAAATCTTCAAAAAACTTGTTGTTTTGCTTCTCTAGAAAATAGTCTGTCATAGACAGTATCAATGCAAAGTGCATTCTTCTCATTAAAGAAGTGTTTCTTTGGCAGTAGAGCCAAACATGAACCGTAATGCAATGTGCGGTTCGATGCTATTCCACAACTACGACTTGAACAAGCCTTTGCTCTTCCACCACTTTGCATAAGTTTTATCTTCTTTAGTTGGAGGGTTTTCTTCAACGTACTTCACTATCAAGATAATCCAGAATAGTATAAATAGCAGTCATCCAAAACTGATAGTTCTGAATATTCAACATAATTGAGGTGATGTGCAACTGGTCATTGGAGACAACAATAGTAGATGCACTGACCTCCCTCTTCTTCTCAGAGTCCATAATGATAGATCAGACTGGGTGACGATAGGTAGTAGGCATCAGGAAGATGCATGGGGAGGTGACAGGAAAACATGGCGTCACATGAAGTAATGAATGATGTGAAACTGACACATCAACAACCCATGATTTACAACAACACTGGATCACACATAGGGGAGTGCATGATGCAGAGGATAGATGAAGACAACTCGCTTGATGAGAGTAGCGGCTTGTAGAAATGGGAAAGTGGCCTTAGTCGCTCTTTACAATGAATGCCAAGTCATGAGAGTCGCTGCAATGGATCAGGGAAGCAGTCAGCTGCTACTTCATCAAGGGAGAGACCACCAGAGAGTCTGATGGAATCCACTGAACTCTAGGGGAAGGCTGCAGTTAACCACTATTCACCATTGGCCAGGCTGATGCCTGTTGTCCGTCACACACAACTAGGGGATTGGCCGGCGTTTCTAGGAGCAAGCCTGGTAGCCGTAGGAGGTAAGACGCTTCTTCACTAGACTTTGAGAAGTCACAGATGGAGTCGGAGACTGCAGAGGGAAGACTGGTAGTCGTCGCCGCTGGAGATTATGTGCAGTTACGACGCACACTCTGATACCATTTAGCAGAACATGGATTTGATGTAATGTACCACCCAACCTTGTTGTCCTTTGCTTTTATTATATCAACAAAATAGGAAGATGTGATTGCAGATAGAGGACAAAATAAATAGAATATTAGAGAAAAGACAAACAAAAGAGTATTAACTCCCTATTTTCTAGCAGTGTCAAAACACGCTTCCCCTTCATGGTGATCTTCTGGAAGAAGTATGCATGGCATAGCATCTGGGGCTACATGAACGCCAATCATCTGGAAAAAGGCTAGCTATGGGCTGAAATAATCCTCAAGAGCATGGTTTCATAACATCAACAAAGTTATTTAACAATTAGGATTCAACAAATCTGCTAATGACCACTTCTTATTTTATTCCTACAGAACAAAAGCTATATGGTTCTCGTTGTCTATTGGCTATACTGAAACTAATTTACTTAGCAATTACTCACATAGGCATTTCTTGTGCGGTGGGAGGGGTCATCAATGTATGCGTTAGAGAGTCTATATTAGCCTATTTAGTTAATAGGTTAATTAGTTAGTGGGCCTTTAGTGTCTCGGCCCATTTAGATTACTTGGTACACAAGTCTCAGGGTTTCTCCCTTGCTCTTATATATAGGATAGGGGTGTTTAGTCTTATATTCATCTCATTGCATTCAATCCAATCTTATTCTTTACATGGTATCAGAGCGGTGAACAAAAACGGCGGCGTGAATAGTGACTACGGCATGAACAGTACTCTGGCGTGAACAGTACAGTGAAGTGAACAGTAATTCCTGCGTGAACAGAGCGTGTTCGCTCCTAAGGGAAACCTAGCCGCCGCCCCTCCTCCCTCTCCTTTCCGGTGCGTACGCAGCCCTAGCCGCCGCCGCTCGTCTTTTCCAGAGAGCAACCGAGGGGAAGAACCCCCACCTGCGGGCGGCCGCCGTAGCCATGGCTTAGGTTGGCCGCCCGCCAGGTACATCCCGGCCTCCATGGCTTCTCCTTCTCTTTCTTAAAGATTTAATTTTTCTTTCTGTACGCCGGCTATCTCCGTCCCGGTGCATTCAACAGCCATAACCACTGGCCTCCAAGCAGCCATCTTCGTGCCTTCGCCGCCTATCGATGCCACTACTACCATCTAGCAGCAGCATCGTAAGCGCCGCTAACCGCAGAAGCAGCAGCCATCATCGCCATCAAGCAGCAATCAGCCGCCGTCAACCTGCTACCTGCCGTCCAGAAAGATCTCAGTACTACCGACGTCAACTCGGTAGTACCGAGTTTTGTACAGACCATCTCCTGACGTCCTCAGCATCAACCTTCATCGTCGCTCGTGGAGAGGCTCCGCCCTTGGCTCTGCATGCATCCTCTTAGCATGCAATATCTCTGGAGCCGTGCAGGAAACCTTTTGTCAACTCCTCCATTACGACCAAGTGCTACATCAGCCGAGCGACACAATCATCGTCATCTGTCCTACTGCTATGTTGCTGCCATATCATCCAGCAACCATATTCCCAGCCGCCGATCACACCATTCAACCGCCGTCGTCATCCATTCCCCTGGTCACTACTCCACTGTTGCTCTCTGTCTCGTCGTTGCTGCCCCTGGTCGTTGCTCTCTGTCTCGTCGTTGGTACCCCAACATTTTCACCTATCCTTGGCTGAAGCACGGTCACTCATCACTCTCTACCGCTACCAAACAGCCCTATTACTGCCCCCATATACCAGATGCCTGTTGATATTCAGATCCTTAATCGGATCCAACTTTAAGCCTAATCAGATTTTTCGCAATTAGATCCATTTATTTTTCTTTCCGGATCTTACATTGACCCATTTAGCATATTCTCTCTGATTATTGATTTCATTCTCCACATATTACACTTCTCCATATATCACAAAATCCTCTCAAATCCACCAATTTCTTTCCCACCCACCCATTTAATGTGTGTATCCCATTCCACAGTGCGGGGGGGGGGGGTCATATGTCCATTTCTCCACACCAAACACTCACTCTCGTCGTATTTGGTGTATAGGGGGGATAGAGAGGAGAGGAAGAGATGAGAAGAGAGAGAGAGAGTGAGAGAATATGTATGAGAGAGAGAAAGAGTATGAGAAGAGATGATATATGTATTCAGGCTATTATCTTCATGGAGCTTCTTCAGACACATCCGTTCTCGACTTCTAGACAGCAATGAAGGATCTTCATTCAGCATCAACACCGAGCTATCCGCGTTCGTACCGCGTTATGTACGTCAGGTGTTGATGGTGTACTTCAGCTGCATTCACATGAGACAGAGGGTGCTTCTACAAATTTTCAAAAGCTCAGCAAGCCTGCCAATCTACTTCTATAAGGTTGATTCATCCAGTTTATCTTCACTGAGTTGCTTCATCACGTCTTCTCCGAGTCGCATCTGCTATTTCGACATCACCTGTTGCTGATCTACTTGGGACTTTCCTTGATGGATGATATCTCCTTTCCTGTCAATCCCTCAAGGTTCATGCGACAAAGTTATGGTACATGCATCGTATCACCAGCATATTGTCCGTTCGTGTTCGTGCCACGTTATGCATGTCTTCTCAGACGCATTGTATAGAAATATTGTGTTATTTACTTATTCTGCTGTGTTATTTCTTATACTGCTCTATTGTATTTGTCCCATATTGCTCGCTTGTGTATATGTCTCAACTCTTTGTAGCTATATAAGAGAGTACCTGTGACGTCCCCAGATTTTCTAAAACTTAATCTGATGTGTGATGTCTAAATTGAAACCCTCACCTCAGTGAGAATCCCAATTTAAACATCCCACATAAGGCTAAGAAGAAGAAAATCAGAGGAAGTCATAAGGAAACAATCAGTAGCACATGTACATGAACAATAATAAAACTGTAAGAAGAAATGAAGGAGGAAGAAGATGGGAACACCAATCACATGTCGGCTGCTAGGTGCAGCAAACGTGAGTAGGGCTTGAGCCTACACACTTGTATTTATATATTAGGGTAAATACATGAGGTACAAAGAGAGAAAAAGCATAAAAACAACATTTCATAAATAAAATAGGTCAGCCGCCGGTTTGCCGTTCCGCCACTGTGCCGGTGTCGATACCATCGACTTGTGTCGATGGTATCGATGGAGTATTCTCTTGCGCCTGAACCAATCTTGATACTATCGACATGTGTGTCGATAGTATCGACCGAGATGCAGCTGGCTTCAACATGAACCTGGACAGATCTCGATACTATCAACAGAGTGTCGATAGTATCGACCGAGATACAGGTTGCTTCACACTCCCCCTCAAGCTGGAGAGTACACATCGTGTATGCCCAACTTACCACAGAATTTCTGAAAAATTGCTGAACCCAAGGGCTTTGTCAGAATATCTGCTAGTTGATCTTCGGACCTGACATATGGAGTCACAATAGTGCCGTCTTTTATTTGATCACGAATAAAATGGCAATCAACCTCTATGTGTTTTGTACGCTCATGAAAGATAGGATTCCTGGCGATGTGCATAACAGATTGATTGTCACACTTGAGCTCCATAGAAGGTAGAAGAGAAATTTGTAATTCAGATAAGACAGATTTGACCCATTTTAATTCACAACATGCATGGGCCATAGCACGATACTCAGCCTCAGTGCTAGATCTAGCAACCACATGTTGCTTTTTACTTTTCCATGTGATAAGATGATCACCCAGAAAGGTACAATAGCCTGATGTAGATCTCCTATCAGTGTGATCACCAGCCCAGTCAACATCTGAATATCCTGTGAGAGACAGAGTAGATGGAGGTGCCTTTGGTCTAGAATATGTGATACCTTTACCGGGAGCACTTTTCAGATACCTCAGAATTCTGCAGACTGCTATCCGATGTGATTGTCGTGGAGAATGCATATATTGGCTGACTACGCCCACAACAAATGAAATATCCGGTCGGGTGACAGTTAGATATATCAACTTACCCACTATTCTCCTATAATATTCTGGATCTGGATACTCAACATCATCAACCATCTCTTTGATGTGATAATCCATTGGAGTATTTACCGGTTTAGATTCAGCCATGCCTGTCTCCTGTAACAAATCAAGCACATACTTTCTCTGAGATAAGTTGACACCTGCATGAGATCTAAGCACTTCAATGCCTAGAAAGTATCTTAGTTTGCCCAGATCCTTTGTATGGAAATGTTTTTGCAAACCTTCTTTGACACGAGATATTCCCACGGTGTCACTGCCAGTTATCACTATGTCATCAACGTATACAATAAGAATAATGGATCCACGGGAAGAGCTGGAGTAAAATAAGGAATGATCAGTCTTGGAGCGAGAAAAACCCATCTGAAGAATGACTTCACTGAACTTGTCAAACCAAGCTCTAGGCGACTGTTTCAGCCCATAAATAGCCTTTTTTAATTTGCATACTTTCTGACACTCCCCCTGAGCAACAAACCCAGGAGGTTGCTCCATATATACTTCTTCCTGTAGATCACCATGGAGAAAGGCATTCTTTACATCCAGCTGAAATAATGGCCAATCAAAGGTAGTAGCAAGAGAAATAATGATCCGCACAGAATTTAGGCGAGCAACAGGAGAAAATGTTTCATAGAAGTCAACACCATAGGTTTGGGTGTAGCCCTTTGCAACCAATCGAGCTTTCAACCGTTCAACTGATCCATCCGGATTGTGTTTAATAGTGAAAACCCATCTACAGCCTACTACTTTCTTTCCTGCAGGAAGATCAACCAGATCCCAAGTACCATTATTTAAGAGAGCTGACATTTCAAGTTGCATTGCCTGTGTCCAGCCATTGTTCTTCATTGTATCATAATGGTTTCTTGGTATAGACACAGAATCAATCCCGATAGCGAATGCACGGGCCTGCTTAGACAGATGAGACAGGCAACATACATTTGTAATAGGGTGTTTAATAGTACAGGACCTAGTACCTTTCCGAACAGCAATAGGAAGGTTGAGATCAGATGTCTCTGTAGGATTCTCTTGAGTAGAAGGCGATGATGAGGGCTCAGGGACTGGTGCCGCTACTTCTTCTGGATCCTGCCTGCCTCGCCTATGATATACATGTGTGTAATGCTCAATGGTAGGTCTATCTCCTTCTTGTGCATCCGGAATAGAAGTAAAATCCGGAATGATAGGTGGCACTCCCTCACTCTGCACTGATGGTGCCAGTCTCTCATTTTGTATTTTTGGTGGCTCTCCCTCTCTCAACTGCTCCCCCTTGCTAATAGCATTGGAGAAATATGGAGTGGTTTCATGGAAAGTGACGTCCCTAGACACAAACATGCAGCGAAGACTAGGGCAGTAACACTTGTATCCTTTGCTCGTAGTAGAGTAACCTAGGAACAATGTTTTAATGGACCTAGGAGACAGCTTGTCGGTCTTAGGGTCAAAGTTATGGACAAAGGAAGTGCAACCAAACACTCTAAGAGGAATAGGATAGGGAGAGTCCTTGGGACGCAAAACAGAAAAGGGAGTTTGTCCTTGAAGAACAGAGGAAGGTTGTCTATTGATCAAGAAACAAGCAGTTAAAAGAGCTTCAGACCAAAACTTCTTAGGCACATTAGATTGAAACATAATAGATCGAGCAATATCAAGAAGATGGCGATTCTTCCTCTCTGCCACCCCATTTTGCTGAGGGGTGTGAGGACAAGATGTGCGGTGAATCATACCAACCGAACTACAAAAATCAGACATAGCCTTTTGAACATACTCCAAGGCATTATCAGACTGAAGAATTTTTATATTGCAATCAAACTGGACTTTAACTTCAGTATGAAAATGTTTCACAATAGACAACACGGACTCTCTACTTTTAAGAAGGTAGATCCATGTCATGCGTGAGAAATCATCAACAAAAGAGATACAATAACGAAAACCATTATAACTTTGGTCTTTTACAGGACCCCACACATCAGTATGCACTAACTCAAAGGGACAAGAAGCCCTCTTATTGACCCGACTGGGATAGGATAACCTATGGTGTTTTCCCAGTTGACATGACTGACACTCTAAGGAGGATAATTGGGATAACTCTGGTTCCAACTTCCGCAGGTTCTCCAAAGAAGGATGTCCATATCTGCAATGCCATAGTAAGGGGGAACCACTCAACATGATAGATGGAGCAGGAGCAGGCATTTGGCGAGGTAGACTGTCACCGTTGAAAAGGTAGAGATCACCCTTCCTAGGCCCCCCACCAATCGTCTTCATACTCTTGAGATCCTGTAACATAAAACAAGAAGGTCCAAATATTACCCAACATTTTAAAGTGTCAATCAGTTTTGCAACAGAAAGAAGATTAAAAGGAAATTCAGGCACAAAGTGAACTGATTTAAGATCAATCTTGGGTGTTAGGGAGACAGATCCACTAGCTAAAACTCTTTTCACTGAACCATCTGCCAATGTAACAGATTGGTGAGGAATTGATGAGTCAATAGTGTGGAGCAATCTCCTCATACCAGTCATATGCTGTGAGGCGCCAGAGTCAACCACCCAAGATGAAGATGAGCCAGATGCTATGAAAGATGTAGCCTGATTACCAGCTGTAGATGATGATGCCAAATTTGCCGATGAAGAAGATGATGATGAACCCATACTCATATGCTGTGTCGCCTGAATGAACCGATCATATTCTTCTTGAGTGAGAGTGATGTCGGTGCCAGAAGATGTACCCACAGCTATAGAGGATGTGGATCCTGTAGTGGTGGCACAGTGTGCTGCCCCCACAGGTGGTGCAGCAGGTCTTCCATGTTTCTTCCAACACCTCTCCACTGTATGTCCCGGTCTCTCACAAAAGGTACATTTCGGACGTGTCCCACGCCCTCTACCCATACCAGGGCGTCCTCCTCGTACTGCAGCGGCAGCGGCAACAGAAGCATGAGATTCTCCAGAAGGTATATCAGGCACAAAGGAAGCAAACTCAAACAGTGATTGTTGGATCCTTGAATAAGCCTCCACAAGACTAAGTAATTTATCAGTAGCCAAGATAACACTCCGAGCGGAGCTACAAGTCGAGTTAAGCCCAGATAAGAATTTGGCCGTAACAAGATCATCTCTGTCCTTTACTAGTTCTGCAACAGTCACAGGATGATAATAACTTAGCTCTTGAGAAAGAGCCTGAATCGCCCCAAAATACTCCTCAAGAGATCGGTCACCCTGTTTTTCAGCAAACAGACGATCATATATCATAAACTGACGGAGAGCATTCTTCTCTTGAGAGTAATGTTGCTTCACGGCGTCCCATATTTCCTTGGTCGTAGAGTAGAACATGAACCTTGCGGCGATTGCAGATTCCATACTATTCCACAGCCAAGTCTTCACAAGACTATCATGTCGCTTCCATTCAGCATACCCTTCGTCAGTAGATGCCTTGGGACTAGAGTCAACATGCCTTGCTCTGTCACGAGCCTCTAAGACGGTGTGGATGGCGTTCATCCATAGAAGATAATTTTTCCCGTTGAGTTTGATGGAGGCGATAGGTGACACCTCGTTGTAGATCATAGGTGTCTTGATATCCTCCATTGTAGAACGGGATATATGACGGATTGATACACGTCAAAGAAGATGTGGTGACGGACAAATACACGTCACACACAGACGAAAAAAAAGAAGAAATGCGTTACTGACGCATTCACAGCCTCCAAAGAATATTCCTAATCACACATGGAGGAGATGTGACTAGGATGATGATTGAGATGAAACTAGTCCTCCGGCGGTGTTTTTAGATGATCGTTGGATCACTTGGAGATCCTCAACCGCTCTGTGATAGTGGCTACGGTAGAATTAGATATCTACCGCAGACCCAGAGTAGCTAACAGTGGTTCTTTGCAGCAGGTGGATTACGCCAAGGAGACGGGTGGGAAGCAGCCGGCCGTCAAGGAAGGAGAGACCTGGAGAGATCCTCCGGAGAGAGAGATGAGAAACCCTAGATCGATCTCCGCTCTGATACCATGTAAGAAGAAATGAAGGAGGAAGAAGATGGGAACACCAATCACATGTCGGCTGCTAGGTGCAGCAAACGTGAGTAGGGCTTGAGCCTACACACTTGTATTTATATATTAGGGTAAATACATGAGGTACAAAGAGAGAAAAAGCATAAAAACAACATTTCATAAATAAAATAGGTCAGCCGCCAATTTGCCGTTCCGCCACTGTGCCGGTGTCGATACCATCGACTTGTGTCGATGGTATCGACGGAGTATTCTCTTGCTCCTGAACCAATCTCGATACTATCGACATGTGTGTCGATAGTATCGACCGAGATGCAGCTGGCTTCAACATGAACCTGGACAGATCTCGATACTATCGACAAAGTGTCGATAGTATCGACCGAGATACAGGTTGCTTCACAAAAACCATACACACATGTTCACCATTCAACATATAATTACAACATGAATTGTTACAACATTTGATATTACATATTGAACAACAAACTTCTACATATACATGTACTACAACTAAATAACATGATCTTAAGACAACAGGTCCACCTGTACATTAGCTCGCCACACAACTCTCACTATCCTGGATCTTCAAAGCATAACCACAACCTAAACAAAAGATTACATGCGGTACACGTCAACACAATATTCAAAAATGTTGTACTGAGTACGCCTACGTGTCTTTTATTTACCTCTCGTCATATCTTGGCAATAAGATAAAACTAATATACTTGACAGTAACAGAAGAATATAAGAAAAGCATATACTTGCACAAAGATGTTCGTTAACAAAAGAGAACACATATTTTAAGCTCATTTTCCATTATATGTTCGCGCATCTGCCTACCAATGGGATAGATGCATTCATGCCTTATGATCTGCTTACCAAAGAGATAGATCATTGTACATGTGATCTTCTTACCAAAGAGATAGATCACTCACTAGCACTATGCTTACCAAAGAGATATAGTGCTTTCATATAATGGAACAAATATATTATGTTTCATGTGTTCATAGCCATAAGTATGGAAAATCAGGCAACATATCATACAAGAATAATCATTTCATCCAATGCCATATGCCAAGCATTTTACTACTCCTATAACACAAGCATATTGTATAATAAGTCAAGTAAGAGGTAATGGCGTACCTTCCAAAGAGATAACCTAACCATCATATTCCTGATGTCATCTATATCCTTGTCAACCCTGATCAAGACAAGATCATATACTATCATCAGGTTCCCATCATCATAACCCTAGTTATATCCATTTTAGGGTTTACCTTATCTCTTTAGTATATTTCCATATCACTTGCATTCTTGTCCTATATTTATCTTACTGATGTTATATTCCAGATTATGGTTCATTATCTTGATATACTCATGTGTCACATTATTATGTGAACATACTAAACATTATGTCACATTCATTAACCATATTAGGGTTACATCACATGTATTAAGGGTTCTCTTCATATAACATGAATTTCGTGTATAAAACTGATCTTAGACTTACATATTATCTTCCAGTTACATATAAGAGGGTTTTCTGTAAATCTCATCATTTATTGAGCATGTAAGTATTTATTGTATTTTACTTAGGATTATTATCCCTAAATAGACATGTGGAGCAAATTACATGATTTCATACATCAACATCATAATAACTGATCTTATAAGGATTAAAGATATCAAGATAGATTTACTGACATATTTTCATAATTTTAGAACATCATTTGATATTTATTATCCATAGAACAAGTATTTCACATCTTACATGATATCACTGTTATTAGTGCATCAAAATCCTGATATTATCATTCTACTATGTTCTACTCATTTTTCTGAGAATTTCGATACCATATTTGTATTTTTCTGATAAATATACTAATTACTATGAATTATCTGAGTTCTGTGAGTTTATTAGGTATTTACCTTTTTCAACCAACTGTGTGCTGCCACGTGGTGTTCAAGGGCGTACAGCTTCTCTCCTGGACCCGCCTGGTTCACCTTTGGGCCGGTCGATCCTTAATTGGTTCTGCTAGGTTCGCTGGTTGGTTCAGGGCTTTCCCCTTTCTTTCTCACGCGAACTCCGCCCGTGATTCTCTGTGGCCACCGCTGCGGTCAACCTTCCTGGTGTGCAATCGGCCGCTGAGCCTCTCCTCCTCACCATGGATGTGAGGCATGTTGTGTTGGACAAGGCAATCCCCCGTCTCTCTGCCTCACGCGTTCTCAATGCCATGGCTTCACCTTCGCGATCGTCTATGGACGCAAGACCAGGCATCCTGCCTGTGCAAGCACCGCCGTTGGGGGATAACCAGTGAGGGAAAATGACAGCACCCTTTTTCGTCTGCATTGCTTTTGGGAAGCACCCACAGTAGGCTCGCCGCCTCCCACTACGCCTACGCCTTCCAGTCTCCCTCTTCACACCCATCTGCACGCTGCGCGTCTCCTCCTCGACGTCGACCTGCATGGAGTCGCATCTCTCTGTTTCGGGCGTGAACAAGCTTGCAGCCTCTGCTTGCTCCCAAGCGCCTCCATGGGGTTCAGATCTCCGGCGAGAATCGTTGGTACAGGAGACTCCTCATCACGACCTGCTACAACTAGGAGCTTTGGTGGACAGCGTACTACGATGCCAGTTTCTCAGGATCACCATTGGTTCCTCTTCTTTGCATCTCAGTTCTCTGTCTGCGAGAGTCTGTGAGACTTCATCCCAGCGTGAGCCTCCACTGCTCTCATCTTTTGATCCAAAGATCCTCCACTTTCTCATCCTTACAGGCATGTGAACGGTGGTGGAAAAAGCTAATGGGTTGGCTACTGGTTCCCTCTTCATATCCTCCTCTTCGGCATGTGTGGGTGGGTACTGGAGAGGTAGCGGAAAGGGGGAACTGAAACTCCCTCGTCTGTTCTCCATATGCCTCAAATGAGGGGTCTTAGTGCTATTCTAGGTGAGCCGAGATCACCTCCCTCTCGCCCCACGATCCTGGAGAGTGGTGGCGGGGAACTTGCTACCTCAACGGGTCCTCAGCTAACTCTAACCGCCAGGTCAGAGAAGACTCAGTGGCCTTTGATCTCACATCCAAGGGTCTAGGACGACTTCTCCTGAAAGCCTGATCTGTGGATACTGAAACACAGATACGATGCTCATTTAAATGAGCTGACCGTGTGATATATACATGAATGTCACGGATAAGGCTTAAGAAAGCATTAAACCTTGTTCTACCATACATTAATAGGCACATTATGCCACTATATTCAAACCTTCATAACTTCCTCTAGGATGCTCCAATTGCCACCAAAATTCAACCATAGTTTCCTCACCACTCAAACTACTTTGTACTCGAATTTGGTGTCAAAATTCTATTATTTGATCAGTGAATAAAATACCTCAAAAGACATGAACATAGGGATCCAAATTATGGTTTGAGCGTCACTCAACAACCGGACTTTATCAAAATACTTGGAACTTTCAAATCAACTCAATATGTCTGACTTCACTTGTGTCATTGGACATATAGGGATTCCAAAATTCCACTTCATCACAGTACCATGTACACCTTTTTACTCACTGAATAAACAACTCCTTTTCCTTCTATATGGTATCAAGAGCAGGATCTCCATTTCCCCACCCATCAACCCACCCATGATGTAAGTCGCCCCCGGCCGCCCGCCGCCCCCCCCACCCGCTGCCCCCTTCACCCCCTACGCGGTGCCGCCGTGCCCTCCTCCACCCTCCCTGCCCGCCGCCCCGCCCTCCCTCTCTCCCCCGACCGCCACCCTCCTCTCCCCTCCGCCCTTACCTGCCGCCGCCTACCCCTCTCCCTACCACCTGCCGCTGCCCCTTCCTCCTCCTTCCACCCCCCCTGCCACCACCCTCCGTCCACCCTCCCTCCCCACCGCCACCTCTCCCACCGCTGCCTCCTCTCCCCAACAAACAACCCCACCCGCAACCTTCTTCCTCCTCCAGGCTTCTACCCTTTCGGCCGACTACCACTGGTTTTTACCTCCCTTCTCCCTCTACGTTTGGGTGCTCTTCGGATCTACGTTCGGACATCCGCTGGTCGGCTAAGTTGAGAGTCTTTTCATCTCACCGTCCTATCTGCATGCGCCTCATGACGGAACGTTGAGTTTTCCTCATTACGGCGTAGGTTTCTCTATGCATATTATGCCCGATACGGGTTTTCTGATCTGACACGTCAGATCCCTGTTGCTGTTATCTGCCCTTTGTGGGTCTCTACTCTAATCTTCTATTGCGCCAACTACTGCCTCTGCCATGTCCTTACCTGAGCCGCCTCTTCGCTCCCTGTGTGTCACCATGGTGAAGCTCGACGGCGGCTCCAACTATCATCTATGGTCGGCGTCCTTTATTCTATATGTCAAAGTATAAGGTCGGTATCACCATCTTACGGCAGTGCCTCCTGCTGTTCCTACTGCTGATTCGGATGAAAAAACTAGACAAAGCTATGCGCAATGGTCTAAGGATGACTCTGACGTCATGTCTTGGATCCTCAATAGTACCGAGCCTCGAATCAGCCAATCACTTCTCTGCCTTCATGATGCTAAGGCTATGTGGGATCAACTGTCCCATGTCTATTCTCATCAGGAGAATCCAAAGCGCGTCTTTGAAATTTTTAAAACTCTGGCGAAGGAGTTCTCCACTGACACTTCCATTGATGACTTCTACAATCAATGCTTGCTCTGTGGAATGAGTTTGAACTCTACCACCCCTTGACGGCGGACATCAAAATTGCTCAGAAGCAGCGCAACGAATTGCAACTGGTGCAATTTTTGGCTGCACTTCCTGCCTCTTTTTCTGGTGTGGTTGACCAGATCATGTCAAGTGATCCGCTGCCAACCCTTTGGGATGTTTCAGAAAAGAGTCCAACGCCTTCCGTCCATGACTCCTACGGCTATTGTTGAACATCCTGCGCTTATTGCTCGCTCTGCTGATTCTGTCCGTGGTCGTGGTCGCGGTCGTGGCCGTGGCGGTCGCCCTCCTCCTTTAGGAGGTTGAGGCACATCTACTCCTGGATGTGGTACTGCTCCCGACCCTCGCTACTGCAACTGGTGTGGCCAGGACAATCATACTGAAGATCGCTGCTGGATTAAGCACGACAAGCTCGCTTGGGCTAACCAGGCCGCTACCACTGACGCGCCTGCTGCTCCTGCTAACACAGAATGGTTACAATCGGAGTTCAAGAAGATGTTCCGGGAACGTCTCGCACAAATGCCATCCTCGTCTACACCAGGACCCTCTGCCATGCTCGCCTCTCCATCATCTGGTAACAAACAGTGGTGCATTGACTCAGGTGCATCCACTCATATGGCTGGTGATCTTCGCCTTTTCTCTATTATCAATAAAACTGCTCCTATATCATCTGTTACTGTATCAAATGGGTCCAAAATTGTTGTTCATGGCACTGGCACGGTTCCTCTTTCACCAAAAATACAGTTGCATTTTGTTTTATATATTCCAAAGTTTCCTGTTAATCTATTGTCAGTTAGTAAGATGATAAAACAACTCAACTGCTCTATTAAATTTGATCCTTCTGGCTGTATTTTGAAGGATCTCCGCACGAAGATGAGGATTGGTTCGGGTCGTGAAGGACCAGATGGGCTATATTATCTGGATGGACCTCCTACTGCTAACGTTATGTTATCTACTTCAGTGACGGGACTACAGTGGCACTTTCGTCTGGGGCATCCATCTGCTGCCAAATTAAAGCATTTATTCCCTACTTTATCTGAGAACAGTTTTTCCTGTGAAACTTGTGTTTTAGGCAAACAAACTCGATCTGTTTTTCCTGCTAAGAACGTTATTGCTTCTAAAGAAATTTTTGACCTTGTTCATACTGATATTTGGGGACCGTGCTCCATATCAAGTCACTCGGGTGTGAAATATTTTATGACATTTATTGATGATTATTCTCACGCCACATGGTTGTTTTTGCTTAAAGGTCGAGATATTGTGTTAGATACTATTCGTACCTTCTTTGTTGAAATTCACACTCAATTTAATCGACCTATTAAAATTTTTCGTACTGATAATGCATTGGAGTTCATGCAACAATTTGTTACATCCTTTTGTGCTTCCCGTGGAACCATACATCAGACCACTTGCCCATACACTCCTCAACAAAATGGCGTCGCTGAAAGGAAAAACCGTCACCTACTTGAGATTGCTCGCACCCTTCTCATACACTACAAAGTACCCCATCACTTCTGGCTTGAAGCTGTCTCTACAACATGCTATCTCATTAATCGCATGCCTTCCTCTGTTTTGAAAAATCAGGTCCCGTACGCCATTTTGTTTCCTGATAAACCCTTATTCTCTCTACCTCGCATTTTTGGGAGTACTTGTTTTGTGAAAAATCTTCGTCATGGTCTCACTAAACTTGATGCTCGCTCAGTCAAATGTATTTTTCTGGGATATTCCCGTACACAGAAAGGCTACCGCTGTTTTGATCCTATTAAAAAACAGTGGCTTGTTAGTGCGGATGTGACCTTTTTTGAGCATATGCCTTACTATTCTACTGATGGCGAAAAGTTGTCGGCTGATATTATGGCTACCACCCATTACCATTAGTTTTTGAGGAATTACCAGCTCCTGATGTGCCTAAAGAACTCCCATTGCAAGTCTATCGGCGCCGGTCAAAGATCATCAATGCTTCTGAAGCCCCGGCCGAACCAAATCATGCGTCTACGGTTGATCCCCCATCCACTGAGGTATTTTTCTGACCTGGATCTTTCTATCAGTTTAAGGAAAGATGTTCGATCATGTACTCACCATCCTATCAATAATTTATGTTCATCTGACAATCTCTGTGGTAGCTTTGCTTGCTTCAATTCTGTTTTGTCTGCTGTGACAATTCCTAAATCAGCCGAAGAGGCCCTTTGCAATCCTGCCTGGAAACATGCTATGGAGCAGGAAATGCATGCGCTCTGTGATCGTCAGACATGGGATCTGGAATGCCGTCCCTCTTCATGCCATACTGTTGGCTGCCGCTGGATATTTACCATTAAATATCAACCGGATGGTACCATTGAACGCCTGAAAGCCCGATTAGTTGCGAAAGGGTATACTTAGACGTATGGAGTTGATTATTTTGAAACCTTTTCTCCAGTCGCATGCTTAAATTATGTTCGTATTCTGATATCTATTGCTGTTAATAAAGACTGGCCTCTGTTTCAACTTGGTGTCAAAAACGCCTTTCTATATGGAGATCTACAGGAGGAGGTCTACATGGAGCATCCTTCGGGATTTGTTGCTCAGGGGGAGTCTGCTTCTAAAATCTGTGAACTTAGAAAGGCGATCTATGGTCTGAAACAAAGCCCACGTGCATGGTTTGACAAGCTTAGTCAGATCTTACTTACCTTTGGCTTTCGGCATTCACAATCTGATCATTTTGTATTTATTCGTGAAACTGCAGCATGACTTGTCATCCTTATTGTGTATGTTGATGATATTGTTGATATGTATGCCCTGAAAGCCAATCATGGGATGATTGGTGGGATACATTATGATTGATTTGATAAACATCAAAGGCAAGTTTCCAATTCTTTCTGGTTCAGTCATATGAGATAATGATAGAACAGATTGAATGTCTAGAGAATGACAATACTCAATGACGTATGATTTCAGGTTAAGGACCTGAACGATGAGATCATATGGAAGCTAAGAGTTTGTACATTCTTATTATGTCCCTAGTCGGATGTCATTATGGAAGGTAGATACACAGCAATGACACACAAGACTAGATTGTGGTGTTGGTTGATGACAGAATCTCATTAGTAATGATATGGAGATATCAAACCAAACACATAGGTACTTGTTAGAGAACAAGTGTACCGGACAGACCCACCGTGAGTTTGACACATGGAACCATGACATGATAGTCACAGTCAGTTCTCACAGTGATGGTGGTGAATGTGATTCTTTGACCTGAAATCACTACACTCAACACGTCGTTGGGTACACTTTGACATCATCCAACGCAGTCCTGAAACATGGGTTGTTATAAAGGTAATGATTGGGTGGCTTTGACACATGAGGCTTTTGAGGGGTGAGTGATAGATATTGGATTTGTCCCTCCTGAGGGAGTTTGATATCCATCGCCACTTGATGAGTAGGATTGAGATAGGCGTGGGCACGCATGTGTGAATCAGTATGTGATATTGATGTCATACATATCTCCTCCAATCTACTCTGAGATCAAGAAAGTGAATGAACGTTGACAGGATGACTGTTCCATGCCTTGAGTTCATTCGGGATATCAGTGACAAAGGAATTATACATTCACTGTAACACCATTCACGGATTGTAGGATTGAAAGTTGTTCTCCAACTTTCTATTTCACTTGGGTAGCACTGATGTGCGACTAGGCACCGCTCTTTGCTTGTGAAGTCATAAGTGTTATGGACTTTCACTGCCAACGTGAAATGGACATGCATGGTCACACACATAGGATTTAACCTGGAAGAGGAGTTTATCCACAAACGATGTTTAGATTGATTACTAAAGGAGTTTAGTAGTTCAATTAAACACTCAATCAATTGATAGCTCAAAATCGTAGTATTCAAGGTGTTGGATCGATTGATTAGAGCATCAGATTGATTGAAACTGCAATTGACTGATTTGCACAAGTCTGCTGCCCCAACCGATCGGCTCATGTGATGAACCGATCGACTCAGGTTGCTGAACCGATCGGTTCAAGACAGGCTGAGACAACCGGTTCAAGGATTGAACCGATCGGCTCAACTGGTCTAATCGAGATCGTTTGGAAAGTGAGAAGACTATTTTGCAAATACAATTTGTTTCACTTGTACAAATTTGATTTGGACAAGGATTAATATTTGATTAATCGGAAACAAATTTGAAAATCAATTTGAATTGGATCAGGACCACGAACCGATCGGCTCAGGTGCCCCAACCGATCGGTTGAGGTATGAACCGCTCGGCTCAACTCCCCAACCGACTGTTTAATGCTTGAAATGATCGGTTCAGGTGGCGTAGTTGGTTGTTTTGTGGAAAATTTTGAACCCTTCTACTCCTGCATTAATCCCGCATTGCCCAGGATAAAGAACCATTTCCCATGACCCTCTTATATATATAGGGGTAGTGGGGGCTTCTCAGGACAACAACTCAGGCACCAGTTGCTCTGCAAAGTTGTCGTTCTCTCTGGTTTTGGTAACCAAGAGAGAGCCCAAGCAAGTGCTACCCGATAAGGGAGGCACAACAAGGGAAAGACAACTGCAGAAAGCGACTGGTGGTAGGAGAGTGTGTCGGTGACTAGTACGCCGACAGGAGGGTACGACTCCTTCCGATTCCTTGTGGGACAAGGAGATCGGAGTTCCAGGTGGTCCGTGTGCACTACTTCAGAGGCGGAAGACTTCTGCCGCTCGGAGGACAACTGTCAATCCCAACAGTCCCGGTGAGACCAGGAGCTGCATAGACACCGTCCAAAACCGGAGGTGAAGACCGCGCAAGCCGCGAGGTATAGTCGCCGAGCAAGCCTCGGGACAAGGTATGCCTCTACAAACCATCCTTCCTATTGTATAGACGTTGACGCGATTTCTTTATTCTGGGTTTGGGAGAAGAAAATTTTTGTTTCTGCTGCCTTCTCTGTCTCCCATAAAACCCAACAGTGGTATCAGAGCCACGTCAACTGCTCTATACTTTAGGATTATCCATATGATCAATTTTGGTTTGTCGCCTTTATTTATTGCATACGATGCGAATAAAATTGGCTTTATGCATGTCCAATCCTAAATCCACAAATCCCAATATACATATATGATATGTAATATGAATGCACTCGATACGCGTCGCCCTTAAACGAGTTTTGTGGTGGATGTATAGCGTGGTTTTGGCCAATAAACCCTATGTATGTGTGCTTGGTTGTATGTGGTTGCTTGCATCTCGGTCTGCGCACCGATTCCCTATCTCCTTATTCCTGATGTAACTCGAGATAATTCAAGATTTCTTTCCTACCTTTGCTCCCCCCGAATGTAACTCGGGGTTTCCCAATTCAAATGTAAAATAGGATAGATCTTTTATTTCCTGTTATGTCAAAGAACGGCGGACAACCTGACGACAACTGAAACGATCGGTTGGCGATCCAGACGACCGGTTCGAGGAGCGAGACGATCGGGTGGCGGCCATGAGGAGATGCACGACGACCAGGTGAATCGATCGGTTGGAGGAGCCAACCAATCGGCTGGTGGCACCCAGACGACCGACCAGGGCGAGCATGTCATTCATGTGATGAGTTGATCAACTCGGACGGCTAAAGCACTTCATCTTGGACATGTTGCATGTGATGTAGACCTAGATGACCGTGATTTCTCTTGGCTCGAGGAATCACATTAGGATGGCCATAATCATCGCTTTTATCGTTTCACATGTTTTCTGTGGGATATAGCATGTATATGATACGTACTATGTATTGTGGTGATTGGATATGTATATGTAAAAACCAAATCCCTCATTAAATATTAAAGTTTTAGATGCCTTCCAAATTCGACACACGTGAAAAGCTTGATCGGCCAAGTGTGGGCACGCCCTAGCGTGGTGCATTGTCTATCTCGTGGAAGCGTGAAGGATGGATATGTGGCTCTGCCCTAGCAGGGTGCATATTCATCGTGTTGGCTTTGGGTCGGACTTAACAAGGCGACCTAGATAGGATCTAGCACCTTGAGGCATGGAGGTGATCATGGCAAGGAGTTGCACATGACATCTTTCAAGAGTTGCATATGGTGCAATTGGCAAAAGTTGCCTACCTCGAAGATCTAAGTTGTGGGTGACAGCCCTAGCTGGTCCATGACTCACAGGATTTCAGGATCTTGCCCACTAGAAGATTGTACGCTGCAATCTTCCGAATTGATGGTGAGGGCTATCAATTTGAACAAAATAGTGGGAGCGATAATTAATTAAAGTCCTAATTATATCGTCAACCTTTCAAATCAATCAAATAAGTCAACATTGAGTTTTGGACTAAATTGCATATATTTCCTTTTGTAGTAAAAATGACAACAAACAACGATCACTTCTCGTTGTGATCGGTCCTTGAGAAGGACAAGCTGAATGGGACTAACTTCCACGACTGGTTTAGGACATTGAGAATTGTTCTCACTCAAGAGCAAAAGCTCTATGTCCTGGATACTCCAGTTCCAGAGGAACCTGCTCCTACCGCACCAAAGGCAGAAAGGGATGCTTATAAGAAGCATTCTGATGATGCCATTGATGCAAAGTGCTTGATGTTGTGCTCCATGAACCACGAGTTGCAGAGACAACATGAGAACATGGGTGTCATTGAGATGATTCAGCATATCAAGAACATGTATGAAGATCAAGCACGGCAAGAGAGATGATGTCTCCAGGGCGCTGTTCAAATGTGTCATGACAGAAGGAGATCCAGTTGGTCCTCACACGCTCAAGATGATTGGGTATGTGGAGAACCTGACAAGACTGAGATTTCCACTGAGCCAAGAGTTGGCTACTGACGTGATACTGCAATCGTTGCCAGAATCCTACAGTCAGTTTGTGATGAACTACAACATGAACAACTTTGACAAGCCATTGACAGAGTTGTTGGGCATGTTGAGGACAACCGAGACACAGATGAAGAAGGACAAGCCCAAGTCTGTGATGATGATCAACAACAAGAAAGGCAAGTCCAAGCGCAAGGGCAAGGACAAAGCTAAGAAAGGTTCTGATGCTAGCCAGCAGCCCAAGGCGTCTTCAGATCTCAAGGCCAAGGGAGGCGTGACCAAGAGAGGCAATTGCCACCATTGTCAAAAGCCAGGACATTGGAAAATGAATTGTCCACTCTATCTGGAAGAACTAAAGAAGAAGGAGGCGATGGACGTCTCCACCTGAAGGTGTCATGAAATAAACTTGTAACATTTTTGAGGTATATGATACCAAGATATAAAATGTAAAGCACTCAATAAATGGGGCAAGTGTTGTCGCCATAGTTAGGAGTACTTTAGTTTATTTTCAGCCTTGAAGGCAAGTAATAGAGTTATGAACTGCTATTTCATATTTGCCAATGAATAGAAACACCTTAATTTTTGCATATTGTATGACAATGATGGCAGTTAATAAGGTTGATGTTTCCTTGTGGCAATGCCTTGTTTATCTTGTGGTACTTGGTATGCATAAGATAAAATGATACCTAAAAGTTATTGATAACTCAAACAATCAAATTAGCATAAATCATGAGAAGTTCATTTCTAGTTTCCATATAATGGATAAGCTAGACTCTTTTGGTTAGAGAACCAGTAAGAGACATGAATCTCTTAGACATGATTAATCAATCTTCACTATTGATAGTGGGAGAATGATTATCCTATTAGGTATAATACATGTGATGTATTTACGTACCTATTGGACTTAATGCAAGTACTTCAAATGGTGTTTAGAGAAATACCAATATGAATATCTTGAAGTGTTCAAGAATATCATAGATGAAGTATGAATTTGGTAAAGTGTTAATTCTTGATGAGATCAATGAATGAAATACTTGAACCAAATGTTTGAGATCCTTATGAGTGATTATGATAGTGTATCATAGTAAGCTCGTGATTAAGGCATGGTGATGTTTAAATCAAGGAGTCATACTCTAAGGAGTTAGAGGATGATTATCAAATAACTAAATTCTTCTTAAATAAAGAATACCCCACACTAATAAAGGACATTAAGAATCACAAGAAGTTGTGAGTTCTTATATCATTGACAGATACACCTCGATTATCTATGTGATAAGTTGGTCATGTGATGAGTTAACTATCTAGATGAATATGAGGAACCAGATTTTGATTTATGGTTTATGACCATTACATCCTAAAATGACTTCCATGTGAACCATAAGGTATGACCTTGATGGTAGCACTCATTGGGATAAAATCCATAAGTGCGAATGAGTCTTAAGTGTTAAGACACATGGATAACATTTTGAGAAGGATGATGCTTGTTGATTGCAACTTAATGACTAAGAGATTTGGCATATGGATACTAAAACCGCATTCCTATGAGGAATAAAACAAGGATGTGTACGTGACACAACCTATAAGGTTTATGAATCTATTAATGCAAATGAAGTCTATAAGTTACAATGGACTAATCAATGTGATTGATTGATAACAAGCAACTCAGAACTGTGATCTTTACTTTGATGATATAGTCAAAGGGTTTGATTGATATGTCAAAGATAAAGAGAGAGATATGTGATTTAGTGGGAGCGTATTCACATTCCACATGTTGATGTGAAATGGAAATGTTCTAGAATGGAAATCCAAAGTGGAAATTTATCTTTAGGGAAGATAGAGACGTTTCCTATGTGATAGGAATAGAGATCTATAGAGATAGTTCTCGAAAACCTCTTGACCTGAAAAGAGAAAGCATACATTGGCAATGTATACTGAAGGGTTCAGTATGCATAGATTCAGTGGGAGAAAACTTGTCCATGTTACATGAAGTTGATATCCCAAGGCCAAGTGTCCAATTCTTATGAAGAATGAGAACACTAAGAATAGATATGGATCTATCATGTATGTAATCATCCCATTATCTTGCATGTATGGACATAGCAAGAACAAAACACATTTATCATCTTGTATGTAGGACATGACAATATGATATGCTCATCCTAAAAACTCGTATGTAGGACATGACGAGTGGATGTCTGTCTACTTCTAGTAAGGGTTACTGGAATACCATAAGAACTTGATAAGTACTTGAGAAGTACTAGTTCTATGGAAATAAGAAAGGGTTCACTGTAAAGATTTACACTGATGCGAACTTCCGGAATTAATCGCAAAATATATTTGGGATATATATATATGTAAGTGAATGTTTGTTACGTTCCAATAAAGTCGTTTAAAAGGAAAAGCCGAGTATCCGCGTGTTAGAGAACATTAGTGGATACTATATGGATCTGGAAGTTCATGAGATGAACTTATAACTATTCCGGTCATTGATGACAAGTTAGGAGTACTTGGTCATACAATGTGGCTAAAGGTTAGCAAAGGAATACTAGATCGCATATTACGACAACTCCATCTCATACGTGTGACGTACATCGAAGAGATGAGAGACATGCAGTTAATACCGACTTTGGCAAGATGTTGCCATAACTCACTATGCTAGCACTAGAGCACGGTAACATGTGGGACATGTTTGAAGATCACTATGAATATGATTCAAGGGTGATTGGCTCGCAGTGCAAGTAGGAGTCTGTTGGTATGTATGCCCTGAGAGCCAATCATGGGATGATTGGTGGGATACATTAAGATTGATTTGATAAACATCAAAGGCAAGCTTCCAATTCTTTCTGGTTCAGTCATATGAGATAATGATAGAACAGATTGAATGTCTAGAGAATGACAGTACTCAATGACGTATGCTTTCAGGTTAAGGACATGAACGATGAGATCATACGGATGCTAAGAGTTTGTACATTCTTATTATGTCCCTAGTCGGATGTCATTGTGGAAGGTAGATAAACAACAATGACACACAAGACTAGATTGTGGTGTTGGTTGATGACAGAATCTCATTAGTCATGATATGGAGATATCAAACCAAACACATAGGTACTTGTTAGAGAACAAGTGTACCAGACAGACCCACCGTGAGTTTGACACATGGAACCATGACATGGTAGTCACAGTCAGTTCTCACAGTGATGGTGGTGAGTGTGATTTTATGACCTGAAATCACTACATTCCTCACATGTCGTTGGGTACACTTTGACATCATCAAACACAATCCTGAAACATGGGTTGTTATAAAGGTGATGATTGGGTGGCTTTGATACATGGGGCTTTTGAGGGGTGAGTGATAGATATGGGATTTGTCCCTCCTAAGGGAGTTTGATATCCATAGCCACTTGATGAGTAGGATTGATATAGGCGTGCGCACGCATGTGTGAATTAGTATGTGATATTGATGTCATACATATCTCCTCCAATCTACTCTGAGATCTAGAAAGTGAATGAACGTTGACAGGATGACTGTTCCATGCCTTGAGTTCATTCGGGATATCAGTGACAAAGGAATTATACATTCATTGTAACACCATTCACGGATTGTAGGATTGAAAGTTGTTCTCCAACTTTCTATTTCACTTGGGTAGCACTGATGTGCGACTAGGCACCGCTCTTTGCTTGTGAAGTCATAAGTGTTATGGACTTTCACTACCAACGTGAAATGGACCTGCAGGGTCACACACATAGGATTTAACCTGAAAGAGGAGTTTATCCACAAACGATGTTTAGATTGATTACTAAAGGAGTTTAGTAGTTCAATTAAACACTCAATTAATTGATAGCTCAAAATCGTAGTATTCAAGGTGTTGGATCGATTGATTAGAGTATCAGATTGATTGAAACTGCAATTGACTGATTTGCACAAGTCTGATTCCCCAACCGATCGGCTCATGTGATGAGCCAATCGGCTCATGTGATGAACCGATCGGCTCAAGACAGGCTGAGACGACCGGTTTAAGGGTTGAACTGATCGGCTCAACTGGTCTAACCGAGATCGTTTGGAAAGTGAGAAGACTATTTTGCAAATATAATTTGTTTCACTTGTACAAATTTGATTTGGACAAGGATTAATATTTGATTAATCGGAAACAAATTTGAAAGTCAATTTGAGTTGGATCAGGACCACGAACCGATCGGCTTAGAAGTGAACCGATCGGCTCAGGTACCCCAACCGATCGGTTGAGGTGTGAACCGATCGGCTCAACTCCCCAACCGACCGTTTCATGCTTGAAACGATCGGTTCAGGTGGCGCAGTTGGTTGTTTTGTGGAAAATTTCGAACCCTTCTACTCCTGCATTAATCCCGCATTGCCCGGGATAGAGAACCCTATCCCATGACCCTCCTATATATATAGGGGTAGTGGGGGCTTCTCAGGACAACAACTCAGGCGCCAGTTGCTCTGCAAAGTTGTCGTTCTCTCTGGTTTTGGTAACCAAGAGAGAGCCCGAGCAAGTGCTACCCGATAAGGGAGGCACAACAAGGGAAAGACAACTGCAGAAAGCGACTGGTGGCAGGAGAGTGTGTCGGTGACTAGTACGCCGACAGGAGGGTACGACTCCTTCCGATTCCTTGTGGGACAAGGAGATCGGGGTTCTAGGTGGTTCGTGTGGACTACTTCAGAAGGCGGGAGACTTCTGCCGCTCGGAGGACAACTGTCAATCCCGACAGTCCCGGTGAGACCAGGAGCTGCACAGACACCGTCCAAGACCGGAGGTGAAGACTGCGCAAGCCGCGAGGTATAGTCGCCGAGCAAGCCTCGGGACAAGGTATGCCTCTACAAACCATCATTCCTATTGTATAGACGTTAACGTGATTTCTTTATTCTGGGTTTGGGAGAAGAAATTTTTTATTTCCGCTGCCTTCTCTGTCTCCCCTAAAACCCAACATATATTGTCTTATCTGGCAGTGACAGTGCAGGGATAAAGGCAACCAAAAAGTATTTAGCGCAGTACTTCATCACCAAAGACCTAGGGAAACTAAGATATTTTCTAGGTATTGATGTTGCTAGATCTTCTGCAGGGTTATGCCTGCCACAGAGGAAATATGTTCTTGATCTGTTGCAGGAGACAGGCGTGCTGGGCTGCAAGCCAGCCAACACTCCTCTGGATCCCAAAATGGATTGAGATAATGATACTTCTCCTTCTGCTGATTGTCACCAGTTCAGGAGACTGGTTGGCAAGCTTATCTATTTGACTGTCACTAGAGCTGACCTTGCAGCTGTTGTAGGATTCATAAGTCAGTATCTTGATAAACCCCGGCAATGCCACTGGGATGCTATTTGTCACATCTTACGATATCTCAAAAGCTCTCCAGGGAAAGGTCTTCTGTACAAAAAGCTTGGCCATTGCAATTTATATGGATTTTCTGATTCTGACTATGCAGGAAGTCGATCTGACAGGAGATCTACATCTGGATATTGCACTTTTGTGGGAGGAAATCTGGTTACTTGGCGCAGCAAAAAAGCAGACAGTTGTTGCCCGATCTAGTGCAAAGGCAGAATATAGAGCCATGACTCATACTGCATGTGAGCTCCTGTGGGTCCGTGGTCTTCTGAACGAGTTTGATATTACCTCACCCAGCCCCATTCCTATGTTCTGCGACAATACGGCTTCCATTTTCATTGCGAGGAACCCCACCTTTCATGAAAGAACAAAACATATTGAGGTTAATTGCCACTTTGTTCGGGAGAAAGTCCTATCTGGACACATTTGCACTCCATATCTCAACACTGAGAAGCAGCTTGCAGACATCTTCACCAAAATTCTCCCTAAAGCTCGCTTCCAAACTCTGATTGACAAGCTGGGCTTATTCGACATCTACGCTCCAGCTTGAGGGGGAGTATAGAAATACTGTGTTATCTACTTATTTTGCTGTGTTATTTCTTATACTGCTCTATTGTATTTGTCCCATATTTCTCGCTTGTGTATATGTCTCAACTCTCTGTAGCTATATAAGAGAGTACCTTGTACACCTTTTTACTCACTGAATAAACAACTCCTTTTCCTTCTATAATTTGAAGACACCACTACTGCTACATCATCATTGGAGATCCGCGTTCGTGCCGCGTTAAGTACGTATTCCGGTGAAGTTGTCGTGGTATTGATGATTGTCTGCTCCAAGTGGCGAATTACTGCTGCAGTATTCAGGTTCCATTCTTCAGATGTTCTTCATTCTAAAATGCACTCCCAAGACCTTCTTCAAAGCTCGAGGATCTCCAGCCTGCAGAATACAATTTCAAAGAAGAGTATTAAAGAAGGGGGAGTATCAATTTTTGTATGGGAGTGATATTTATCTTTTATCTTTCATTTATCATTCTTTTTATCATTTTATCGAGTCTTGTAACCTCCAAGCTTTTGACATGTGTTCACCCATGCTCCAGCTTGAGGGGGAGTGTTAGAGAGTCTATATTAGCCTATTTAGTTAATAGGTTAATTAGTTAGTGGGCCTTTAGTGTCTCGGCCCGTTTAGATTACTTGGGACACAAGTCTCAGGGTTTCTCCCTTGCTCCTATATATAGGATAGGGGTGTTCAGTCTTGTATTCATCTCATTACATTCAATCCAATCTTATTCTTTACAGTATGCATTCACATTCGAAGTTGTTAATAGAATTTAAGATATCTGAAGGGACACCTAGGACTAGGAGAGGTTTTACTCAATCAAATTCTCTGTCCACACAAATTAAAATTGGAAGGATAATGCTAATGCTGACTGCCCAGAGAGGCAGAGATGCAGATAGATGATCTACTTCTGGGTGCTGGGTTATTTGCAACACTCACCTGATGGATTGGAAGAGAAAGAATAATCAACTGTTACTTGTCCAAGTACTGATGTTGAATATCGAGCTGCGAACTTCATTAGGTGCAGCCAAAGATTCTCATTTCCAAACTGGGAACTACGTAGCTAACAGCAGGTCTTGGATTCTTCTACTGTTTACATATATGAGCTCAAAGATGTGTATGTGCAATATGCATACTCCGTCCTGAAAGGGTCTGTTGGAAGTTTCTGCTTGAAAATTTTGGAAGATATGTTATTGTTTTCTTTCGTTTGAGCCCTTAGGTAATCTTCAGTGGTGTAGTATATGGATTATGCTCAACTACTCATTTATAGTCTTCCACTTGTCACCGAATTAACATTTTTTTAATTGATTGTTCAAAATAAGATTGTGTTGATAGTTTTATATTATCATTGTTACTTGTCAGCAAATTTTGTCTGAAGTTCCAATAGCTGAACGAGCAAGCATGGGCAGTCCTGTTGGTCCGACTCAGTTGAGGAATGTTAAGGTAGTTCATAAGGTAACTATAGCTTCATTTGTTTACTGCTTTGATACAAATTCTTCTCTTATGAGGAAGCTCATTGCAGGTCGGAAACCCCATGAATTATGATACCCTAAGGGACACCATTATGAATATTAGAAATTCTCAGAAGGCTGCAAAACGTACTCCATTTTCCATTGCTGTAATCTCGGATAAAGAATGGCTGATTGGTGGTAATATTTTTGCACCATCCTCCACTCTGTATTACAGTATGTTAATATGGTATCATATCCTTCTAAAGAATGTAAACGAAGTTTTTTTTTCTTCTATTTGTGTTTAAAATTATTGAAGAGTAAATATTTGATATGGAATGGAATACTTAACTATTTCGAAAAGCTTTTTTTTTTTTAACTGAATATCTAACTTGAGTCGTTCTGCAGACTCATCTAAGGCTGACAAGCATTCTGCATACACACTGCTTCTTGCAGAAAGCATTTGCAGCAAACTTGGACTTAAGGTTGGAAATATTTTTATCTGATAATATTTAGAATTTATATTAACATTACTCATTTCCGAGTTAACCTGATCGTATAGTATAATATCATTGATGAACCACTGACTGCAATACAAAACCAAAACATCTAGGATGTACAAGTATATAGAATGAAAGTTCATTGAGATTTTGACTTTCCTTCATAGTATATTTATTCTAGTTTATGCATCAAAACACCAGCTGTAGAATCAGAACCTATTTAATTAGTGTTTCTTCTGACTTAATCCAGGTTGATAATCTGGTTGCTGAGATCGTTGACACTAAGTTAGGTAAACAGGTATGCTGATACCTTTGATCTTAGTAAGTCTTTTGGTTTATTTTTCTCCTAAAAGCTTGCTATGTCAACAACAAATGGTACTTTCCTGTGATAGATTACAAAAATCAAACCATCTCTTGGTTTTATTGGTGCTGAACAAGTAATGAGCCTTGTGACAGCCCAAGGTTTGTTACTCTGAAATTAATATACTAGATGGCATCTCAAAGGAATATTGGTTGATAAGCCTTGACGTATAACAATTAACAGTGGCGGAAAGCATGGAATTGAATCAGGTGTGGAAGGATATTCTAAATGCAGATGGAGACGAAATTTATGTGAAGGTAAACTTCTCTTTCTTTACATTCACAGAGGGCTAGCTTAGCCAACTTCATCGATTTGATTATTCACATATTGATATTAAAAGATTACTACATATAGAAAAGTCGGGATTAAACCATTGGTATTTTTAATACTCTATCAGGAATTAGGATTAGATCTGTACCATTCAGGTGGTATTGATACAAACTACCATTACTTTTGGGCAATAGCTAAGTACGTGCTCAGACAGGATATAATTGACACAATTCTGATTTCTTTAGAATCAGTATACTGCGCTATCAATTCAATGAAGTAATCTTCAACCAGTTGAGAAACATGAAAATGAGGAAATTGGAAAGGGAAAAACAAGTTAATATGTTTTTTCAGGCCACGTTGCTTGGATGTATCATGTTACTTGGACTGGCCGCCGCCTTCCTCCATCACCCAGCCACCATCACTACCTCTCCCTTCACCAGCCGCCACCAATTCCACCACCAGCCGCAGCCGCAGCCGCCACCCCTTACCTATCCAGTAGTCGTCGCTGCCCCACCTCCTTCTCGTAGCCGCCACCACCCTCTTCAGCAGCAATTGTCATCCTCCTCCCTCCCTCTAGTAACCACCACCACCACCCCTTCCATCAGCCACCACAGCCTCTCCTCAGCCATCTCCCGACCTCCCAGCCACTGCCGCCCTCTATCCCCTCGCACCTTGCAGCCATTATCTTCCCTCTCCACCCCCATCCCCTAATTGAGAAGGATCTGATCCTCTCCCTCACATTGTCCCTTTTCTGAAAGCCCTTTCCTGCTTCCTCCGGTTTGTCTCTACTTCTTCGGGGATGGCTCATTCTCTCCCTTCTGCCTACGTCACATGTCCGTCTAATTTGATGGTGTGACGTAGGTTTCCTATGTACTGCTTCCCATAAGTTAGTCTTGTCTTCTCTATTACTGTTGCTAGGGGTGTTCCATCATGCCATTTACTCATCTTCTTCTTTGCGTGCTTTGCCACACTGCTATCTGTTGTTGCTTCTCTGTGTGGTCAATCATGCTTGCTATCATGATATCTATTAGTGCCTTCTGGATGTCGTGTGCGAAAATTGTCAAGTTGGATGGTTCAAACTATCATACTTGGTCAGCAAAGGGACGTTATTCTCACCTTATTACTGTTGCTCCTCCGACATCTGCTGAAACTGTTGATGAGAAGATCAAGCATGCTTATGATCTTTGGGTGAAGGAAGACTCAGGAGTCATGACCTAGATGATGAATAGTGTGGAGCCTAAAACCAGTCAATCTCTTCTTTTCCTTACTGGAAAAGGCAATGTGGGACCAACTTTCTCATGTCTATTCTCATCAACATAATCCCAAGAAAGTGTTCGAGATTTTGAGCAACCTAGCCAAAAAAGAGTTATGGACTAATGTCTCTATTGAAGGTTACTATAACAAATATTGTGCACTCTAGGATGAGCTTGAGGTATACGATCCTCTTTTTGCTTACATCAATGAAGTCCAAAGACCAACACAATGAACTACAACTAAAGCAATTTCTTGTTGGGCTTCATGTTTCCTTTTCTGAAGTTGTTGATCAAATCATGTCCAGTGACCCCTTACCTATGCTTTGTGATGTTCTAAAGAGGGTTAAGTGTTGCTCGTTTGTCTCTTCTTTACCCACTGCCTCCTCTGATGCATCTCACTGACGGTCTGATCCAGTGACTTTGGTCGTGGCCGAGGTCACAGTCGTGGACATGGTCGCTCTACTAGAGCCCCTACACCTGGATGTGGTCAGCCTCCTCCTGGATCTGCACATAGTAAACCTCCTGGACATTGTAACTTATGTGGCCGCAATAACAATATTGAATATTGTTGTTGGGCCAATCATGGAGAACCCACATGGGTTAATCAGGCCTCTATTGGCGGCAATGAGTCTGATCATGTACCACCTTTAAAGTCTACCACATCCACAGACTGGATTTGCTATGAGTTTGGGAAGCTACTCCAAGAACGACTACCTTCTCAGACCACTGTTGTTTAACCCAGATGGTGGTTCTACATCTCTTGCTTCCCCATGCCATATGGTAAAAACAAATGGGTCACAGCCTCTAGTGCTTCTACTCATATTTCTAAAAAAATTACTTCTTTTCTGACATGACTGCCACATAAATAGTTATTATGTTACAGTGGCTGATGGGACTCAATCTGTGGTGCTTGATGTTGGAAATATCTGGTCACCCAATATTTTTTCACTGAAATGTACCCTCTATGTTCCACAATTTCCTCTAAATCTGCTTTCTGTTAGCAAAAATGTGCAGCATCTTTAGTGATCTATTACTTTTGACCCCGATTGTTCTCTTTCAGGATCTCGACACGAAGATGAGTAATGTTTAAGGGGGAGTGAAAATTCTTGTATAGGAGTGACATTTTATATACTTTTATTTGTAATATTTTATAATTGAGCCTTCTTGTCCAAGTTGGATATTAGATTCACCCATACTCCGTCTTGAGGGGGAGTGTTAGATGTTAGAAATTATTATTGGATAATAGTTTCATTTGTAATTTGTCTAATTGTCTTGGTCCATTAGGATTATGTCTGGTTCCTTGTACATGCCTTCTATATATATATGAGGGGAGTTTACTGTCTCCTACATACATAGAAGCAAAACGAGCATCTTGAAGGATACACTGCAAAGGAAAATATCATCCAAGATGATCATGGCCCATTTGAAATGGAGGATGTATTGATTGTGAAGGGATTAATTGTACCTCTCAACAGGAATGACTTGTACGCTTGTTCACAATGCCTATGAGATTCAGTGATGAGCAAGCTCAAGGGGGACACATCCACCAGCAGATCCATCGAGAGTGTGATGTTGCGATCTAACGCCACCAGTTGCTCCTCTGGACTATCGTTGCCCTGTTGCATCCCTTCATTTCCAACCATGTGTTGGGCTATGAGAGATGCTACCTGCCACACCAATAGTTGCTTCCATTCCTGGAGGTGCCATTCTCAATTGTCTCTTGTTGGTCGAGTTCACAAGACTAAATGCCGAGAAGAATCGATGTCGTATTTGCAAGACAAACATCACTCCCTCTTATGAAATACATGTCTTCTACGCAAAGGCATTTGATATACAATGAGCAGCTGATGTATTGATTTTTTATGTGTGTCAGTAAACAAGAGGAGGTGAGAATTCAACAAAAAGGGGAGAAGTAACGTGTCTTCTTATCCTCCCCATAGAAGCCTATATGTATGGATTTTTAGGGGATTCTTCTCTCTTCTCTTCCCCGATTACAATGTCTTTCTTGTAATGGGGATTTTCCTGCCTTTGTCGTCATTCTAGTAGAGTTTGTCAAAGTAGACCCCTTCGTAAACGCCCCCTAGACGCCCCCCCAGTAGAATTAGTACGACTAATTGCTAATCCTTTTGTCATTGTCCATTGAAAACCATTATTTCTTCTCCGTGGTTGGCGTGAGGGAGAGGAGAAAAGATTCTCTGTGGTTGGCATGAGGGAGAGGAGAAAAGAATATTATCAAATAGTACATTTTTTCTAGTTCCTGCATATTCGTCTATGCTATGTTGACATCTGTTGTAGCGCATCTTTACTATAAAAGTGTCTCTCAAGCATGTTGATCATCTGCTATAGCGCAATATTACTATACGATGCTTTTATACCAATTGTCGTGCATCATTTTGGTGTCGGTGCTTCTAGTGGTGAACTAGCCGACAACAATGACAACTTCAATGACTTTTATAAATATCTTCCACCATCTACTTCTCTAGATGCTCGTTAAAGAATCTGAAGTTCATTTGTGATTGTTCCTACTAGTATGGTGATTATTAATTTCATGATTAGTGTTTGCTTCAATTAATGTAGTGCAAGATTCGAGAGAACTATTTTTGTATGCTTTTTTTGTATTGGCAAGCTAAACATGTGTTTCACCTATGCTCCAACTTGAGGGGGAGTGTTAGAGTTACTAGTTTATCATGTATGTGGGCTCAATGTAATTGGCCCATTAGGGTTTGAGTCTGTTTGTAAGTGTCCCTCTCTCTTGTATATAGGAGTAAGGTTTTGTCCAATAGATAATATTGGCCTTCGTCCTATTTTCTACACTCCTATTAATGTGAGTAGCCACTTTGATACTATCTTCATGGCCCTATCTTCCTGCACTTGTCTTCATGTAGCTCTTCTTTCTTGTATTTGCTCTAATGCATGACTTATGGCTTCACATGTCAATTACAAGTCACCTTTGTCAAATTAGGTGACAAGATTTATGCTTTCTGGTAGCTAATCGATTTTTATTTAAGTGAAATCTCAGGAAGATATCAGAACAATGTAGGACTTGCCAGATATGTTGCATTGATTTTAAATAGTAAAATAATACATTAGTAATACATGAATAAGTAATGAACTAAATCCATAGTTTAAGGTAATGAACTAAGTTGAGGTTTGAGTCAATTATCTCTCACTCTTGCAAATTATTTGGACCTACACTTCCTTGCATATTATCTGTGAAAAAATGAAGTTTTGTCTTTTAATGAGAAAAAGGTCGTCCTTATTTGGAGTTGCTTGGGAAGTGGGAAAAATCAATTAACATGGTGTGGGACTAAAGAGAAGATAGTGGTATGGAGTAGTGAAAACATAGAGAAGTGAAAAGAAAGTATATATACATGTACCTCCACAGTCGCCCTCAAATTGGATCATTGATATCTATCACATGCCTGAATTTTTTTGTTGGCGACGGGCTTGGTGAAAATGTAAGTTCTTAGAGAGTCTGGTTAATTTAGTTAATTAAGTAATTTGTGTCTAATTGTATATGGCCCAAGTGTGTCTTGGCCCATTAGGGTTTAGTCTAAAGTTTGTATGCTTCCCCCTTCTCCTATATAAGGAGGGGGATTCCTCTTATCAATACATCGATTTTCCTTCTTTTATTATTTGACCATGTATTAGAGCTCCGATTAATTTAGTTAATTAAGTAATTTGTGTCTAATTGTATATGGGCCCAACTGTGTCTTGGCCCATTAGGGTTTAGTCTAAAGTCTGTATGCTTCCCCCTTCTCCTATATCAGGAAGGGGATTCCTCTTATCAATACAACGATGTGTATTGATAAGAGGAATCCCCCTCCATATATAGGAGAAGGGGGGAGCATATAGAGTTACAGACTTTAGACTAAAACCTAATGGGCCAAGACACACTTGGGCCCATATACAATTAGACACAAATTACTTAATTATCTAAATTAACCAGACTCTCTAATATAAGTAGTTTGGTTTTGTGTCTTGAGTAGAGGAGTGGAATAGTCGACTTCAATATGCTTAGTGTGTTTGTGGAAGACAACATTGCTAGTAATAAAAATAGCCACGCGGATTTAGTGTTCCAAATTCTAAACAAAGAGTTTTGACCCATAAAAGTTCACTGTAGTGTGGCCCATCACTCTATTAGCTTTTGCACTGCATCTTTCTACCATGTGTTGTTTGTTGCTCCACCATGTAACAAGATTGCCACCGACAAAAGTGCAATATCCAAAGATGGATCTCCTGTTAGACCGGAAACCTACATATTCAACACCCATTGTTCAAAATTTCTTCAAAATTGACGAATGTTTGCGAAAACTTTCTATACCTATGGCCACCGGATATCGAAATGCAACCAGTAATTTTTTTGTTACCCCTCAATGTGCCTAGACCACAATTTGTTTGCATAACTATGGTGTTTTTAAGTCTATAAATTGTGCTTGCTAACTATCATAACTTAAATTATAAACTTCACCATTGAAGTTGACATCGGAATCCCCATTGTAACAGTTCATTTTCCTTCACTCACTTGCAGGAGACAACACCCCCCCCCACCCGATAATGTGACATTTTATAGCATAAATAAGTGTATATGCACTAGTGGATTGGTTTGGTAAAATTTTGTGATTAATTTGTTCATTTTGGTGTCAAACACTAGGAATGCATACGTCGAAACTTCCATTGAAATTTCTGTTTCTGGGCCCGCCGAAATTGGACATCTTATTCTATGTCAACAGTGAGGACAGACGGTTGCTGCAGCAGTGAGAGAAAGGAGGGGAGGTGTCGAGTACAGTGAGGGGAGGAGGGGTTGTTGATGTTGGCAGCAGAGGGGGGATGGTGGCGCACATGGGAGAAAGGGAGAGGGTTGGGGGAAGAGACTGGTATTAGTGTTATATTCTAATGCCATGTGAAAGGAAAAAAAAGCTTTGTTCCGGTTTTTATTGCAAGGAGACCACACCTATTTATCGCTGTTTTGCAAAGTGTGGAATACCAAACTGCATGGTGTGGCCCAAAGAGGAGATACTAGCATAGAGAAGTCAGTACATAGGGAAGTGAAATAAGTAGAAATGCATTTATCTGCACATTATTGTTTGTATTGCTAGTATAAAGGATTAATCAATTAAACAAGGAGAACCCCACTGTTGTAATCTATGCATGTTTGATACAGTTATCGAGATATTTATCGCAAAAATTGTTCATTATGTTGATGTCAAGGTGGAAAGTCTCTAATTTTGTTTTGAATAAAATTCAAATTATAGGGCATTGGCCTCTACATGAAAGAAGGTGAGACACCATCCTTCTATGAGCTTTCTGAGAGGGCTGTTTTGCGCAGAGAAGTTGCTATAGGCTATATAAAAAACAACAAGAAGGTAAGTTTGGTTTTATTCGTTTTTATAATACACCATAGAGAAGGTAACTATATTGAATTTGATATCTTCTTTTTTGTGCTAGTTTATAAACCCCAAGGAAAAATTGAAGCCCCTTCTTCTTGGTACGGGTGACTCACTCATAGTCATATCAGAACTTGAGGGTGAACATCCCATTGTTATTTGAAATGACGTGAGTTCATACTTTGTTCTTTTTATGGCATGTTCCTTTTCTCTCCAAGCTATAATTTAATAAATCTATATGTGAACCAAACACCATGTTCTGGGTGTTTGGTTGACAATGATGGCATAATGACTTTCTTATGTTGACAATGTTGAGAGTGATATAATGGGGAAATACCCGTGTGTTATTGATAGATCCATCTCCTATAAATAGGATAAGGGGAAGCGTACAGACTCAAGGACCTAATGGGCCAAAACATGGTTGGGCCCATATACAAATAGATTCAACACTTAAAACTAAAATAACTAGACTTTCTAACATATAGGGCTGGGCACAAAACCGAACCAGGCCATAGAAACCAACCAAATCGAACCGAACCAAGCAGTTTGGTTTGGTTTTAGGAGGGTGATTGGTTTGGTTTGGTTACAATCTTTTGCAAAATATTTGACAATGGTTCGGTTTGATTTGAAGGTATAATTTGACCAAACCAAACCGAACCAATATGTGTCTATATATTAATTATATATAAAGTTATGTTATGTAAATAGTCATTTGAAAATAGTTATACAATAATGAAAAACGTGTATGTTTAGATGTACAACGAATATTGGATAAAAAAACAATGCAATGTGGTGCATGTATATCGATTTGATATTCGTCGGATTATTTCAACAAATACTTTATACATATGTTTATATATTAATCATTGTCAAAAAAATATCTATTTAGATTTGTAAATATTATGACAAGTTGTTGGCTTATCATGAAAATTTTGATAAATTCTTTGTAGTTTCTTTGATTACAGTTTTGAACAAACTAAACGAAATCAAAGCTATAAACTAACAGTTCAGTTCGGTTCAATTTTGGACTAGTTAATGGTGTGGTCCAAAACTCCTAGAAACTAATGTGTACAGTTTGGTTTGTAGTTTTAGTGGTAAACCAAACCAAATCAAGCTATGTCCACCCCCTGCTAACAGATAATACAAGACATTGACCTATATATGAAAGGGGATACACTTTACACCTTTCTGGGTGGATGTTGTTAAATGACAAGCTACTAGATACTTGTGAAGCGGAAATAGGATGGTAATCTTTTAGTTTCATTTTCATTTTTATTATGGTCAGAGGAAATTAACATTATATTAATCTATTTGTTATGTTTGGTGGTTATGTTTGTTAGCTGACCTGTTTTTGCTTTTGTATGCCAGAGCTTGTTATATCACTACTTGATGCACAACATCCTATTGATGGTGCAAAAGCATTCTGCTACATGTTTTGATTGTTTTGAAGCCAGGGTTCAATCTAATGATGCTTCTGAATGGCGTGTTAGCTTTTACCAACATGCTACGGTTGATTAAATTAAAAAGAGGCACATATGTTCCTTGCCAAGCCAGCTATGCCGTATAAAACTTGCTTTGCAGAGACCACATGTTACTTCTATATGTTTTGGTTATAGATGAAAGGACCCAAGAAACATGGCAATCTTGTATTTGCGGAAAGATTCTTGGTATTCACAAACATATGATGGAATAATGCAATTTTGTTATATGCCTATATTAGGGTACGTTTCACATCATATACCAATTTTATAAATAATTTCATGGTAAACATTTATGGAGAAAGTGTATATAAAATTCTTATATTACAACCTGGATAAAAAATACATGTAATTTTCACATTTATCATTATGTTTGCCATCAACTGTGATACATGCTAAATTTATATGACGGTCTATTTAAGAGCCTCCAACCTTATTGAAAACAGACTGTGTTTCTTTTCTATCCAGCAATTTCAGTGGTCTGATCATAAAATTGTGCTCGAGTTTGACTTCAGCTGAAAAAAAAATCAGAAAATTTGCCGAACGGACCATCAAGCGTGGAAGAATATGGGCTAACTCTAAATTCATGTTCCAAAATGTCAGAAAAAAAATGAGGTAGGAATATTGGATCATTAAGATATTGGTTAGAGATATCAAACGGGTTGTTAGCTGTCTGTTCCACAAATAGGAGATTGGAGGTTAGTTAAATGAACCTCGGTATGAAGACGTAATACGAGATGCAACAAGGTATGCCTAACCTTGATCCCTAGTCCAAATGTTTTGCGCGCGTTCCATGATTCTCCCCTGGCCCAATGAATCTGGCACTCATCGCCATAAAATATCAGGATGACGTCAAACCCTCATGCTAAAGTGTAACTATCTTCACCATTTGTCAACATTTTTGGAAAGAAACAAATAAAAGACCCCCCTTATAACGAATTCATCATAAATGCGACACTTTGAGTTGATTAAAACCGTACTTGTTTTGGTATGAGTATTACTAAATTTATATATGTTTCCTCCTTTTTACGTCAAAACCGAATGTATGATGAGACATAATTCCAGGAAAGCTAATAGTAACAAGGATTACATGAAAGGTTAGTCGTGGCATTGCTAACAGGTCCATGAAATTGAGTAGTCACTCAGATGAAAGCCCAATGGACCTCTAGGGTTGACCAAACCTGAAGATGCATATCATCTTGATTGATTCCTTGGAACGTTGCAGGCATTTCTACTAAACCAACTTCATTGGTATTGTAAGAGATCCCGAGGCATTGTATATTCCTAACCAGTGTTGCCCTCAAACCTCGCTTCGACCTTGCCGCTTATACAATTCTGTTATGTGTTGTTGTTTACTAAAGCATATAATTGTCTAGCCACAGCGCCTGGTTTGACTGGAGGTCAAAAAATTAGTTTACTGATATTTATAAATCGAGTAATTGAACACTTATTTTACATTGATTTCTATATGTAACAAAGGTAAGATGCAATTTGGTGTGTACAACAAAGGAAATGAGTTGATCTGAAGTGACAATGTTTAACTAATGTTTTTGTTTCAACCCAACCAAACAAGCGCCATGAAGTGATGTGAGGTGCAATTTGCACGATATAATTACAAAAGGTATCCTTTCATATATCATCTAGAGCACCTGGCCTTCATGATGAAACTATTGTCGTTGTTTATGTTTTAACCCAATCAGACGAGCTATGAAGTGATGTGAGGCAAGGCTTGCATGATAATTTTTCTAAGGTGTACTTTAAAATATCATCCAGAATACGTGTCCTTCACTATGAAATTATGGTTCTGTTTGCAACATATATATAAGAAGTTAGTAGCACTGAGTCTAATAAAACATAATAAATTAGAAACTACAACCCACAAATGAAGAGCTTTTGTAGACATGACGCTAAACGTTACTACTTTGCAGCCACAAACACTTTCACATAAATGCAAGAAATCTGCGTTGCTTTTCCGTGGGTTGTTTTTCCTTGTTTTTGCGTCTTTGTTCAGCGTTCGCGTGGAGAGGGGAGTCTCTTCACTGTTTTTAATGCAATCTAAATATTATTATATTGCCAAAGAACGGCTGTATCATGCTTGATAGGCAACTATTAATAACTCCTTATGCAGTTTCATACTTTGTACAGTTACCATGTTGCTATGCAATAGTAGTTTATCATGTTACATTGCTACTCTATGCGTGAAGTTGCTACTAGCCGAAGGGTGTAAATGCAAATTCAATGCAAATTTCTATATCTAAAACTGATTGTGTGCTAGCAGTTACTCAACACCAATAATGCATTGATGCAGCGGATATGGTAAAATTCCATGGCATGCCATTATTGTTCCAACTCAATCCAATGACGTTTGTTGATAGTGCTTTGTTGGAGGGATAAAAAGAAAATTGATGGACAATAGTTGGATGAAAATTGTATTTTTCTCACACTATTACTTGTGAGATGGGACTACGTCTGATGATAGGACATGGGCATGAATAGAGTAAAGAGGCGTGCTACATCATCTGGTAGGTTTTAAATGTGGTTATGATATATTAGGTTATACTAAGCGCTTCTTCCTATTTGGTAAATTGTATGTTACCTCCAACATAAACTAATGCAATGACCCACATCACACATGCCACTAAGTTCAACTCTTGCCCGTTGCCCTTGATAAAAGACATCAAACAACGTGGACCAACAAATGATATCGTGTACACAAAGTGTGATTAAAAGGTGTGGTTGTGTTGGTATTTATACCCAGAGAGCCAATCATATGATGATTGTGATGGCATAACATATAAATGACTTGATTAATAATAAAGGCAAGCTTCCAATTCATCTGTTTCACTCAGTTATGAGATAATGATGATACAGAGTGAATGTCTAGAGAATTATACTACTCAATGACGTATGTTGTCAAGTTACTATCCTTGTGGATGAGATCATACAGATGTTAAGAGTATATATACATATTCTCATTATGTCCCCGATCAGTTGTTATTGTGGAAGGTTAATAGACAACAATAACACATAAGATCAGAGTGTGAGTTGGTTGATGACTAAATCTCATTAGTCATGATATGGCAATATCAAACTAAGCACATAGATACATGTTAGAAAACATTGTGTCGGAAAGACCCAACATGAGACTGACACATGGAAGGCATCATTACGGAAGTCATAGTAATCTCTCACAGTGATGGTGGTGGTTGTGGTTCTTAGACCTGAAATCACTACACTCATCACATGTTGTTGGGTATACTTTGACATCATCAAACGCAGTTCTGAAACATGGGTTGTTATAACAATGATGATTGGGTGACTTTAACACATGGGGATTGACTGTGAGTGATAGATATAGAATTTGCCCCTCTGATAGGAGTATGATATCCAATGCCTCTTGATTAACGAGACTGAGAAAAGTATGACCATATGCTTGTGAGTCAATATATGATATTGAGCTTACATATATCTCATGCAATCTGTTCTGGTTCAAGGAACAAGATTGAATAATAATGAGGGTGACTGCTCGATGTCTCTAGTTCAATCTTGATATCAGTGAAAAAGTAACTATGCAAACACCGTAACACCATACACATATTGTAGGTTGAAGTTTCTCCCCAACTTTTCATTCATTTGGGTAGCAATGATGTGCGACTAGGCACTACTCTTTGCTTGTGATGTATAAGTTAGTTATAGACATTCACTGCATGTGATGCGAATATTTGAACTGGTTGATGTGCATGTTCATCTAAATCACCACATAACAATCCAAACGAATATATATATATGTAATTTACACGCTTCACCATAAAATCAGTTTTGATGGTGGATGAATAGTATGGTTGTGGCTAAAACCCCAGATCTGTGTGTGCATGGTTGTGGTTATTATTCATGTTGTTAATCAGTCTGCGTATGGATCCTCTCTCTCCTTTCAACATGTAAATTAATGCTCTTCTTCCTATTTTCCTTGAATGTAACTTGAGGTTTTTCCATATAAAATATAATAGGAAATAGGATAGTTTTAAATTTATGTTTCGATGTGAGATGACGATCAACACAAAGGTGAAATGACTGGCTCATGAAACAACTTGATCAACTGGAGGACCAAGGAGGCCAGACGACAGGAGGACGAACCGATCAACTGATGGCCCAACCGACCGGCTGGAGGTGTCTAGACGTTGCTTGGATCTGAGAACCAGGCGACCGTTTCAAAAGAGCCCAACCGACCGAACGACCAAGAGGCGAGCCGACCAGTTGAAGAGTTGAACCGATCAACCTGAATTGGTTCGAACATAGATCATTCACCAACAACAAGTTGCATATGATGTGGACCATAGGTGGTAGTAATTCCTTATGGCTCTAAGGAATTACATTAGTATGGACATAACCATCGTTTGTGTGTTTTATTTATTGCATGTTCTCATTTGTGGTTGTAGCATGTATATGATACATATTATATATGTGGTGACTGGATAAAGTATATGTATTTACACAAACAAACTCCCTCAACTTAAACATTAAGTCTAAGATGCCGTCCATTAGCAATACACATGAAAAACTTGATCGACCAAGCATAGATTTGCTCAAAGCATGGTATGTCGTCTATCTCATAGAAGTGTGATGGTAGATATGTAGATTTACACAAAGCATGGTGTATATCTATCGTATTGTCTATTGGGTCAGGCTTAATTGGTGACTCAGAGAGCCCAGGCCTAGAGACATATAGATGATTATGGCAAGGAGTTGCGGATATCATCTATCCAAAAGTTGCATATGATGAAATTAGCATGATGACCTACCTAAATTGTTAGGTTGTGGGTGATCGGTAAAAGCCAACTCATAACCTGATGAAATATGGATCTTGACGCACTAGAATATTATACGTTGCAATATTTTGAATTGATATTGAGGACTATCAATTTGAATAAAATAGTGGAAGTCATAGTTAATTAAAGACCTAATTAATATCATCAAATATATCAAATCAAACCAAATCAAAAATGTTTTGAAAAGAGTTGTAATATTTCTTTGTAGAATCAAATGTCATACACAAATACATTCAAATTGCGATCAGTCCTCAAGAAGGACAATATGGGATAAAGTTCCACAATTGGTTAAGGACTTTAAAAAATATTCTCATCAATGAGTAAAAGCTCTATGTCCTTGATAGACCAATGCTAGAGGAGCCCGCTCCAAATGTGCCTAAGGCTAAATGGATGCTTATTGAAAGCATGCCAATGATGCAATAGACATTTGAATACCTATTCTATGTTGTATGAACTATGAGTTGCATGAACAACTTGAATACATGGACATTCTCGAGATGGTAACACATCTTAAGAATCATGTAAAGAAAAGAAGGTATAATGTATCCAAAGCACTAATTGAGTGAAAACTAACAAAGGGAGGTCCAATAGAACCCCATGTGCTCAATGTGATTGGACATGTGGAATGATTGGGATTTCTCTTAGGTCAAGAGTTGACCATGAATATGATTATGTAAGTGTTGTATGAATCATATAGCCAGTTTATCAAATGCTTGGCATGTTGATGCCAAAGCAAGGAAGAACAAGGACAAATCTATGATGATGATCAACGGAAGTGAGTCCTAGGGCAAAAGTAAGGCCAGGAAGTGTTCTGAGGCTAAACTGAAGCCCAAGTCTTCTACACCCAATATATGGAGAAGGGTAAGTGTAAAAGGGATCAATCCTTTTCACTTAAAGGTAAAGAAACAAAGTGCCATCAGTATTACTTGTTTGGACATTGGAAAGGAATTATCTTCTTCATAGATGATATCAAGAAGAAGATAGAGATCTCTACTTCAGGACTTGATAAGAAGTAAGCTAGAACTGTGTGGAGCAAGGGTTGCTGCCTCTACATTTGTGAATAGTCATTCATGGGCACATAATAGAATTAGTGAATTTCTAATGTGTACTTGTCAAACATCATATGTTTTGAATGACAAGAACATTATGATCTTTTATGGTGATGCCCTATGTCTCATAAACTATACTTGATAGTTATAAAGACAAATGTGTATGACACATATATTGAATGACTTGATAACTCAAACAACGAATACATGTAGCACTCTCATCCAGCGTGCATAAACGAGAAATATATTTCTGGAATCCATACGATGGTTATCTAGACTCTTTTGGTTATTCAACCAATAGAGACATGCATGTCTCATTTGTTGTGAAATATGACAAAAGCATCTTCAGTAGATGTAGTGGGAGATCGACTATTCCATTAGGACTAGTACATACTGATGTACATAGACCTTTTTGGATGAATTCTAAAGGTAGTTACAAGTACTTCATTATATTTACTTATAGTCTTCTGCACTTAATATATGGAGAAGGGTAAGTGTAAAAGGGATTTGTCCTTTTCACTTAAAGGATAAAGAAACAAAGTACCACCATTATCACTTATTTAGACATTGGAAAGGAATTATCCTCTTCATAGAGGATATCGGGAAGAAGATAGAGATAGAAATCTCTACTTTAGGACCTAATAATAAGTAAGCTAGAACTGTGTGGAGCAAGGGTTGCTGCCTCTACAGTTGTGAATGGTCATTCATGGACACATAATAGAATTAGTGAATTTCTATTATGTACTTGCCAAACATGTCCTATGTTTCATAAACTATACTTGATAGTTGTAAAAACAAATGTGTATGACAGATATATTGAATGACATGATAACTCAAAAAATGAATACCTATAGAATTGTCATCTAGCGCGGATAAATGAGAAACACATTTCTATATCCATACGATGGTTATTTAGACTCTTTTAGTTAATGAACCAAAAGAGACATGCATGTTTTATTTGTTGTGTAATATGACAAAAGCATCTTCACTAGATATAGTGGGAGATCAACTATTCCATTAGGACTAGTACATACTAATGTGCATAGACCTTTTTGGATGAATGCTAAAGGTAGTTACAAGTAACTCATTATATTTACTGATACAATCGATAGATATTGAAATTTGTATTTATTCAAATACAAGTTTGGATCTCTTTAAGTGTTCAAGGAGATCATAAATGAAGTACAAAACTAAATTGGTAAAAGTATTAAGATACCTCGATATGATCGATGTTGAAATACACAAACCAAGAGTTTGAAGACCTTCTGGGAGATCATGATAGTGTATCATAATAAACTTCACCTGAAACATACCAATGTGTTAGAAAAAAGGCATAACACCATGTTAAGTCATGGTGAGATTATCAATAAAATCTAGCTAATCTTACAATTTCTTTTGGGCACATGCTTAAACACTAAATAATGTACTGCCTAAAATGGTTCAAAAGACACCATATGAGATATGGCATGGGAAGTGTCCTGATGAGTCTTTTGTAGTGATTGGGATTGAAAGATCATATAAAAAATAGTTTCTTAAAAGTCTTTATCCACAAATCACATGAATGTTATTTTGTTGATTACTACTTATATTCCAGCCTGACAACAAAGTGTTTGTGCTAGGATGGCTGAATTCCTAAAGGGAACTTATCCAAAGGAATCAGTGGGAGTAAAAGTAGAACTCAAAATGTTCGAGACAAACAAGAAAACATTGAACCTAAAGAGGTACAGCAAGGAACAAGGAGAATCACAAATTGTTGTGGAATCTCAAGTTCCTTATGTAAACACATAACTCATAGTTTTAGTAGAACACCTTGAGTTTAAAGATTATGATATCTTATAACTCAAGAAGGCGGTAAGTTGATCATAGCGATCAGTCAACTACCTACCTAGAAACTATTGAGGTAGAGGATTCTGAAAAATGGCTTAAGGTCATGAGATCTATGATGGGTTCCATGTAAACCAACAAGGTATGACCTTGGTGGATCCACCTGAAGGGGTAAAACCCATAGGGTGCATTTGGGTCTTTGTAAGAAGACCAACATGGAAGGGTAGTTTGGTTACAAAGAGTTTCAAACTAGTTCAAATAGTTGAATGTTATGAAGCCTTTCACCGGTTACAATGGTTAAATCCATCTGGATCATACACATAATGATGTGGAATAAAGTCCTTATCCTATAAAAGTTAAAACTTGGCAAGGAAAGTACCTTCTATATGAAGGGTTTAGGTGAAGCATCATATGTGATAGGGATTGAGGTCTATAGAGATAGATCTGGAAAGCTTCTTGACCTAAGTAAAAGCGCATACATTGGTAAGATGTTGAATGTTTCATCATGCAAGACTCAATGAGAGAAACTTATCCATGTTACATGGGGTTAGTCTTTCAAGAGCCTAGTGTCCTAGTTCTTATGAAGAACAGGGACACATGGATAGATGCCATTGGATCTATCTTAAATGCAATTCTATGTACTTATCCCGTTATCTTGTATGTATTGGACATGATGAGAAGATATCTAGTAATCTCGTATGTATTGGACATGACAAGAGGATATCCAGTCATCTCATATGTATTGACATGATGAGAGGACATATATATACCTACCTAGCAATCTCGTATGTATTGGACATGACGAGAGGGTATATGTCAGATACCAGTGAGAGTCACTGAACTACCATAATGAACATCCTTAGGTGCTTGTGAAGCACTTAAAAGGTTGGTTCCTTAGTTATGGTAATAAGGAAGAGTTGGATGTAAAGGGTTACACCCATGCAAGCTTCCAAACTAACATACTGATTGCAATAGTGTTTGACATCAAATGAGAACTATAACCTAGAAGTTCTGAGCTAATGACTACAAAAGAAACTGAATATCTCTGTGTTATAAGAACAATAGAGGATAATGTATGGATCAAGAAGTTCATATGGGTGAACTTGTGTGAGGTTCAAAACCATTGATGACACAATAGAAATACTGATGACAACAATGGAGCTACTAGTTAGGCTGGGAATCTCAGACATCATACTACAACACTTCCATCTCATACGAGTAGTCATACAATGAAGAGTTGTGAAAATTGCAAAATACTGAGTTAAAGAAAACATTGTTAAACCCGCTATAAAAGCACTTATGTAGCAGAAGCATGTTGGTCATGTTAGGTCACTCAGGATGAGATCCATGGGTGATTGGCTCAAAGTGCAAGTGGGAGTCTGTTGGTATGTAAGCCCAGAGAGCCAATCATATAATGATTGTGATGGCATAACATATAAATGACTTGATTAATAATAAAGGAAAGCTTCCAATTCATATGTTTCACTTAGTAATGAGATAATGAGGATACAAAGTGAATGTCTAGATAATTATATTAACTCAATGACGTATGTTGTCAAGTTACTATCCTTGTGGATGAGATCATACGGATGTTAAGAGTATATATACATATTTTCATTATATCCCTGATTGATTGTTATTGTGGAAGGTTGATAGACAACAATAACACAAAAGGTCAGAGTGTGAGTTGGTTGATGACTAAATCTCATTAGTCATGATATGGCAATATCAAGCTAAGAACACAGATACATGTTAGAGAATATTCTATCAGACAAACCCACCACTAGATTGACACATGGAAGCCATCATTATAGAAGTCATAGTCATCTCTCACAGTGATGGTGGTGGTTGTGGTTCTTAGACTTGAAATCATTGCACTCATCACATGTCATTGGGTACACTTTGACATCATCAAACGCAATTCGGAAGCATGGGTTGTTATAATGGTGACGATTGGATTACTTTGACACATGGGGATTGACTGTGAGTGATAGATATAGAATTTTCCCCTCTGATAGGAGTATGATATCCAAGGCCTCTTGATAGTGAGATTGAGAAAAGTATGACCATAAACATGTGAGTCGATATATGATATTGATCTTACATATATCTCATGCAGTCTGCTCTGTTTCAAGACACAAGATTGAATAATAATGAGGGTGACTGCTCCATGCCTCTAGTTCAATCTCTATATCAATGACAAAGGAACTATACAAATACTATAGCACCATACACAGATTGTAGGTTGAAGTTGCTCCCCAACTTTCCATTCACTTGGGTAGCAATGATGTGTGACTAGGCACCGCTCTTTGCTTGTGATGTATAATCTAGTTATGGACATTCATTACCAACTTGATATGGGACCTATAGGGTCACACACATATGAACTTATCTAGAAGAGGAGTTTGATCTTGAATGATAATTGAATTAAGTAATAAAGTGTTTAGGTACTCAATTCACACAACAAATCGATGGATTGGCTGAATGAACTGCCAATCAACCATCTCACTGGGTGAGAGGGCCGTTTGGGTAGCCAGATGGGCGTCTCAAGTGTTGAGATGATTGTTTGGGTTGTCAAGAAAATTAGAAATTGAATTGTCTTAGTTCTGCCCTATGAACTGGTCGATTCAAGTTGTTGAACTGATCGGCTCGACTCAAACTCACCAGACGGCCGTCTGGGTGAGTGAGACGGGCATTTATCTTATGTGAGATGGCCCGATTGGGACGAATGAATGTTCTAGAGTTTTCTCGAACTCGTTTCAATTGCACATACTTGGGGTGGAAGTAAATTAATGTATGAAATTAATTAGGAAACGATCTGCCAATTCATATCTGACTGGAAAAGTACAAAACGACCGTCTCGCATCCCAGACGATCAAACGACCGTCTCACGTGCGAGACGACCGTCTCACTTTTTGAGATGACTGTTTTGTCGCACGTAGGTTGTGAAATTTCCAAAGAAGTTGTGAAAATTCAAGATCTACTTGTCCTTTCTACTCCCGCTTTAGTCCTGCATAGGTTGGGGACTGGGAACCTTGACCCTAACCCTCCTATATATAGAGGGGTACTAGGGCTTCCCAGGGCACAACTACTACATGGACAATTGAGAATCAGTTGCTCTGACAAGTGTTGTCCTCTCTGGTTGTGGTAACCACGAGAGCCCAGGAAAGTCCTTCCCGACTAGGGAGGGATAGTCACAGGAGAGAAACAACTAAGGATCATTGTTGTAGGAGAGCATGTTGGTGTCTAGTACACCAACGGGAGGAACAATTCCTTCCTGTTCTTTCCTACAAGACGATAGGAATTCTAGTTGGTTTGTGTGGACTGCTCTAGAGGTAGGAGTCTTTTGCCTACTTCTAGGAGGACAACATCAACTTGCAGTCTGTGGTGAGATCTGAGGAGTTGCTACAGTAGTTGTCTGAGTCTGATATCCATGGAAGAGAAGTTAGACGAGTCCGAGTGCGACTAGGAGCTGCACAACCACTATCAAAAATAGAGTATGTATCTACATCGACAAGGATTGTCGCTGGACTTGCTCTAGGATCAGGTATATCTTCGTGAAACCATCCTTCCCATTGCATAGCTACTGACGTGGTCTGTTGGTTAATGGGAAATATGTTAGTAAAAAAAATTCCTCTACCTACCTGATGTCGTATTTCCCTACAATTGTGCCATGCAGTGGATGATTAAAGGCTCAGATCTTGAGACACCTTAGAGATATAGTTTTAACTCCCTAATGGACTACATGGAAATATGCAACATGTGATATCGTCAGGTTGAAAAATATGTGCTCGAAAACTTGGAAGTGGCCAAAAATGTGATGCCAAATAGATCCTATTAATTTCACTAGACATAAATGGAACCGATGTTGGACATATATTCCTCCAATATATGGGAATGACGAACTTTCTTGACTAAATCATGTTGCATCAAGGCTACATGCTCTAGTTTATTCCTTCATTGAAATCTTTTCTAAAGTCTATCATTTTATTAGTGAAACGTATGATAATTGATGGGGTTTTTAAAATATATTTCTAAACTCATACATTCCATAAATTTGTCTATGCTTGAGGCCGTATTCAGACATTTTATTTCTCCCATTTTTTGTGAAGTTATACTTTTTCAAGCCAAGTTGATGATCCATTGATTAATAAGGAAGAAAGTATGCTTGGCTGACCTTTTTTGGTTAAAGGATACATTCAAAAAAATAGTATACTTCATGACCGATCAAAAGGGCTTACTATCATAATCATCATACTATAGAAATTGTGCATGTGTAGAACATTGTTGAAGTTATGTTTACTAGATGTTACAACCATGACCTCCAAGCATGTGATGAAGCATCATGAAAATATGTTGCATGCACGTAGTAATAATCCACCAAAAGTAGAATGAAGGCTCCCATTACCAAAGGTCAAGGTTGTGAGCATTATGCTCACATGCAAGAGCTTCCAATAATATATGTTATCAATGAGGCTCAAGATCATGGAGCCCCTAGCACTCTAATCGTTGTTGTCTCCATCATCACTATCATCAAATTCTCAATGCATTTTTAGGTCCCCACTTCACACTATATGGGATAACCCAATTGAAATTCACTATTTATCTTTTTTCTTTATCTAAATTGTCTACCTCATTCTTGTCAGTATAGAACGTAGATGGATTCAAATAACTAAAAGCACTAGAATGATATAAAAAGAGTGTTTCAACAATCAATGGTGATTATGGTATCATCAAAATATTGTCAAAACAGTATTAATGCTTGTGTGCAATCATATTACAACTTATATGATCAAGAACAAATAGCTCCCAGAGGGGGCCACTTGGCTATTTCATCTCATGTACAATCAAGAGAGTTCAAACAAGTCCAACTTTAGTGTCTCCTACTTATTATCATCTTCTTCTCTAAGTCATTATGAATAGCCTAAACATGAAAAAAAACTAAAATAACAAAATCGAGTAGGTAGAATAAATTCGACTTGGTAAAATATGTCTAACTTTTAATTTAATGAGTAATAAAAAGGAAATCAATGGGAGGGGAATTATTAAGAAGAGGAAATAGGATCAATGTCCTAAGAGATGACTACAAATAACCTTAGTGGTAAAAAATATGTTAAGATGGGAAAATAAGTAGGGACAACTTGCCATGTATTCAAGTCATGCACAAAAATAGCAAAAATGTAAATAATAATATTAGAAGGAAAACATAGAACATGTGGGAAAGATAAATCTAACATGTTATCTTATTAATAGTTGGATTGCTCCCCTTTGCCATATTGAGTGAGTAGAAGATCCTACCCAAATGCTAAGACAAATAATTATTGAGAAGACAAAGTAAACTCAACAATGAAATGATCCTACTACTAAACCATTCCAATCACAAGTTTCTTACCAAATTGGGATGAGAAGTGGTTCATTAAGTAGTTGAATTAGAACTCAACATAATTTAAGTCCCAAATGAGATATTTAAAATGACAAATTATCATGAGAAGATCAATGAGATTCTCATATTACCATTTTAAATAGAAGTAGGAAATTTAGGGTTTTCAACAATTAAGGTCATGATGGTAGAAGAATTCATGAGCAAATTAGAAAAACTAAACATTCACAAAAGAGGTAACATCCCCAGCATAAGGCCTAAAGAAATATGGTAAATTAGATTAAGAGTTCCTTAAGAAAAATTAAGAATTGGGCCTTGTAGTAAGCCTATATGATCTTATGAAGTCAAACTAACATATATTCAAAATGAAACGGAAAATGTGTACCAATATAGTAATAGATACATTAATATCTCATGTAATGAGCACATTCTAAGCATAACTTAGAGAGTCATTGAAATAATGAGAATACAAATTGGTTAACTCTAAGGGCCAAACATCTTATTTACACATCCCATGTATGGAAATAACAACAGTTTTGAAGGGTCCATTAAGGAACAAGTAAATGACACCCAAATTGGACAATGGTGTTGCATGGAAATAGATATAGCTATAGAATAATAAGTATGGATACGTTATCTTCCCTACTCATTTACGGACCATATAGAAGCAATATTTCCTGTTTCGATGATCAAGAAATTTTCGGGTATCTAGTTAACAGACGTGCCACACGACAACATTGATAACAATTTATTTTGTATTATATGATATTATATGTTAAAAAAATAATATAAATCTTAGACGTTAAAGATATTTGTAACTTGCAATGAATATTTTATCCGGTGAAAAATAAAGATGGTTTTTCTTAACAGAAATGACATGTGTTTGTTGGTTTTGTTTTCCAAATAGAAACACCACCCTATATTATAGCATTTTTCTCAAGAAATATGTAATAGTTACGGTAAAGGTGGAACATAAGGGGAGTGTATAATGATATTCTATGAAAGACAAATGAATACGTTGGAAGGAGGGGAGAGAAACTGAATTATTTATTATAACCTAATGGGTACCATGTGCCCATGCAAATGTAAAGTCATTAGTTTCCAACTGTGTTTTTATATTACAACAATCTATCTCTGTTTGACAAAAATTGCTTGTAAAAACAGCTCTGTTTATACCTTGACAACCACACAATTTAGGGTGACAACCAATTGGACTGCAATGTAGAGTCTTAATGGTGTTGAATGCGTAACAAAAGAGTGCTCCATTCGGAGCAATGTTGTACATAAATATATCACACACATTAACCTTTCAACAAAAGCCGAAAAGCATCATAAGCCTTTCAGAATTGTAGTTGTTCAGCTTCTTTAATATAGTTCCCGGACTGAACGAGTTACGGACTGAACGGAGTACAACTATAGCTTAATAGTCATAAACGAGTACAACTATAGCTTCTTTAATAGTCATAAACGAGTACAACTATAGTTCCCGGACTGAACGGAGCAACTAGAAGAAGCTTCAATCTTCATCAAAATCGTAACATAATGTGTGTTGCCTTAACCATATTCCACCCAGATAAATGCTACCTCTTTTTTATAATTAACATATACATGAATCTTCATCTGTTGGTAATTTTAGGCATTGCTGCAGCAAATAACTTTAAAACCACTACAATCACTATTCTCAAGGATGCAAGGGACAAGATCGTAAGGAAAACATACAAAGTTATGACAGATCTCAATAATATCAAAGAAGTGAACTGAGGAAATCTTCAAACAAACATAGATACTATTCTCAAGGATGCAAGGGACATCATAAAGGAAACATACAAATTTATGTTAAAATCTCAATAAATATCAAAGAAGTGAAGAAATCTTCAATCAAACATTGATACCACCATGAAAATGGAGACAGAAAGAAAGGCCAACCAAACATAGGAGTCTCAGGAAGATCCCATCACATCCTAATAAGATCCTTCGATTTTTTTTATCCACACAATCTATATTCATTTGTACAAAGAACTATAGATTTGAAGTTCTGAAAAATAAGAAGATAACAGTACTCACGGCAATAAATTTGAATAAAACTTCCTTAAATTGGATTAAAAATAGGTATATCTCTTAGAAGAGTTTGCAAACTATGCTTTCCTCTATTCCTAGAAATATCATTGCATGTTGCCATACTACATTGTCCGTCAATATTATTTGATAGGCCCTCTAGTGTGGATCTCTTTTTTGTGTTCTTTATATGCATCGAAAATTTGCATAATAAATACAATTTGGTAGGATTCACTCAATCTCCTACACAATTATATTTTTTATTTCTCATTTGCCAATTACATGAGTTGTCACGAACCCATGCCACTATCTGTATAGATAGTGTTAAGGGAATTAGAGCGGTCGTCCCTGAGTAGCCCGAAAATCACCCAACTAATGTTTTAGTTGAAATAAACTTCATTTCCCATTAATGGGATGATATTTTGGGGGTTTACAACATGGCCCGAAGGTGAACTTGGAAAAGATTTACAAGAATACTAACTTATGAACTATGCAACCTTTTTCATTAAGAATATCCCTCGTGAGAATGGTATAGTGAAACTAACTCATATTATCATTAGAGTATCAGAACTAGTGTAGAAGCAAGATCTTAGAAATCCTTCAAGAACTATTTGTTACAACCATCTTCTAGCTTTGTTTGTAATTCTATGGATTTAAGAAAACTACAATGTTTTATGCACTTTTATTAGTATTATATATACCTAGTGCTTATCTTAACTTTGGTTATCTCAAATACTCATTTGGATAACTCATTATCATGACTTAGGTATATCATAAGATTTGATATTTTAGTTGATATAGAATTAGCTCATACATGTATGCACGAGGAGAATTAAAGATACTTGATGAAATAATTAATAAATATATTTATTTGAGAATATAATCAAAACAATATTTTAAGATTATAGAGAATTCAAATATAAATTCAACACAAAAAGAATGAACTAAATTGGAGTTAAAATAAAAGAGTTATGATATTTTTAGTAATATGTATAGAAACTCAATGACCGTTGAGAAAAACCAAGCAACCACTAAGCCAAAAACCCAGCGACTATTGAGTCAAAAACCAATAACCTCTGAGAAAAACCCAACGACCACTGAGTCAAAAACTCAGTGACCGTTGAGCTAAAAATCCGACAACCGCTTAGAATCTCCGCCTAGGATAGTCAATAGTAAAACGACCACAACATTGGCTATACATATTCGTTTTCAATGAAACAAAGTGTGTTAGAATCGTATTCGATCATCTATCTTCTTAGATGCTTAGACCAATGAAGAAAAGATTGGGATGACAATTTTTGGTGAAGAACACAAAGAATAATGGAATTTGAAGGATATGTTATAGATTCAACTTGGTATGTTGTTTAAGACGTCGATCTCTTCTCTTTTCCCTTGCTTCCTGGATCTGGAGGTCTTCTCTAACCAACATTTATCTTCTACCTCCAGCATATGTTCTTGAGCTTGCTTACTCACAAATGACCTATTTGTGATGATATCTTGAAGTCTGAGACGTGGTTCAAGATCGTGTGAGTAGAGATATGAGTTTAGTTGGCGGACATACCAGATTTGTGATCTGTATTGAGATTAGTGAGTGAAAAATAACCTTCTAACTAAGATTTATAGCATACAGATTCAAATAATGGCTTTCCCGTATTTAAATCTTATTCTATGATAATTGTGATGAATTTTCATATATTTGTAAAATGATTTTCAATACTATAAATAATTTATTAATTATATTTTAGTGATGTAATATCATGTCAAAAGTTGCTATATGAGTTTTTATGAATGACAGGTGATGAAATGGTGTAAATAAAGGCACCGGGGGAGCCGAGTTGCCCTAGTCCGAAACTAAAGAGTTGAACTGTAGTTTATGAGAAATGTGAAAGTTGCAGGATGATTTCTGTGCTTAATATGAGATGTTGAATTCATGAAAATAGGGTAACTATTAGTTATGACGATGAAACTTATTTAATCAATTAAATATCATTAGACAATAGATGCCCTGGACACTTTAGAATTATCACTAGATGAGGCATGTGTTGTGAGGAGGAAACAACTTACCTAATGGAGGTAGTGTTGGATCAAGGGATCTAGAGGGGGGTGAATAGATCTTCACAATTCTCACAAAAAGGATTAGACCACCAAATTATATAAGTACAGAAACTGAAACAAACAACAAATTTGATGTCTTAGCTATCAAGCACAACAAGGATGAGAGACAAGGAAGAGAAAGCACTTGGACAGGTGGTTTAGAGTGGTTCCACGTCCTAACTAGGAGCAATGTCAGTCCACTACCTAGAGGTGGTTAATCTCTAGGATTTGCAATCTTGGTACTCTTATATTACATCATAAGATTACAAGACACAACAACCACACATCCAAGGGCTTAGTACCTCAAGCAAAGATCTTCAACCTATAGAAGGAGCTTACCCACTTGAACCATGGAGTCTTCAGCCATCAACATGGACTTACCCACTCCTTCTTCAAGTCTTCAACCTTCAAGGGATTACCTATCTTTCTTGAGCACTTGGCTTGACTTTCTCCTTCACTCAGAGATCTGGAGCACCTTGTCTTCTTCAACCTTGAAGAACAACAATCTCTTCTCCTTCAATCGGAGAAGATCTTCAATCTTTTCTTTGATAGGAAATAGGGTAGGAAGATGGTGGAGGAGAGCTTTACATAAATACATGGAGCAACTCTCTTACAAAGGAACCTATCTCACTCATACTCATGAATTTGACTTGAAGGTAGAGAGAGAAAGGGGCTCAAAGGGTTAGAACACTCTCAACTAGGCTAGGACCAAGCATGTAATGAATGAGCAACCTTGGAATGAACTCCAAGAGGTCCTATTTATAGTTGAGGGTGCCCCTTTAAGTTGTGGGACACTTAGATATGAAAATAGCCGTTTTTTGCTCAAATAAACGACTCTATTTTCTCTCAAAACACACACCAATGGTCACAATCACTTTTTCTGTAAATTTCGTACATTGCAATCAGTCGAGTTTCAATAAAGGTAACTCGACCGATACAGTAAAAGACAAAGTTGATATTCAAATCATCAGTCGTGTTTGTCCTTGCAAAACTCAACCGACCAATGAAGATCAATTTGGTCAGGTACTTGATCGGTCGAGTTTTGTGAAACCACAACTCGACTGATGTTATCTTTAGAAACTTGATCTAGGAGGATCGATCGAGTTTACAACTCGACTGATTGACTTCCTGTGGTCAATTTTCTAAAGTACATCTAAAGTGATTAAAACTTGGTGTTTAGTGTCCCAATCAATTTCTCAACTAAGTTACAAGTCAATTCATCATTACAAGTGATTACAAAAATGTTCTAAGGTCATTTACATAGATTTCCAAAAATACACACTTGTAGCTTTTTTGACTTGAACTTGACCCAATCTAGGGCTTTGGATTTTTGATCGTTTTCTTATACCTAACATCTGAAATCAATATTTAATACACATAATAGATACATATGAATGGAATGGTTAAGTCATTATCAAAATATGGACAATGTATAACCTCTAGGTCAACATTCTCCCCCTTTTTGCAATGACAAACCATTCCTCAAACATATTGAAAATGATATAGAAGTTATACCTTTGCCTTGTGAATTAAGGGAAGATGTGAACAATGTGAATTTCTCCCCCTCAATCTATGTTTCCTCTAACTTGCATGGTTAGTCTATCTACACATAGTAATCATAGCATATATGCACTATGCGATCCTTTGCAAGTCACATGATAAAACAGTAAATGAACAAAAAAAGGATCTCATAAGCAAATAAGCAATAGTATAACCACGAATAACAATATGATTGAGTTTCAAACCATTGAAATATCTCTCCTCCTTTTGACATTATCAAAAAGTAGGGGGGTAGAAGAGCAAAAAAATCTAGGTCTTCTCCAAAACACAATCAACCAGATATACATACAAGCAATCTCATATCATATGTCAAACAGAGACGAAAGCAACATACAACCTCAGTCATAATGGAAATATGGTGAAAGATGGAACCAAAGCATAAGATATATCATGGTAAAAAGCAGGAGTGCACATCACATATATTACAACCCAGATGCATGTTCTCAAGAAAACAACTACAACCAAGAAGCGATGAAAATAGAGGATAAAATAGTACAACTCAGATAACTATGACTAGACATTTCTTATACAAAATAGCCTAGAAAGATGTATATGATCAGAATGCTACACTAAAAACTAAGAAACAAGCTAAGCATCTAAACTATCTATTTCAACAACATCATCATCATCGGCTCCTGGATCATAGTCCTTGTCTCCATCAGAGGGTGCAACAACAGTGCCTTCATCACCAGATCTAGCACCATCACCATCATCATCGTTAGAAGCATCCTCACCATCACCATTGTCATCATAATCATCATCAGCCTCGGCATCATCACCCTGATCAGGCATCTCCTCATCAGTAGGAGGACCGAACAAGCGACCAGGCCAACGGGTATTCTACTCATCCCACGTCATACCTAGAGTGTGAAGCTCACTGGCATGTGGATAGGATGGAGTAGAGTCACCAAGGCTGGCAAGCAAGGTGGCCAGGGGGCCAATAGGAAATAGGAGGTAGGCAGGAGTGGAGCTACCAGCAGAAAAAGGTGGAGGTGGAGGAGCAACAGTGGAAGGCTCGGGAGCAGGGTAGTAATGATTGTATGCATATGAAGCATAATCACTACCTGGGTATGGTTGGTTGGTGGGGTAGGGTGAAGCATATGATAGGTTCATGGTCAACATGATAGAACACAAATCCTGATGCAGGTGGTCCTGAACGTGTTGGTTGTATGCTTGTTGGTGCATCATGTAGCCCATAAGGGTTTCATTTGATACACGGAATGAAGCACATCTAGGTCTAGGAGGAGGCTAAGGACGTGGAGCTTGGGCTGAGGAGGCAGGGGTTGTAGAGGCTGAGGCAGAGGGAGAAGCACCAGGGGTAGAGGAGGAAAACACAGGCACATACTTTTGAATTGTGGTCTCATTGATACAAACACCCTTTCTGGCTACTTTGTAATGAAGGTCACAAAAGAGAGATTTCTCAGTGGTGAACTGGAATAAACCACAAATCAAAGTCGGGTAGGGAGGGTGGGTGACTTTGGTGTTCTTACCAGTGTCAAAGTAGGTCATGTGGTGTAGAATGTATCTGGCCTACTTGACATCGATGTTCTCTAAAAGACAATACATAATGACGGTAGTGTTCTCTACAATATCCGTTTGATTTCTCTTCAGATGAATATTGCAGTTGATCACTAATTCCAGAATGTGCTTCCTAAGGTCAAGGGAGGAGGAAGGAAGGGTGCTCTTCTTCTTGTAGGGAACGTCAAGTTTCTTCAAGTAATGATGAATATCAGGGAGAGTCAATTTGGTTTGCTTGTAGAAACCTTTCGGGTCTAAAAGGTCAAAATACTCACCATAATCATTACGCCAGGTGTCATTTTTCCTCATCTCCGGAAAAGAAGACATTTAATATTTCCTCAGAGATTTGGAAATGCTTTCCCGCGATCATTGACGTGAGGATTACTTGAGTATTAGGTGGGGGAACGAGGGAGTCGTAGTTCCAACACAAATTAGCATAGAACTTGTGAACTGGTTTAGTGCTAGACATGGAATTATTAAAGCAATCATGTTCGACGGCTAAGGCGGAGAGGTGGTGAACGGCAAGCAACCTAGCGACTTGATCTATAACTGCTTGACACCTAGGAGATGGATCAATCAAGACACGAAAAGGAAAAGGACTCCTAGGAAGAAGTTCCTTGTACCAATTAACAACCTTAATCGAGATAAATGAAGTATCGTCAAAAGGAATCAAGCGATTAGAAGATGAAGATGAAGGTGCATTGCTTGGAGCAGGTCGTTTTCTCCTTTGGGATTCCATGGAGACGAAATGGAGGAAGAAAACGATCAAACAAGCAAAACAAACCTCAAACGCCGTTCAAAAACCACCAAGAAGCGCCCAGGGAGGTCTAGGTCGATCTATCTAGGTCGAACTAGGGCTAGGAGAGGGAGGTTTAGGGTTGGGGGTGAGATCAAGAGGAATTAGTTATCTATTCTCTAGTTGAGAGGGAGAATAGTCAACTGAACCTAACTTTTAAGTGACTTCAGCCCGCGGATCGGTCGAGTTCTGAGATTCGGAAACTCGACCGATTGGTTCTCTAAAGAACAACTCTCAGCTCCTGATCGGTCGAGTTTGTCCTGGGGGAAACTCAAACGATGGTCAACCTAACCTAAAACCATCAATCTTAATTTCTAGCCATATACATGCTGATTAAATTCATTTTTCAAGTCTATTATGTACATTGAACATACTTAGGCAAATATCACTCATCATTGGGTACTATTTTGCGATAAAACCAAGAAATAGAGAAAAACCCAAAAATAGGTACAAACTAATCATGTCAACAAGCAAGTTAAGCACATTTCAAGCATATATAGGTAAGCAAGATGAGGAAAAACATGAGCAAAACATATAGGATGGAAACAACTAGCTAGATCACATATCAATATCATCCAAAGCAACAATAAGCAGTTTAGATTGAATAAAGTTAAATTTCTCTCTAGCTAGTGGTTTAGTGAAAATGTCCGCCAACTGATTTTCCGTGTCCACATGCGTGATATAAATATCCTTCTTGGCAATGTGATCACAAAGAAAGTGATGGTGAACCTCTATATGTTTATCTCTACTATGCAATATAGGATTATAAGAGAGATTTATTGCACTAGTATTATCACAATAGATAGGAGAATCATCAAAATGTATGTTAAAGTCTTGGAGCATTTGCTTCATCCATAGGACCTGGGCACAACAACTCCCAGCTGCAATGTATTTAGCCTCGGTAGTTGATAATGCCACAGTGTTCTATTTCTTGGAAAACCAAGACACCAAGCATGGTCCTAGAAGGAAGTAAGTACCACTTGTGCACTTTCTATCAACCAAACAACCCGCGTAATCCGCATCACTATATGCCACAAGAGTAAAGTCCCTTGAATTAGGATACCATAGTCTAAAATTTTGAGTTTTGGCTAAGTACCTCAAAATCCTCTTATCGATAATAAGATGTGATTTCCTAGGGATAGATTGAAAGCGAGCACACAAGCTAACACTAAACATAATATCAGGTCTAGAGGCAGTTAAATAAAGTAAACTTCCAATCATACCTCTATAGAGCTTCTCATCTACATTCTCACCTTCTTCATCTCTATCAAGTTTGGCAGTATTGGACATGGGAGTATCCATCAACTTCATGTTCTCCATCCCAAAGTGTTTGAGTAGTTCATGTGTGTACTTGACTTGGTTGATGAATTTTCCTTATTTTGTTTGCTTGATTTGAAAGCCGAGGAAGAAAGTCAACTCACCCATCATGCTCATCTCAAACTCACTCTGCATACGAGAACTAAACTCCTTGCAAAGATCAAGATCAATCCCGCCAAAAATGATATCATCAACATAAATTTGAATGATAAGAAAGTTTTTAGAAGTGTGTTTTAGAAATAAATTAGAATCGAATTTGTCTATGACATAGCCATTATCTAACAAAAAGTTCTTTAATTTCTCATACCAAGCTCGAGGTGCTTGCTTGAGTCCATAGAGAGCTTTTTTCAAAAAATAAACATGATTAGGTAGCTTTCCATTTTCAAAGCCTGGAGGTTGATCAACAAATACTTCCTCGATTGTACCATTCAAAAATGCACTTTTAACATCCATTTGATATAATAAGAAATTTTTGTAACTAGCAAAAGCAAGTAGCATTCTAATAGATTCTAATCTAGCAACAAGAGCATAAGTTTCATCAAAGTCAATACCTTCCTATTGATTGTAACCTTGTGCTACTAACCTTTCCTTATTCCTTACTACTTTGCCTTGCTCATCTAGCTTGTTGTGGTTGACCCACTTGGTGCCAATGATTTTTCTATCACTTGGTCTTGGCACTAGAGTCCACACGTGATTCTTCTCGAATTGCTCCAATTCCTCTTGCATGGCTAGGATCCACTCATCATCACCAAGAGCTTCTTTGATGTTCTTTGGCTCCAGCTGGGAGATGAAGGCATTGTCTGCTTGTTCTTTGTTGTAGGCAGCTTGTGTCTTCACTCTCTCAAATGGGTTGCCAATGATTATCTCTTTGGGATGGTTCTTTGCAAAGTGAGGAGTGGGATCCTTCTTTTCTTCATATTCATCTTCTATCTCCTTCTTACCTTTGTTGTCGATGTTGAGGTCTTTCAAGATAGGAATCAAGTCATCTGCAAAATCATTATCAACAACATGCTTTCAAACAACAAGGTTAGTTTCAATAAACTTAACATTAATAGATTCTTCAATTTTAGACAATTCAATGTTGAAGACTCTATAAGCCCTGCTTGTAGTGCTATAGCCTAGGAAGAAATCCTTATAAGATTTCAGATCAAACTTGTCAAGAGAATCCTTCGTGTTTAAAACAAAACAAGGACATCCGAAAACATGAAAGAAATTAATGGATGGCTTTCTACCACGCCATATCTCATAGGGGGTTTTCTTCAAAGAAGGATGTGTGAAAACTCAGTTCTGCACAAAACAGGCGGTACTAACGGCTTCGGCCCAAAACTTCTTAGGAATGTCATATTCAAGAAGCATTGTCCTCACCATCTCTTGAAGCGACATGTTCTTCCTCTCTACTACCCCATTTTGTTGAGGCGTACGAGGAGAAGAGAAATTGTGCGAGTAACCATATTTTTCACAAAAATGTTCAAAAAGATCATTTTCAAATTCCCCCCCATGGTCACTGTGGATAGAAACAATCTGGTAATAAGCTTCATTTTCAACCTATTCACAAAATCTCGAGAAAACATCAAGAGTATCACTCTTCAAAATGAGGAAGAAGGTCCAAGTATATCGAGAGAAATCATCAACAATAACAAGACAATACTTGGAACCATGAAGCGTTTGTGTTCTCATTGGTCCGAATAGATCAATATGAAGAAGCTCAAGAGCTCTTTTGGTACTCTTGAATCCTTTGGATTTGAAAGAGGATTTGGTTTGTTTGCCTTGTGTATAAGGTTTTCATTCCTCATCCTTTTCAAAATCCAATTTGGGAAGTCCTCGAACCAAATCCTTTTTTCTCAACTTCTTCATTTGATGCATATTCACATGACCCAAATGACGATGCCAAAGAGAAATATCATTTTGATCCACTACCAAGCATCTATCAAGTACAGGCTTAAGAGCATCAAGAACAATAACATAAAGATTACCATTTCTAGTTCCCTTATATATGACATTGTAAGTGAGGGAATCTAGAAGCAAACATTCTAAAGATGTAAACAACACAAGATATCCATTATCACATAGTTGACTTACACTAATCAAGTTGTGGTGTAAGCCATCAACAAGCAAAACATTCTTGATACATATCTCATTGCCTACATCACCCTCACCTATGACCTTACCCTTTTTGTTGTCCCCGAAGGTCTTCAATCCTCCTTTCTTCTTCATGAATTTGTTGAAATGGCTGAATTCACTTGTGATATGTTTTGAGCAGCCACTATCAACAATCCATCTCTTTTTAACCTGCAAGAAAGAAGGATGTCATTACCCAACTCAAACTTTGGGATCCGGGGTTAGCTTGGGGACCCATTTCATCTTTAGGTTGGTCTCCTTGGGCTTGTAAGGACAATAAGTAAAGTAATGATCATCACATTTACAATGAACACATACCATAGGGTTCTTAGAGCTGGAAGTCTCTCCATGGAAGATAGGAGGTTCCAAACTCTTCTTCTTACCCTTGTTCTTGCTCTTGCTCTAACCTTTGGGAGCAGTCCCATCATATCCCAAACCACTATACCAATTTGTTTGGTAGAGTGTTCTAGGACATCATTGAGGGATTTCTTTCCTGTAAGAAACTTTTGCAAAGAAGATCTTAACTTGGCATTATCATCACTAAGGTTAATGATAGTAATATAAAGACTAGCAATATCATCTCTAGCATGCAATAGGTCGGCCTCTAAACAGAGGGCTTTAGTATGAAAGGAATCTCGTTCTAAAGCTATGCTAGAAACTTCATTACTTTGCAAAATAGGTCTAGAAGATAAATCATTAACTTGAGCAAGTAACTTGGCATTTTTACATTTAAGCAACAAGATTTCCTTTTGATAAACATGAATCTCTTGCTTCCTAGCATCATCAATGAGAGTTAGTTCTACATTTTCAGTTTTAAGAACATCTAACTCATCTTGGCACTTTTGGTTGTCTCCCTTAAGATCTGCAATAGTCTTAAGATAGACCCCATTCTCAACCTCTACTCCATGTTGAAGCTCAAGGTCAAGAAATTTCCCTTGCAAAGAATCTATGCTATCAAGGAGCAGTTTTTCATTTTTATCGAGAATCTCAATTTTAGCATAAAGATCATCTACTATCTTGCCTAATCTTTTCCTTTTAGATTTGCATTTAGTAAAAGATGACCAACAATCATTAAGCATATAAATAAGAGTTTCCTTAGATAACTCATGCAAATTGACTTCACTTACCTCACTTACCTCACCTATATCTTCACTTGTAGAGGCCATGAGAGCAAGGTGGCATTCTCCATCTTCAGAGCTTGAAGAGATTGAGGAGGACTCCTCCCAAGCTGCATGAGCTGCATCTTTGGATCTTCTTTCTTTCTTTTCTTTCCTCTTGTACTTGCCTTCTCTCTTATACTCCTTGTCTTTCTTGTGGCTGCTCTTGTGATGGCTCTTCTTGGCCTTTGGGCAGTCACTCTTGAAATGGCCTTTTTGGCCACACTCATAACATCTCAGAGTTGATGAAGAAGGCTTCCCCTTATAGTGCTTGCCCTTGGAGTAGTTTGCTTCATGCTCATTTGGACCTTCATCTTCACTTGATGAAGGAGTAAGGGACTTGAGAGAAAGTTGTTGTTGCCGAACCATCTCTTCAATTTGAGCTTTGAAGGTTGTGTCCTTGATCTTCTTGGACTCCTTCTCTTCTCTCTTTTCTTCTTCTTCTTGTTTATCAAGCCTAGGTTAATGGGCTTGAAGGTTACCAACCAGCTCCTCAGTTGACAACTCATTTAGCTTGTACACCTCTTCAATGGATGTAACTTTGGGCTCCCATCTCTTAGGAAGAGATCTCAAGATCTTGGAGTTGATAGTGCCTTTGTCCATCACACTCCTAAGGGCTACCAATCCATTGATGATCACATTGAGTCTAGTGTACATATCAGCCACTCTCTCATTCTTACCCATCTTGAGTTCTCAAGTACATAAACTTAAACAAATAGCAAATTTGATGTCTTAGCTAGCAAGCACATCAAGGATGAGAGACAAGGAAGAGCAAGCACTTGGACATGTGGTTTAGAGTGGTTCCACATCCTAACTAGGAGCAATGTCAGTCCACTACCTAGAGATGGTTAATCTCTAGGATTTGCAATCTTGGTACTCTTATATTCCATCATAAGATTACAAAACACAACAACCACACATCCAAGGGCTTAGTACCTCAAGAAAAGATCTTCAACCTATAGAAGGAGCTTACCCACTTGAACCATGGAGTCTTCAGCCATCAACATGGACTTACCCACTCCTTCTTCAAGTCTTCAGCCTTCAAGGGATTACCTATCTTTCTTGAGTGCTTGCCTTGACTATCTCCTTCACTCGGAGATCTGGAACACATTGCCTTCTTCAACCTTGAAGAACAACAACCTCTTCTCCTTCACTTGGAGAAGATCTTCAACCTTTTCTTTGATAGGAAAGAGGGTAGGAAGATTGTGGAGGATAGCTTTACATCAATACATGGAGAAACTCTCTTACAAAGGAACCTATCTCACTCATACTCACGAATTTGACTTGAAGGTAGAGAGAAAAAGGGGCTCAAAGGGTTAGAACACTCTCAACTAGGCTAGGACCAAGCATGTAGTGAATGAGAAACCTTGGAATGAACTCCAAGAGGTCCTATTTATAGTTGAGGGTGCCCCTTTAAGTTGTGGGACACTTAGATACAAAAATAGCCATTTTTTGCTCAAAGCAACGACTCTATTTTCGCTCAAAACACACACCAACGATCACCATCACTTTTTATGCAAATTTCGTACAGTGCAATTGATCGAGTTTTAATAAAGGTAACTCGGCCGATAGAGTAAAAGACAGAGTCGATATTCAAATCATCGGTCGAGTTTGTCCTAGAAAAACTCGACCAACCAATGAAGATTGATTTGTTCAGGTACTCGATCAGTCGAGTTCTGTGAAACCACAACTCGACCAATGATATCTTCAGAAACTTGATCCAGGAGGATCGGTCGAGTTTGCAACTTGACCGATTGATTGCCTGTGGTCAATTTTCTAAAGTGCATCTAAAGTGATTAAAACTTTGTGTTTAGTATCCCAAACAATTTTCTCAACTAAGTTACAAGTCAATTCATCATTACAAGTGATTAGAAAAATGTTATAAGGTCATTTACATAGATTTCCAAAAATGCACACTTGTATCTCTTTTGACTTGAACTTGACCCAATCTAGGGCTTTGGATTTTTGATCCTTTTCTTGTACCTAACATCTGAAATCAATCTTTACTACACATATTATATACATATGAATGGAATGGTTAAGTCATTATAAAAATATGGACAATGTATAACCTCTAGGTCAAGAGGTAGTACATATCAAGGTAAGCCAGATCGTACCAGTAGGGGCGGTGGTCTAGACCGGTAGGGCAGACTCCTTATGAAATGTGTGGTACCCAACACCAACTGGAGATGTCAGTGGTACATGTATTATAAGTTGTAGTGATCAATGGCCAATCGGTCCACTGATACACCATAAGTCAAATTTCTTTGACTCCTTCCTGAGTACCTAGGTTTAGAGGAGGAGTCCAGATATTAGTATGCTTCCATTAGCTGCCGAGAGCCAGGTGTGGCGATGTCAGCTACATATGTGGTATTGAGACTATAGACTTAGGATCTGAGCGTGCTTCTAAGTCTTTTACAGTGAGATCATAGCTTACTGCGATACTTCCACATGTTGTGGTACATCTCATGTGGGTCAAGTGGCATAATAAATGGATTAAAAATCAAGTGAATGGATTTAGGTTATCTTTTTACTGTATTTAATATTAGTATAGATGCCATAATGATTGATTTATAGTTTTAAACTACCATGCTTATATGCTTATGTTCCAAAGTTATGTCATGTACAAACATCAAAATATCATTATTACCTATTGATTTTCTACTCATTGAGCCAGTAGCTCATCAACCTACTTAATAATTTTTCAGGTAAAGGACTAGCCCTTCCTGAGGAGATAGAATCCAATTTTTATCAAGAGTATAATAGAGGTTCTGAAGGATTAGTTAGAGTAGATAGACGATATCTTATCTTTCCTCTGGATCATGGGAATGAGGGAGTGAGAAAAGAGAGTAGTTTGTAATGAAATGTACATGATGTATATTAAGTATGAAACTCTTTCTTCTATGCAATAGTCAAACTTTGTTGTATCTTTAGTCATAAATGAGACATTATCATTTAGTTCACTGATGTTATTATATACCAGAGAAAAGAAAAAGCTATGGTTGATTTTCTTTAAGTGATTAAAAGTTGATGGATAGGATAATCTCCTAGGTGGGCCCGAACCCTAGTTTTTGGGTTTTGGTCGTGTCAACTTTTTTGGTATCAGAGCATAGGTTGAACCTAAATTGAGTTTGCTGACAGAATTGGGATACTTTCCTCTTTGAACTGCAATTTTCTAGCATATGTATTCTGTTATGGATATGCATATGGAAGGAAGAGGATGTGGACATGGTGAGCAACAAGTTGAGAGTCATTATGGCCCTAAACCTTAAGCTATGGATCAAGGTGGAGAAGATAGGAATGAAGTGACAAGAATGTACTATATTTTTTGGGAGATGAAAAGTATAAGATGGACATGAGGTCTTCATCTTCTAGTAAGGATCTGATGAGACCCTAGGAGCTGGTCAAAAAGCTTGGTGGGAATGAACTCTCTGGAATAATAGATCCAGTTGTGGCGGAGGTGTGGCTTCGATAACTAGAAAAGGTCTTTCTCGCCTAATGGAGTTATCAGAGGATAAAAAAATCAATCATGTGATCTATCTACTCAAGGGAGATGATGAGTTGTGGTGGAGTAAAGTAGAAGATAAGAGGAGAAGTACAATGATGACATGGAGGGACTTTGTGGATGAGTTTCATCTCAAGTATTTTCCTCCTATCTTCCTAAAATATAATATCAAACAACTTGAGAGTATTAGACAAGGCAGTATGACAATTGGGGAGTATGAGGCATACTTTACAAAGTTGGCAAAATTCTGCCCACAACTTGTGTATGATGACGTAGAAAAGTGCAAAAATTTCAACAAGGATTAAGATCAGAAATTAGACACTCTATCAGCCATTGGTGAGAGAGATAGAGAAAACTTCAGAGAATTTGTGGAAGCAGCAAGAAGTGTAGAAGAGTCACTTAATACTAATAAGATGTTTGAGAGTAAGAAAAGATCTAGAGACTTCAATACAAGAGGACAGAGTAGTGGTGGATACAGAGGAGGATGTGGTTTCTTTTCTAAGATAGGACAAGGACTTGGTTGTTTTGGGAGACAAGGATCTAGTTATTCACCGAGTGGAGGAAGGCCCGATTCTAGTAGATGGAATACATCACCCACGTGGACACCTCCAACTAGGTCTTGAGGATCATCAATGTCAGTGACAGACCCACAGAGACAAGATGCAGCCATGTGTGACAATTGCAGCAAGACACATTTTGGTCAGTGTTGGTGAATTAATGTTCCAATATGTTTTCATTGTGGATACATGGGACATATAAAAAGGAATTGCCTAAAGCTTCAACATATTTTAGAACAAGTTTCGCAATTATAGTTTGAGGCTAGAGATAGACTCAAGTTAAAGGGACAAGTTCTTTTGTGGCCTCAAGTTCTAGAGGGGGAGCACCTAGTACTAGTAGTGGACAACAACGTGGTAGAGGGAGAGCTACATGACACTTCTTCTCAATGACATGATCTGAAGGTTTAGTCTTGCCCAGAGTTGTGGTAGGTGATATGCTTCTCTTTAACAACATTTATGTTACATTATTGATAAATCCTGGTGTGACACATTCTTTCCTTCAAAGAACGATAGTTAGTGGATAAAAAATTTTAATCCCTGATTTATCTTATGAGTTGTTGTTAAGGATACCATTGGGTGAATCCTCAGTTTTGATAGAAGTGTGTCCTAGATATCTATTGATTTTTAACGGGTATACTATAGCAATTAATCTCATACCCTTAGATATTAATTATTTTCAAATTATTTTGGTTGTGGACAGCCTTGATACATATCATGTCCAGTTAGATTGTCGAAAGAAAGTGGCTATCTTTCAACAAGGTGTATTTTCATGTATCTTCATTGGATATAGAAAAGTCTTACCTACATGTATAGTGTCAGCTTCTGTAGTGGATAAGATGATGAGAAAGGGGTGTGAGGCCTTTCTAACACATGTGGTAGATGCTAGTGCAGAGAAAAGAACAATCATTATTGTAGACGCTCCAGTAGTATGTGAGTTTCTATATGTCTTTCTTGATGAGATACTAGATTTACCACCTGAAAAGGACATCAAATTTGAAAAATAGATTTACTTAGTAGTCTCCCAATAGCATTACCTGCCTATAGAATGGCACTTGTAGAGCTAAAGAAATTGAAAATCCAATTACAAGAGTTACTAGATAAGAGATTTATTCAACCTAGTACATCACCTTGGGGAGCTCCAATACTGTTCATGAAAAAAAAGATGGAACCATGTGGTTATGTATAGAATATAGGCGATTGGTTAAATAAGCATTCAGAATAAATATCAGCTTCCTAGAATTGGTGACTTGTTTGATCAACTATGTGAAGCAACGATCTTTTGAAAAATAGACCTCAGGTCGGTATATCATTAATTAAGAAGTCAGCATTCTGAACAAGTTATGGGTATAATGAGTTTATAGTCATGTCTTTTGGACTGAAAAATGCCCCTGTAGCTTTTTTGGACATGATGAACATGGTTTTCAAAGTGTATCTAGATCAGTTCATAGTGGTATTTATAAATGATATTCTTATGTATTCCAGAGTTGCAGAACAACATGTGCAATATCTGAGGATAGCCCTATAGTTGTTAAGGCAACATCAACTTTATGCTAAGTTCGGAAAATGTGAGTTCTGGTTGGCTGAAGTATCTTTTCTTGGACATGTCATATTAGTATAAGGAGTTAGTTGACCCTAAGAAGGTGGAATCTATTCTTCAATGGGAGCAACCTACAACCCCTACTTAGATGAGAAGATTTCTTGGGTTAGCTAGATATTATAGGAGGTTTATAAGAAACTTATCTATAATAATAACACCTCTTACATGCTTAACAAGGAAGGATGTACCTTTTGTTTGGTCTGAATCATGTGTGAAAAGTTTACAAGCATTAAAGAAGAAGTTAACCACATCAGTGGTCTTGATATTACTAGAGGAAGATAAAGGTTATGTGATTTTTCTGTGATGCATCCAGTAGAAGTTTCGGTTGTATTCTTATGTAAGAAGGAAAGGTGGCATCCTATGCTTCTAGACAACTTAAGAAGAATGAAGAGAACTATCACACACATGATCTTGAGTTGGCAGTAGTAGTACATGCCTTAAAGGCATGGTGTCATATCTCTATGGTGAATCATGTCAAGTCTTTACTGATCATAAGAGTCTAAAGTACATTTTCATACAAAGGGATCTCAACTTGAGACAACACAAATGGTTAGAGCTTATAAAGGAATATGATCTCACCATTAATTACCAGCATGGAAAAGCCAATATAGTAGTAGATTATTTGAGTAGAAAGTCAACATCATATGTAGAAATGTTTTCTATGACGTGTAAAAAGAAACTACTTAGTTAAGATGAGAGAGATGAATTTGGATCTAAATGTGTTGGATCAAGGTGAACTAATTATAGAGATGTAGGTTAGATCTACATTTTATGATGAGATGAAGGAGCTTCAATACAGTGACAAAGAATGGGAACAAATCATGCATGATATGACAGAAAGAAAGAGAATAAAGTTCAGATATTTAGAAGATGGGTTGTTATATCAACATGATAGAATATTAGTGCAAGATGATATTGAGTTAAAGAAATAGATTCTTGAGTAAGATCACTCTTCTATCTATGTAATGCATCCAACCAATACAAAGATATATACAAACCTTAGCGAGTTGTATCAGTGGTCGGGTATGAAGAAGGATGTGGTTGAGTATGTAGCCAGGTGTGGTGTATGTCAATAAGTCAAGGCTGAATATCAAAAGATGACATGTACTTTACAATCACTTACTATCCCTGAATGGAAGTGGGGGAATATTACTATTGATTTAAGCACACCATTTGGTTTGTGTTGGATCCTAGGATGGGTGATATGCTCTAGAGGGGGGTGAATAGAGTCAAAATACACTCAACCAAAATTCGGTACACTTTCAAGATATATCACAAGATAAGGTTTCTAATTTGGAATTCAAGTGCAACTAAACATACATAGCAAGGATGAGAGAGATTGAAACGTGCACAAGAATACAAGTTGTGTAGAATGGTTCCATACTCCAAACTAGGAGTATGTCAGTCCACTACCTAGAGAGGTCAACCTCTAGGATTTCTTAACCATTGCACCTTCATTATATTCCTTATAAGAGATACAATGCATGACCTTCCTTTTCCCGGGGCAAGGATACCCAACCTTTCCTTTGAGGAGAAGGGAGCCAACAACCTAGCAAAGGACTTACATATCCAACCAAGAGTCTTCAACCTACCAATGGACTTACCCACTTGTGCAAGGAGTCTTCTACCTTCACCAAGGACTTACCCACTCTTGCACTAAATCTTCAACCGTCAAGGAATTATCCACTCTTCTTGGATCTTCAGCCTTTGACTTAACCTTTTCCAAGTATAAGCTTCCACCAAGGATTTACCCACTTGAGCAAGAAGTCTTCTGCCTTCACCAAGGTCTTAACCACTCTTTTTCTCTAAGTCTTAAGCATTGCCTTCTCCTTCACCTCTCTTAGCCAAGAGAGAGAACTTTCATCTTCATGGTTGAAATAAGAGATTGGTAGGTAGAGGAAGTGAGAGTCTCACTAGATATACATTTATCACTAGCTCTGTTACAAATCTCCTACTCACTCTAATGGATGTAGCAAGTGATTAAGCTTAGAAATAGAGGAGATTGTAGAATGCACTCATCTATAGAATATGACCTTCATAGTGCTTGGATAACCATGGAATGAAGCCTAAGGGATCTTATTTGTAGTTAAGGATGCCTATAAGCCTTAGGGAACACTTAATGATGAATACTATCATTTGGGTTGTTGCAATGGATACTTTTTGAGTTTTGCAACCCTCCAGTAGTTAGAAACACTTTTCTGCACTTTTTTGTACAGTGCGATTAGTTGAGTTTCAAGAAAGGTAGCTCGATTGATTACACTATATGACAAAACAGATTTGAACAATCAGTTGATTTTATCCTGGATGAAACTCGATCGATCACTTAAAATATTTTGCCCAGTGTAGGTATCGATCGAGTTCTGTGAGTGTGCAACTCGACTGAACCATGACATTTTCAATATCCATTAAGGGATTATTCGAGCTTGTACCTCGACCGAAAATAGCCTGTAATGAATTTTAAAAAACATCATTAAAGTGATTAAATATTTTATTTAAGTGCTCCTAATTTTTTCTAAGATTAATTACAAGTCATACACACATTACAAGTGATTTACAACATGATTCTAATGGATTTACATCATATTCCACAAAAGTGCACTTGTGTTGATTTTGACATGTTTTTCATCCAATTTGAGATGCACAAGTTAGGGCATTTGGAGTGTGTCTATACCTAATCTGAAATGACTCAAGTAGAAGCATTAGACATAATTAAGTGGAATGGTTTAGTCATCATCAAAATAAGGGTTTATTCAATTTAGACCTTGAGTCAACATTGACCTAGAGTCTACATTCTCTCCCTTTTTGAAGATGACAAACCCTTCCATTAATGTATTGAAAGTTGTTAAGTAAAATCATATCTTTGGAGAAACCTAGGGATTTCAATAGAATTGAGTTCATATGCTCCCCCTCAATTGATGCTCATGGAGTTCTCATACTCCCCCTCAATTGATGCTATTTATCCTGTGTGGCTAGCTTTCATAACATTTATAGAAATTACATCTTCTACTGATATAGGTTCTACACATATATGTTTTCTCCCCTTTACCTTCTCCCCATTACATAAGACATGTTTTCTCCTTATTCATGTAATACATGCCTCTACGTTCATGTAAGACATACCTTCTCTCCTACCTTTCATAAGAAGACATGCTTTCTCCCCCTTTGTCATATCAAAAAGAGGGGGTATGAAGAGCTAAAAAACACTACTTGTTAGCAAAAAGAAGATAACAAAAGTTATAATGAGAGTAGAAGAGAAAAACTAGGGGCTTGTCCAAGCATAATATGTAAGGCAAATTAAGTCATGCATTAGAACAACCCTAGATGCAATTCTAGTCAAAGATCAAGGAAGGATAAAGTGTTGTAGAAAAAATAATGAATCACAATTTTGACTCTCAAGATGACAGAATCCGCCCAAAAGGATTCAAGGCTCATGGTAAAGAGACGAGTCTTGCTCAGAAGGCCTTTTTTTGCATAAAAAACACTAGACTTGCATCAAATCTAACACTAGAGATAAATCTACATAAATTCCAAGGATGTTCCAATTTCTACATACAATGTAGCTCTATATATCCTGCATCACAATGCTATGCAAGCAACTCAAGATAGTAGATATGCAAGTTAAGGGACAAGTTTGAGAAAGTGTGAAACAAGATACAAGCATATCATATGGTTGAATACCACTTGAAGAAAAGATAAACAAGGCTAGAACTACATGTATATGAACTACTAGTACATGATATCAAAAATTAGGACTACTAGTAGGATCTAGATTATAGAAAAAGATGAAAAAGTTAAGACCAAGCTATGAGTAGATGTAGAGAGATATCAAAACAAGAAGACATGTAGTTTTAGAAGCATGAAAGGATATAACCTACTAGAAAATATGCATTATTACCAAAAGATGATTGCCACTAAGAACCTCAAGGTTGTATCAAGACAAGATATACAACTAGATAGATGTAGCAAGTTATAGCACAATGGAAGAAATTTAAGATACAACCAAGAGATCCAAAGAGCATCATAAAAACATGTATAAAAACTCAAGACAAATAATTGCAAGATAAAGGGATACCACTTGCGGGATTCCAAAATATAAAAAATTGAAAGATAGATTTGTATGCAAGATAGGAAATTTAAATCAGGGCAATATGCATATACGAACATACCAAAAAGAGTGCCATAGAATAAGGCTAATGTTTGAGAAATTCTATTTGAGAGGGAAATTCTCATCCAAAAGGCCAATTGCATATTCTATGCACTGTGCTTTCGGTCGAGTTCTATGTTTTGGCAATTCGACCGATAATATTTGTTGGCAACACCTATTGGTACCTGTCGATTGAGTTTCTTACAGGATAAAATCGACCAATGCAATTGTTGTCAAGAAGCACATATATTTCATAAAAACATATTTAGAGGCATGCTAAAAGTATAAGCCATATCCAAACATCTGTAAGCACGTTAGTAATGCACTATGAAATCATTAGAGATAGTTTTTTAGCAAGAGTGTGAAGAGAATCACAAAATACCATTTTTGACTCAAAAATCACTTGCATAGTGCACACTAACTTTATAGAAACAAGTTAGGATTGGATATGAGCAAGAATAACATTAACTATGTTCTTACCATTTCTTTTCCACTTGTTGCTACCCCATACACATTCACCTTTCTTCTTTTGTGTAGATTGAAAAACTAATTTACAAATCCATAACTCAAGTCAATCCATTTGCATGTGACCTACAAGAAGAAAGATGAAATGGTCCCCAATCATATTTTTGGGTTTGGAGGGGTTACCTTAGCATCCCAAGTCCTATTTCTCTTGGGTGCGTTCCTAAAAGGAGAATAAGTAGAATAATGACCAATTTCATTACAATAATTACATGATCTCCTAGCCTTGGAGCTAGAGGATTCTTCATTGAAAATTGAAGGTCCTTTAAATTTTTGTTCCTTTGGCTACAATCAAGTCCAATACCATCTCTACCAATTTGTTTGTTAGTATGCTCTAGGATTTGATTAAAATTCTTTTTATCATCTAAGAATCTTTGCATAGAAGATCTCAAACAATGATTATCATGCATAAGAGAAGCACTAGTAGAAGAAAAATGATTTATATTATCTCTAACATGCAAAAGATCATTTTCTAGGAAAAGAGATTTGGTCAGATAAGAATATCTGTCAATATGGAGAGAGACAACATTATTCTCTCTACTGGTAGAACTAGAGCAAGATTCAAGAATATTAATTTCAGTAAGCAAGGAAGCTTTTTTGTTTTCAAACATAGTAATCTTAGAATAATAGATCATATTTGTGGATTCAAAACCTTGCAAAGTCAAGTCCTTGTTCTTGTTTTTAGTTTCAAGAACATCTATATCATGCATGAGAGAATCCAAAATGTTACTATGCTCTTTATTAGAACTATGCACTAGAAGTTGAGCTTCTAGAAATCTAATCTTGTCAACCAAAATAGCATTTTCAAGTTTAAGAGAATCTACTTGACTAAGACAAGCATTTTTATCATCAAGTAAGCAATTATTAGCTTGTTCAATATCATCCATTTCTACATGCAAATTATCAACAACTCTAGCAAGCTTTTTCTTTTTCTTTTTATAAGACTTAAGAGAGACACGAGTAGCATGAATAATTACAATTAAAGATTCATTATCTAAAGATTTTAGATATACCTCATTTTAGTCTTCACTTGTTGATGCCATGAGAAAAAAATGGCATTCTCCTTCATCACTGGATCTTGAGCTTGATCCTCCACTTGAATCTTTACTTGAGCTCGAGTTGAAGGAGTCACTTTCTCCTTCTTCTGGTACTTCTCTTCTCTTCTCTTTTGTTAATGGGTCTTTTTGCCTTGTAGACAATCTATCTTGAAGTGACCTTTCTTTCCACACTTGAGGCACTGGATGAAGGAGGAAGGCTTGCCTTTGTAGAGTCTACCCTTGGAGTACATGGCATCTTCATCAACTTGAGAGGATGGAGAAGCTTGACCAACAATAGCCTCAATTTGGTGTTTGATTTCAATCTTCTTAATTCTCTTAAGTTTTTTCTCCTCTTATCTTTCTTCTTCGTCTTACTTGTCAAGTTTGACATCATGGGCTTGTAGATTTCCTATGAGTTCTTCAATAGGAATATCACCAAGAGACTTACTTCTTCAATGGAAGTCCCCTTGGATTCCCATCTCTTGGGGAGAGTTCTAAGGATCTTTCAATTGATCTATCCTCTACTCATAGGATGACATAGATCAACAAGACTATTCGCAATGGTGTTAAGCCTTGAGTACATGTTGGCTATCTTCTCCTCCTTTTCCATCTTGAAGTTCTCAAGCATCCCTTTGAACATGTAGACCTTGTTTTCCTTCACTTGAGTTGTCCCCTCATAAGTGACACATAGCTTTCTCCATACCTCATAGGTTTCTTCGCATGAAGAAATCCGGTTGAACTTGGTGGGGGTCATGGAGGCATATAAAATGTTGATGTTCTTTACAGTCAAGGTTGCTTTCTTCAAGGTAGAGAGGTCCGTCCACAAGAATACAAGCTATGTAAAGTGGTTCCATACTCCAAACTAGGAGAACATAAGTCCACTACCTAGAGAGGTCAACCTTTAGGATTTCTTAACCATTGCACCTTCATTATATTCCTTATAAGAGATATAGTACATGACCTTCCTTTTCCTGGACAAGGATACTCAGCCTTCCCTTTGAGGAGAAGGGAGCCAACAACCTACTAAAGGACTTACTTATCCAACCAAGAGTCTTCAACCTACCAAAGTACTTACCCACTTGTGCAAGGCATTTTCTGTCTTCACCAAGGACTTACCCACTCTTGCACCAAGTCTTCGACCTTCATAGAATTACCCACTCTTCTTGGATCTTCATCCTTTGACTTCACCTTATCCAAGGAGAATCTTCCACCAAGGACTTTCCCACTTGAGCAAGGAGTCTTCTACCTTTACCAAGGGCTTACCCACTCTTTTGCTCCAAGTCTTAAGCCTTGCCTTCTCCTTCATAACCTCTCTTAGAAAAGAGAGAGAACTTTCATCTTCATTGTTGACATAACAGATTGGGAGGTTTAGGAAGTGAGAGCCTCACAAGATATACATTTAGGACTAACTCTCTTTCAAATCTCCTACTCATTCTAATGGATATAGTAAGTGATTAATCTTAGAGAGAGAGAAGGGTGTAGGATGCACTCAGCTACAGAGTAGGGAACTTCATAGTCCTTGGCTAACCATGGGATGAATCCCAAGGGGTCCTATGTATAGTTGAGGATGCCTTGAAGTTGAAAAGACTTAAGGATGAATACTAGTCATTTGTTATGTTGCAGCGGATATTTTTTCAAGTTTTGCAACATGCCAAAGGTTAGAAACACTTTTCTGCACTTTTCCATACAGTGCAATCAGTCGAGTTTCAATAAAGGTAAATCGATCGATTGCACTATATGACAAAGCATATTTGAAAAATTAGTCGAATTTTTCCTGGATGAAACTCGACCGATCACTTAAATTAGTTTTTCCCAGTGTAGGGATTGGTCGAATTTTTTGAGTGTGAAACTCAACTGAATCATGACATTTTCAAGATCTATTAATGGATTGGTCAAGTTTGTAACTCGATCAAAAAATAGCATGTAGTGAATCTTGAAAAATGTCATTGAAGTGCTTAAATATTCGATTTAAGTGCTCCTTATTTTTTCTAAGCTTAATTACAAGTCATACAATCATTACAAGTGATTTACAACATGATAAGTGATTTACAACATTACAAGTGATTTATAACACGATTCTAATGGATTTAGATCATATTCCATAAAAGTACACTTGTATTGATTTTGACTTGTCTTTTCTTCAAGTTCAGATGCGCAAGTTAGGGCATTTGGAGTGTGTTTATACCTAATATGAAATCACTCAAGTAGAAGCATTAGACACAATTAAGTGAAATGGTTTAGTCATCATCAAAACAATGGTTTAGTCAACTTACACCTTGAGTCAACATTAACCTAGAGCCAATAGTTTGGGCTCTATATGGGTAATAATGGATAGACTAACAAAATCTTCTCAGTTTCTACCAGTTAAGACAACATGAGATACACCAACATTAGCCAAAGTCTACACAAATGAGATAGTCAAACTGCACGGGATACCCATTTCTATAATATCTGATAGAGATCCCAAATTCATAACTTAGTTTAGGAATTAGTTGTAACATTCGTTGGGAAAAAAGTTGAAATTTAGCACTACATTTCATCCTCAGACCGATGGACAGTTAAAGAGGACAATTCAGACGCTAGAGGATATGATTAGAGAATGTGTTTTGTAGTTTAGTGGTAGTTGGGATGATCATCTCAGTCTTATGGAGTTTTCCTATAAAAATAGATACCATTCAAGCTTAGGCATGGCCCCTTATGAATCTATATATGGGAGAAAGTGTAGATCTCCTATTTGTTGGTATAAACTTGGAGAAAGATAGATTCTAGGTACAAAGTTTGTGGAAGAAACAATAGAAAAGATATCTATGATCTAACAATAGTTGAAGGAAACATAGATAAGATAGAAAAGCTATGCAGAGAAAAGGCATAGACCACTTCAGTTTGAGGTTGGAGATGAGGTTTATTTCAAAGTCTCACCATGAAAAGGTGTTTTGGGGTTTGGGAAGAGGGAACAATTAACTTCTAGACACATAGGTCCCTATCCAATCATTTAGAGAATTGGACCAGTTGGAAATAGACTTGAGTTGCCTTCAAGTTGTCAAATTTACACGATGTGTTTCATGTACCTATGTTGAAGAAGTGTCATCCTGGTACAGAAAAGATTTTAGATCCATATCATGTACAATTGAGAGAGGATATCTCCTATGTTGAAGGACCAATTCAAATTATAGATTATAGAATTCGGAAGCTTAAAAAGAGGGAGATACCCTTAGTGAAAATTCTTTGGAGGAGTCATTTTATAGAAGAAACTACTTGAGAATTAGAGTCGGAGATGTGTAACAAGTATCCTTTCTTCTTCTAGGAGTTTTGAGACATAATTTTTATTAGAGGGGGAGAATTCTTACAACCCTATTTGATAGTTTTTGGTAGTTCTCTATATTTAAGATAGCCTCAATGCTTAATGTACTTTTATTAGTATTATATTTACCTTGTTCTTATATTAACCTTGCTTATCTCAAATGCTTGTTTGGATAATTCATAATCATGACTTAAGAATATCACAAGATTCAGTATTTTAGTTGATATAGAATTAGCACATACATGTATGTGGGAGGAGAATCAATGGTATTTGAGGAAATAATTGATAAATGAATTTTTATTTGAGAATATTATCAAACTAATACCATAGGATTGAATCTAAGGAAAAAAGAATGAACCAACTAGGAGTTATAATGAGAGAGTTATGGCCTTTTTGTAACATGTACATAAACCCAATGACCATTGAGAAAAACCAAATATCCACTAAGAAAAACCAAGCGACCACTAAGCCAAAAGCCCAGCGACCATTGAGCTAAAAAACCCAGGGACCGCTGAGAAATGCTACCTAGGATAGCCTATTGTAAAATAGTCATAGTTTTGGCTAAACATATCTATTTTCAATGAAACAAAGTGTGTTAGGACCGTGATTTAATCCTCTATCTTCTCAGACCCTTAGTTTGATGAAAAGAATACATAGAAGGAGATTTTTAAGACAATTGTTTAGGGAAGAACATGAAGAATAGTGGAAACTAAAGGATATGTTATAGATTCGACTTGGTAAGTTGTTTAAAACATCGATCTCTTCTCTTTTGCCCTATTTTCTCAATCTGGAGGTCTTCTTTAACCCAAAAATTGATGGTTATATCCATCAATCCCTTCATATTATACCTCCAACTAGCGTTCTTGAGCTTGCTTGCTTGCAGATGACATGTTTGTGACGAGATCCTGAAGCATGTGTTACTAGTGTTACAACACCAACTGGGGATGCTGGTGGTACCTGTGTTACAAGTTGTAGTGATTAGTGGTTAGTAGGTCCACTGATGCACTATAAGTTTGAATGTTTTGACTCTCTTCTTGAGTACCCATGTTTATAGGAGGAGTCCAGATATCCAACCGCTCCAATTAGCCACTGAAATCCAGATGTGGCAATGTCAGCTGCAGACATGGTATTGAAACTACAAACTTAGGATCCTAGGCATGCTTCTATGTCTTTTACAATGAGATTATAGCTTGTTGTGATGCTTTCACATGTTGTGATACACCTCATGGGAATGAGAGAGTGAGAAAAGAGAGTAGTTTGTAATGAAATGTACATGATGTTTATTAAGTGTGAAACTCTTTCTTCTATGTAATAGTCGAACTCTGTTGTATCTTTAATGTTATGCTTAAAGGAGACATTATTGTTTAGTTCAGTGATGTTACTATATATCTGAGAAAAGAAAGATTTTCATTAAGTGACTAAAAGTTGATCGATTTGCTAATCTCCTTGGTGGGGCCCAAACCCTGGTTTAGTGGGTTCGGGTCACATCACTATCCTTCTTTTCAACCTAATAGGGTAAAATCAAGACACGGTCAATGCAATTGCATTGGTACAATAGCAATTAAACATGTGAATTTACATAATAGTATAAACACTTGGTAGTAATAAAGAAGTGGGAAAATATTAGACAACTTATTTTTATGAAATGACACTATATTTTATTACATATTTCCATTATACAAATTATGGCCATTAATTTATCTACCACCTAGGCTTAAGTATATTCAAGGTATCTAACCCTTTGTACACCGGTAGGTGGGGGTCTTTTTATGTTACACACGATATCCTCTCTCTACACCCCCTAGGTGTGGTGGATCTTTTTATGTTCTGATTTGCATTAGGCCCTCCTATACCCATAGGCGAGGTTCCTCTTTTCACTCATGCATTATTCTTTCTACACCAAAAAAGTGAGGATCTTGTTGCATGTCAAGATATCGAGGTATAATGAATTTCATTACTTTATGTTCAAGGTTCTTTAATAGCACAATATATATGGAATAAAAAACCCACATATCATTGAAATCAATTAGTTCAAAAAACTATATACCAAGAGAGAGATAATGCATATAAAATAGAAACCATCAACACAATAAATAGGCCAATCAAAGGATAAAAGTGTACTCTTGAGATTCAGAGTATAGATCCAACTAGGAGTAATCCATGGTTCAGATCAGATCTCGGTCAAGGGATGTGGGATAAAATAGTCCAGACCATGTACTCAAGAAATAGGGTTTCAAGTATTCAAGATTATACTATTTTCTTGCTATTCTGATTGTGGGTGATGATCATCCATCTAAAAAATAGCAAGTCTGGAAAGTTTTCAAATTTCATCATTGATTTCATACCTAGGTCATATTTTTAAGAAATCAAAATAACCCTGATAATCGATATCAAGGTTCCAATCATCATTATCAACAACACCATCAAGTTTAAAGATCTAGGTTTTCAAATGTTTCCAACTTCTAAACGAAATAAGTTTTTGTCACTGAAACTAAGTTTCACAAGAAAGAATAAATTTACTTTTTAAGTAATCATAAATAACCATATTTTGAGATATAGTAGAAAAGGATCAAGGTTTAGGTAACGAAAGCATTTTTATTGTGTTCTATCCTTATTTTAATCAATTCAGAGTATTATACTTAATTTGCAGATAGATGAATCATTTTTTTATGAATTAATTAAGAATTAGCTATTTTTGAGGTTCTTAGAGTAGAGAGGGTAATATCCTTTTACTTATAAAAAATTAGGAATGCTAGATTGGTGGTCACTGGTTGACTGTGCTACAATTGACTGGCTGATGGCAATCTTGTTCATTCCAATGGGTAGGTGGAGGGGCCATGAAAGTGACCATTGATCTTGACATCTAGTCGAGGGTTGATCAAGATTTGACAATTGCGGTCTACCTCTCACTGGGGGGTAGCTTGTGTTCTTTATGATCGATGTCTATGATGAAGTTCTCACTGTAGGAGAATGAAAGAGGGGGCACAGGAGAGACTGGGGCTTTTATTGTTTATGCTTGAGTTTAGGGGGCACCCAAGGAGTTGGGGGTGGTTTATATAGAGGAGGAGTGGGATATTAGTGTTTCTAGAGATATGGTTTATGTTGTGAATTGAAATGATATAATGGGGAAACACTTTGCCCAGATTTCACAAATTTGCCTGAAAACAAGGTGGAAACAAACTGACAGAGAGAGTGGAAGAGAAAGGAGAGGAAATCATGGGTAAAAGAGTGTGACATGCAATAAGGTAACTATGAAAACCACAAAGTTAGTAGTCCCACTTTCCCTAAATCCTTGAGGTAGGATTTGATCGGTTGGCCGCTTGATCTAGATCCAATGACCACCAGGTCAAGCCCTGGGTTGCATTCCTAATGCATTCCATGTAGGGACCATGATAAACAAACTCAGGTCATGGTGGGATCATGCCAGTCCAAGGGGTTGATCAAGAAAAAAGGTAAGAAAATGGGTTAAAAGGGGGGGGGGGGGTTTAGGTGTAAAACTTGGATACAATATAGAAATTTATGGGTACATCTTATTTAGCTTAAAATTTATCCATGGCTAGGATAAAATTATAAGAACATATAATAAAAGTTCAAGAGGTTTTGAACAATATGTATCAAGTAATTAGAAAAGTGAGTCAAGAGCTAATACAAGCTAGGGTTTTATGAAATGATGTGCATATAAATTATTCAAATCACAAATTCAATCTAGTAAGTCTCATAAGATCCTTGAGCATTGAAAATATCAGAAGTAAGAAAAAAATCTATTTGAGGGGTAAAAGAGTATAAAATCAATCATGTGCCAATGTGCACTTCATCACATGAGCACAAAAAAGAAACAACCTATATCCTACTATTATCAATGTTGATGTTGGATTTGGCTCTTGCCACATAACCTATTGGAGTACATGAGATAAAGCAAGTAGTGTTTGATGGAGACATAAAAACTCAAAAGTACATTTTGCACATGGGATCAAGTGTAGCTCAAGTGAAACCTCAAGGGTATTCTTCCCTTACTATAATCTAAGACTGAGTAGTCATATGAAGTAATATTTAGTGATCCCATAATTAAAGACACACCATTAGTATAGGATATTAGTAATCACAAAGAAAGCATAAAAGTTTAAGAACAAAAGTGCAATGGAAACCATGATGTAACCTTTTTGAAACTTGTCAAGACACACTACGGCCACCAATATGTATTGATCATGTGATGCTATTGAGGGCAATGTTATGAATCCTCTTTTATCTTGCATGCATTATGTATTGGGTCAAAGACAAAACATGTATAGAGAGACATGAATGTGGAGATAGTGGAGACCTAGATGAGGATTTTCACTTCTATGTACACCACCACAATGAGTCACCTTGGACTGTTAGGTGCTAACTAAAATTCAAGAGGTAGGTATGTTATATCCATCATCTTTCACTGTAAAAACTTGAAAGAAACAGGCCCTATCGACCCCTCCTGAAGTTATCGGTAACTAGAGTAAGAGGTAGGGATGGAAATGGAGGAATGAGTTAGTGAGGAAGGTGGATGATAGTTTGTAGTAAAGAAAAATAAATAATGACTATTGCACTAGCACTATGAAAAGTGTCCTAATGCTCAAGAGCATAATGAGACTTACTTGGACTATGTTTTGATTTTAAAAAGGGATTGAAATTGAGAAAAACTAGAAAGGGTGTGGGGCATTTTGGGATAACTATATTCCCATTCACGAATATAGAGTGAGAGATATAATTGAGTGAATGGGAATCATGGGAAGAGAGAGGTAAGGAGTGGATCGGAAGATTTGTGTGTGTTTTATACTAATAAGAGAGTTAAGCAAGTTATATCAAAGACATAGGCTATTTGAGTCAATATTAGCAATAAGTTATGTATCTTTTGTTTGTAACTTAAAGAGGAGAATGAGTGAGGCATGGGCCTGAGGGAGCCATTGGGATAGGATACTATAAACGTACTTAGGTTTTTCAGAATGTGTCAATTTGAGTTGAACTGTAATAGTGTGGGAGTGATTTTTAGGACAAGTAAATGTCATGTTTACGAAGGAAGGAATGGGAGAGAGAATGTCCATATGTGAACATTATGTGAATATAAAAGTAATGATCAAAAGTTAATACTAAAGGAGGAGAGAGATATATAGAGGTATAGAGTTGAGAATCAAATCAAATGGGTTATTAGGAAACAAAGACAAAGTGAGACTTTGTTGAGAATATGATACTTGAGAAGAGAGAGTGAGAGTGGGGGGATTTGAAGAGGTTTTCAAGGTGGTATCTGGGAAATAAATTTAATTAAAAACTTTGGGAGAGATATAGTAAGAATAATGGGGTGTGTCTTTTGGAGTTCATGGGTGGGATGAATGTATGTTAAAGTTGAAATATAAATGAATATAAATGTTCTAAAAGGAACTAATAATAAAAAGGTAGATAAATTTCAAAAGAGTGATAGATAGTTAAATAGAATGTAACATTTTGAAAATGACATAGTTTGATCATTTAGTGATGTTGTTGTAATTAGGAAATACACTTACTATTTTTATATTAGTATAGATTAATATTAAAAACAAAGCAACTTTTGGAGTGATCCATGGGTCGGTGCAAATGTTAGACACTAGAATCGTGTTGTGAAGCCGATGTTGCCAACCTGCAGGACCTAAAGGTTTGCAGTGTAATGGGCATGACTGGTGACTAGGATACTAGGATCCTAAAGGAATGCCTAAGTGAAGACATGGTGAAAAAGGTTGAATCTATCAACATCCTAACACCATGTTACCACAAGGATGTATGTAGTTGGAACCATACAATGAACATGTAGTTCACAACTAAATCATCCTACGATATTCTAAGAGAGAACAAGAATGTTGCCATTGAGGGTGACTGGAACTACATATGGAATACTATATTCACAAGTAGAATCTAACTATTTGTGTGACTTCCTATCATGTCACTTTACTAAACCAATCAATGTTGGAAGGGATGACACATATCTGAAGATAACATTTGTGGAAGATGCAAATGTGGAAAGGAGACCAACTTACATTCCTTGTGGGATGGGAAATTTGCAGAGTCTATCTAGCGACGCCTTATCAAGACATATGAGTTGAACTCCTTCTTCAATTGTGTGGATAGGAAGGCATGTATACAAACCAACATATCACAACCAACAGAGTTACAAAGACTGTTCCTCATCATCTTCGACTGCATATGGCAATCTAAAAATGTTCATATCTTCAAGGACACCAATAGAACCATTGAGCACCAAGTTATGCACATAAATAAGGAGTTGCAGCTACATGAACATGCCTAAAGATGAGAGAATGAAGTGGAAAACCACAACTAGGAAGGTACATGGATGCATCCACCACTATGACGTGCCATATTGAATATTGATGCTATTATAGGAAGAAAAGTTGCTTCTTTGGCAATTGTAATCAAGGATAACAATGGTGATTAGATGAGAGGTTGTGGTAGGAAACATATGATTGAATGTCCCACTTGAGAATAGATTTCTTATATATGTTATGCTATGGATATTGTAGAAGAGACACCTTAAAAGATATCATCACTGAATCCAACTACATCACAACTATAGAGCCTTTATAGGAGGATCTCAAAGAACACCCAATATTTGCATATTGGATGCTAAAGATGAAGAGGACGAGGAAGAGGAAATGAAGAATCCAACATGTATGTAGAGAGAAAAATATGATGGTTAACCACCTTGATGAAGTACACCTTAGAGGATAAGATTGCCCACTTTAGAGAACCCCCATATGTGATGAGGGACCTTATAAACAATGAATTTTGTAATGGTGGTAGTACTACCAGGTTTAGTTCAGAAACAACATTAGTGATTGTAACAATGCCTTGAATTTTCTTGTGGGAGGAAGGCAAGATAAATAAAATGGTTTCCTGGCTTATATTAAAAAATTAATGAAAATAAATATTAATTATTAATGTTAGTTAATTGACTCCCTACCAAAAGAATGACTAGATACAATTATTATTGATTTTGTGTCGGTATAGGACATATTATAAAACTCTAAAAAAGAACGGAGTTTATTTGACTAGGTTTAAAAAAATAACTTGGATAACATATATGTATCTAAACGGGTTAGTATTTATTTTTTGAAATTAGTCATGACTATGCTATTTTCTTTGTTTCTCAAAACACAATGATTGATCTAATTCAAACATGACTAGAAGGTGTAGGGAAGCAAGACTTTGAGTATTTCTATTTTTATGGGAAAGTTAGATGGGCGTATTAGCCAGTAGAACAATATATCTAATTAGGAAAATAAGTTATGGCCAATTGATTTCTTTAAAGGGTTGAATGAGAAAGAGAAAAATGTCAATTACAAATTTAAAAGTAATATTGTGTGCCAAATAAATATGGCAAGGCTTTTGTGTGTCTCCTATCTCCACATCCAAACTCATTTGGGTAAGAAGGATATGAGGAAAGGGGAAATTGTAGGATTCTTGGCTAATTGGGAGCTATACAAACAAGGAGTGGATGATTGAGGGTATGTGAAACTACAATAGGTAAGAGTAAGATGGAGAATGGGTGTAGAGGGGCCAATCATGCACCAAGTTGTAAGGTCACAATGCTACTATTTTTACCCCTCTACATGCATCATTAGCATGTAGAGAAGGTGGCAAGCTACCACATTAGGAATTGGATTGCCCAACACTAGGCATGGATAGAGAATGGTGAAAAAGTCACTAGGGTACTCTAGAACCAGTGACACCACTTGACCAAAAGGAATAAGAAGGGGAAGAGTGGAGCATGAATGGGTTCATGTGATTGGTTGATAACATGATGGATCCAGCTAGTGGGAGATGGAGTGGATCTTGAGGGTGACACCAACCTCCGATATAAATTGTTGAATAAAAAACACATGGTTAGGTTTTATGTAAAGTTATTGGATACACATTATTTATAGCTTGATATTTATTGTACAAAGAATGAAAAATATGTTTGATTGGAAATGCAATATTAAATAAAATTTTATAAAAAATAGTTTCTAGAAGTCAGTATTACTGTTATTACAAACAAAATATAGATCTTATTATGAAGTAAATAATGAAGTAAGTCATTATAAGTTTGCAATTTGTCAAAATATGAGACCGATTCCTATGTGCATTCCATTAATGATTGAGTTCAAATATAAAATATGGTCTTGATATATATTCTCAAAAAATATTTTATTTTAATAAATGTCCAATAAGGGAAATTTGGGGATTGAAAATGGTAAATTGTTCAATAAGCGATGGAAAATTTGTAGAAGCATATTCTATTGTACAACTTTACATTTTTATTAGTAATTACATAAGTTATATATAGTGTATGTTAAAAGAGATTTATATCCTATAATTAATTAAAATAATATGTTTTAGTGTGACCGCTATGCCAAATTGGAAAAGTTGTATTTTTTAACACATTCATCATTTTGTGATGGTCTAGAATAGAAATGGATGAATATGTGTACTTAATTAGGGTTTTGTTATGATATTTGAGAGTATAAAGGAAAAGATGGGAACATCAAATGAGTAATAAGTAAAAAATGAGAAAAACTAGTATTTATCAATATAAAATATTGAAATAATAAACACTAAAGTCCAATGTATATCTTACATAATTGAAGTCATAAAAAGTAAAATACACCTCAAAACCTAAATGGAAGAGAAGGAAAGGGAATAAGAAACTAATTAGATAATAATAGATGTAAAACCCTAAGAAGAGGTGTGATATGAGGTTAATGGAAGTCTGATTTTATTATGTTGACATTCAGTGCAGAGAAGACTTTTAAAGATGAATTCATGCCAAGTTGAGGATGTTTTAGGATAAATACAAGTGTATAGGAAGTCACACCCATGGGATAAAATTTATGAGAATCATTATTGGGTTGTGACTTAACACCCAGGCCCACAACCAAGGCTCTAGTGGAGTTTGAAGAATGATGATTGGTCCCACATACCAACACTAGCCATGTTTGTCTGTATTATATGTATCTAGGGTTCAACTTATCAATAGGTAACTCGTTCTAATACTTCTCTGGGCAAAGCATGCTTAATTTTAGAGTACCCAACTATGTGGATTCATATAAATGAGGTGCACTTTGTTGGTATGATTTGTAGTTTGATCATTCCTTTTAAGGTCATTTTATCAGAGACCTCAAATCTTGAAATGTTATTGGTACTTATTGATTTCATGATGAGTGATGTATTTTACTTATTCTAATGCACTGAAGGTATCTGAGTAACTATGATGATAATTAAATTTCTAAACCTTATATGATAAATCATGAACTAAAGTTGAAGAAATGATTGGAATTCATATAATGATGATGCTTCTTGTTAATGGTACATGATAGGGTCAATAGAAGAAACTATGCTTTATATATAGATAGTATATGTATGTTTTGATATACTTTTGCCTTATATGAAAAATATGAAAATATGTAGATATTTGTTTGATAATATATAAAGGGGATGACCATCTTAAATGTCACATGTTACAGTGAGTGACTAATGGGTCTAGGTTTAAATGTGGATATAAAAATTAATGATGCTATTAAAGAGGAGCATCTTAATAGACAAGTGATATCTAAGATGAGTTATCATACTAAATTTTGGGCCAAAAATATGTTGGTATCATGATTTAGATCAAAAATATGATATTGATTATGATAATAAATTGGATACTATTCCAATAGTAGCCCAACTAGAGTAGCTCGGGTTGTAAGAGTTAACTATGTACCGATGAAGGACCCTGATTTGATCCACAATGAAGGCACTCTAGGAATGAAAACCCCCATTGTTTTAGTGCAGTAGGGGGGTGACCGGATCACACCATCTCATGCCTTGAGAGTCTATTATACCAAGGCCATCACGGGTTGGCTTATCTTAGTCACCCAATAAAATGAATAGATTGGCTTTAAAATAATTATATCAAGTTTAAGTATTAATAGAGCCTTAATTAAGATATATCAAGTTTAAATATTAATAGAGATCTAAATATTAGCATTATTATAGAAATATAATTAATGACTAATATTTTCAACATATAGTGGAATCTTTGACAAAATGTCAAATTGTGTATTAAATAATTGAAAAAAAAATATTGGTATAAAATTCCCAATTAATATCACAACTCTTTAAGATAGGCCATACATATGTTCCGCCCTTCATCCTTGACAATCATGGTGGATGTTCCATCTGCAAAGAGTAAATTCTCACTTGACCCACCAATATATCCTTTCACTTGTAACTCTTTGACTATGTTTCCACTTGATCTAGCCCAATAACACCACTTGTAAACATGTGATTTCTTCTACAAAAATATACCACTAATGACCTCTTACATTTCTATAGAGGATTAAAGAAGTAATTGTAACACCCTCCCTAAATACACTCATGCACATGATAGAAGAAACATAGAATTATCCATAACTCATGTACTTAAAGGGGCATTACATAAAACTGACATTCATAACAACAATATAATCAATGAGACAAATGGAAGTATTAAAACATTCTTATTATTATTCTTATAAAGGAACATAAATCTCATTACATATAAAACTCATTTAATATCTTGAATATCTACTCCAAAGTTCTAAACATTAAAACATATAGCTCAGTCTGTAAACATAAGGATCATCTTATAGTTGGCACCCCACCAGATCTTATCTTACACTATCCTTGTGCTTGAGTCTCTGGGATCTACTATTCTCCTGCTCCTCACATGCAGGCATCTCATCCCGAACCATATGCATTGCAAAAATGATTGTTAGCATAAGTAGCATGAGTATTCTATATGTAAAAAACTAAAATAATAAGATGTTAACAAAAAAGTTGAACACTATAAACATAAAATTAACATTAAAATCTGTATAAAATCTGATACATAAATATCTCTTCTTTCTTTAATTTAATTCTTATCTTTTTACTGATCTCTCTCTGGAGACATGTACTCTGGTACCTGGATCTCATGATCTACACTAAGGTTCCTGGATTACATAACCTGCAGTTTGGGCATGGCTTATGTCTCTCTTATTTAAAACTGTGCTTTGAATTGAAGTATATTTTCTTATGACTTTTATCTGATTGTGGTCACCATACACGATAAGTCCTCCTCTATTGATATCAAAGTGTCCTCTATGGTCTAACACCCTTTGCTGGCACAACATATCCTCTGTTGACACTGAAGGGTCATCTATGGTTCAAAGCACCCACTATTATCACTATGTGCCCGCTCTGACATAGACTCAGAATCATCCCAAGACTCTCTGGAGAGGACTTATCATATAATAAATTAAGGTTCTAGTATCATTTTCTATATTTATTCTTATTTTCTTATCTCTAAATCTTAATGTCTTATCTCTAAATAATGTTCTCTTATCTTAGAGTCTTAATGTATTATCTATGACTCTATACTTAATTTCTTATCTTCAAATATTAATCTCTTATCTCTGACTCTATGTCTCTATTTGTAAATCTAAAATCTGAAATTATTATTGATTGAAAATCTTAATCTTTAGTCCTGATTTGATCGAATGACTTCATTAAATAGTAATATCAGATGTACACCATCTGAGTCTAAGGCTTAGGAAAATGACCTGGTCTAATATAGAAATACCAAGTATATTAATTATCCAAAATATGATATCTAACACGATGACTCAACCTCTTCAAAGTTTTATTAAATTTGATCTTAAAATAAATCTTAATGCATTCATGTGATTAAATCTTTAAACATGAATCTTATAAAAACTTATCTTCCAAACTTAGTTATAAATTAATATATTCTACTCTTATATCTTATCATGTACTTAATTCTAAGATCTTAATCATCTAGGAATCTAAACAACACTTAGTTTTAGATCTTAATCTATATAAGAAATCTTAATAGCACATTTCTACTTGAATTTATAAATAGAACATCCCACATTATCAAATATGACTATATTTCTAGCATAGATTATCTTGTAATCTTATTATGTACGTGAATCATTACTAAGAAATCTTATTGGAATATGATCCTTTAATTTTTCTCATGAACACCAGGTTCATGGATCCCACTGATCCTATGAAATCTTAATAACATATCTCTACTTGAGATATTGGTTATATGTGAGAATAACCTCATGGATGTACGAAAACTTTAACTGCATATCTTACTTAAAATCTTAGAATACTAGAACACATAAATCATAATGCCTTGTATGAGAAACATGTAAAAATATTGAGCTTAATAAGTATGAATGCTCATGGGTGTGAACCACTTGCCTCTTCTACTGAGGTATCTCTAAGGTGATCTTGATTTGTTGTTTCATAACCTAATCATATGGATACCATCAAAGTTTTATAAGTCATTTGTATTCCTTATTCTATTTCTAAATCTCAAACCTAGCATGCTAAAAACTAAAATTACTATTATTATTTAGACTAAAGCAACTCTAATTTAGATCAAGATAAAAAATCTCAATGTTGAACATATATCCAAAACTCACATTATGATCCCTAAAAAACATCATACTTGAATAATTAATATTAACCTCATATGGTACTAATACTTACATGCCATTATCGGTGATTAAGAGGACACTATAAAACATAATCATATGATTATAGTTACTTCTGGTTGAAAATGGAGATAACAACCTAAACCGCATATCATGATGATTAGGAAAATTGATATGGTAAAATCTTATTAATAATCATAAAATATATCACGTAATAACCACTCCGGTCTAAAAACAACATACTCTTATAATCATACATAATTCTCCTTCAAAACTTCAAATACAGTGAGAACATTGAATATTAGGCTTTACTTTTTTTGGTGAACCCAGCTCAACTCTTTCTATTTTTGTATTTTTCTATAAATGTACAAGTATGAAGTGTTCTTTAGGGTGCAAGGACCACTAAAGAAGATAGAGGAAGAACCTACTATATACAGTGTCAAAAATGACAAAACAAGAGGAACAAACTGTAAGAAAACTACAGAGCATAATCGTCAAGAGTAGTGTTAATATCATTCTGGATAGACGACCACACGAGGTCAGCAGCTTTCTCCTTGCCTCTATGCACCCTATTGTTCCTCTCACTCCAAATCCCATGCATAACAGAAAGAATGACCAACAGTAGCTTCCTGCCCTTCAGAACATACAAATCGTCCAACTTTCTCGGACTGACGAAATTATGAAAACCACTAGCAAGAAGCAGACATCAGCAGCGTAGGAGCAATCAAACATAATATGCTCTATACTCTCTTCCTCAGACTTACACAAAGAACATCTAGAAGCAAGAAATATCCCACAGCATTTGAAGTACATGGAAGTAGGTAGTCTGAGATAACCAACCTTCCAGCCAAAGGTATGCAGTCTGCCAGGGACTTTGTGACTCCACAACCATTGGAAGTAATCTTTGGGACCATCAACCTGTGCCTTACAAACTAATCTCCAGCAATCTCTGAAGTTAGCAGAAGATTTCCCATCGAAGTACAAAGAATCACAGGTGCCTTTCGGGTTAGGAAGGGAATTCAGAATAGCGGCCAGGTTCTTATGAAGTCTAGAATTCACAGGAGACCAAACACCATTACTGATCAGACCACTAACCTTCATATTGGAATCAAAGCCCAGCTGAATGAAGCTCTGACTACCCAACACCTCCTCAAGAAACTTCGATCCTGGTAACCAGGGGTCTTTCCAAACATAGGTACATGAACCATTACCAATCTCAAAAGTCACCACAGACCTTAAGATCTCCCTCTCTACCAAAATTCTCTTGAACACCCAAGAAAAGGAATCAGCTATAGGAACTGACCAGAAAGTGTGCTTATGTAAGTATCTCTCATGTATCCATTTGATCCAGATACTTTCCTTGTTCTTGGCAAGGTTCCAACCATTCAGAAAAAAATAAGCTTTAACAATGTCCCTGATGCTTCTAACACCCAAACCACCATCAACTTTCAGTTTGACAACATCACTCCACTTGACAAGGTGAGCAACATTCTTATTATCAAATTTGCCCCAAATAAAATCCCTGCAGAGCTTATCAATGTCATCACACACAGAACAAGGAAGGGGAAAAATCGATGCCCAATACTGGGACATGGTGCTCAAAGTAGACCTGACAAGTTCGACCCTGCCAACCATAGACAGATGATTCACCTTCCAACAATCCAGTCTTCTCTTAATTCTATCAACAAGAGGACTGCAATGCTCCCTCGAAAGTTTCCCAATAAACAGGGGGACCCCAAGATACTTCTGAGGCAAAGAACCTTCCTTAATTCCCAAAATGTTACCAATCAAATCCCTATCAACACCATAGCTATAGATAACATAGCTCTTATCAATGTTAATCTTGAGTCCCGTTGAAGCGAAGAGAAGGTCCAAGACCCTTTTGACAGCCCGAGCACTGTTGGGAGTTGCTTCCGCAAAAATCAAAAGGTCATCAGCAAAGATAAGATGCGAGACAGACAGATTAGCTGACGCTCTCAGCGGAATAAGATTACCATCAGTCTCCTCTCTGTCAAGAAGCAAGGTAACGACTTGCATAATGATAACAAAAATGTAAGGGGCCAGAGGATCCCCTTGGCGAACCCCATTGTTGGGTTTGAAGGAAGCAGACGGCTCACCATTGATAAGAATCTCATACGACATGGTATTAAACAATTCCTTAATCCAAACAATCTAGCTGTGAGGAAAGTCCATAAGCTTAAGAACAAGGAAGATGGAATCCCAATTAACATAATCATATGCTTTTGAGATGTCAATGTTTAAGCACATTCTAGGCTTTCCCGACTTTTTATTGAAGTCATGAACAAGCTCGTTAGCAAGAAGCACCACATCTTTTATGCTTCTACCCCTGACAAAGGCACACTGGTTCCGACTTATGAGATAAGTAAGAACACCTTGCAACCTATTAGACAGGAGCTTAGTGATGACCTTGAGAAAAACATTGCATAAAGCAATAGGACGAAGATTCTTCAGCTCCTTAGAATCCTTACTCTTAGGAATGAGAGTAATGAAGGTGCGATTGGCTTCCCTCAACATATGACCAGTACTAAAGAAACCGAGGACAGCAGGGACAACATCAGAATAAATGATACTCCAGCTATTTTTATAGAAAGCCCCATTGAAACCATCCGGACCAGGGCATTTATCAGGATCAAGACCTTTAATGACCTCAACAACCTCATGAACAGTGAAGAATCTATCCAAGCTCATCCTATTAATCCCATTCAATTTAGGAAAAATAAGCGAGCTTAGAATATTCAGATTAGCCTCGTAACCAGAATTGAACACCTCAGTGTAGTAGTTCACAATATGACTTTTGATGACAGTAAGATCCGAGCACGGGACACCATCAATGAGTAACACTTTAATGAAATTAGAATCCCTTCTCACTTTAATCGAAGCATAGAAATACTTAGAGTTCGAATCTCCCTCCTTCAGCCACCTCACTCTCGACTTCTGCCTAAGCAAGGATTCTTCATGGAGTCTAGCCTGCACAGCTTCCTTTCTCTTCTCACACACCTCAGACTGTAAATCCTCATTAGAGGGATCAGCATCAAGCTTAAGCTGAGCTTCAATAGCCAAGGAATCCTTCCTTTTAGCATCATCAATCAGATTCCCCACCAAATTTTTATTCCATAAAGACAAAGCCAATCTCAGCCTCCTAAGCTTCATATACAATCTGAAAATAGGAAACCCCCAGGTATCTTGCTTCCAATTAGACTTAACAGAAACAAGATAACCAGTCTTAGCAATCCACACATTAATAAATCTGAAAGGAGTGACCTTCTTGCACTTTACACCAATATCAAGAGATAGAATCTTATGATCACTAATAGTGTTAGGATAAAGAGCTCCTCTACACTCAGGAAATTGAATAAGAAAATCTTCATTGTAAAGGATTCTATCCAAAAATGAGGTTACATGATTGGCACCACTCTGATGATTATCCCAAGAGAATGAAACCCCATTAAGAGTAAGCTCAAACAGACCACAGTCAAGCATACAACTATTAAAATCCTCCATGGACTTCTTCAAAGGAGGATCTCTCCCCACTTTCTCATCAATTCTCCTGACCGCATTGAAATCACCCAAGATGACCCACGCCAGAGACATAGAAGAATTAATTGCATCAATCTCTCTCCACAAATGGACCCTATCAACATCCGGATTATGACCATACACAGCAGTAAGACCAAAGGATTTGTTGTCCCAGTGAACCTCCACATGGACAGATTGATCACTTTCATGAATCTTTTGCACATCACAAGAGTCAGGCCTCCACATGACAACCACTCTCCCAAGAACATGCGAAGAATGATTAGACACCCAGCTATAACCAGGAAAAAAATTATTCAATAATCTATCCATCTTGCCTTCTCGGACTTTAGTTTCATTCAACAGAAGAATGTCGGGCCTACTCTCAGCTATTCTACTCCTGACTGCAGAGACTTTCAAGTTAAGTCCTCTAACATTCCAGGAGATAATGCTAAGATTTACCCCATTCATTGGGAAACAGCTAGAACCAGTACTTCACTGGCTTGGGACTCAGCCATAGGATTAGAATCTTCAGCATAACTACTCAGACCTGAGAATTTATTATGAGAAGAAGTACCCTGAGAGATATCACAAGAAGTAGCAGGAATCTTCCTCCCTTTGGCTTTACCCTTCTTCCGTCTATTGAGCTTCTGTACTTCAAAACCACTCTCTTCCTCATTAGAAACTTCAGGAACTGGAGGGGTTAATAAGTCCACTATGATCGCAGAAGATCGAGAAGTCTAGTCCTCTTCAGATTGATCCGAATTAGAAGAAACATTCTCATCAAAGGAGTCCTTAGGAACATGAAAAACATCCTCCTCAGCTGATTTAGTAACACCTACTGATTTCAACAATGGACTATCAATACGCTTCTCCAAAGAGACAGGAACATGCATGGCCACATCAGGCACTCTGTCTTTCTCCAGAGGAACAGCCGTGTCAGTCAATCTGTCGTTCACCTGAGGAGCAACTGCAGAAGCATTCTTCTTCACCCAGACCTTCTTCACCAGCGGACCATTAGCTAGCCCAGAGCAGTCGTTATGACAAAACAACTTACACACATGGCATGCCTTCGGTCTCCATTCATACTCGAACATGATCAAATGGGCAACACCTTTATCACTGACCACCTCCAAGCTAGACGGATACTCAGAAGTAGATGACAGAAGAACCTGCAACCTGGCATACTCTAGATTCCTTAATTCATACGTTGCTTTGTCTGCACAGAGCGGATTCCCCAGATAAGAACTGATCCTAGAAAACATGGCCATGTCCCACAACTCTAAAGGAAGATCATGGACACGCACCCAGATCGGCATGTCTGTTAATCGGAATCTCTTGAGCGGATCACCAGGTTTCCAGCGCATCAGCACCATCGGTTTGCCACGAACAAAATAGACTCCATTGTCAAGAACATCATTCAAATCCGACTCATCATAAAATTTGATAAGAAAGAAACCTTGTCTGTGGTTCATAACCTCAATGGAACCTCTTAGAATCCAGATCTGCGACAAGTACCTCTCCAGTGATGGGAGATGAGGCTTGAATCCCACAATGTAGCCGGCAATACAGTTCTTCCAACGAACAACATTTCTCTCCACTTCCTCTCCTGGATAGACAAACTTCTGGTCCTTTATCTCTATCTCGACTTTCTCAAGTGATATATCATAGGTCCTTACTTTCATCAGAAGCCTAATAATACTCAAACAATATTTGGTTTGAATATGGCTGGTTCTCCCGACGACTCTCCTGGCGGCGTTACCATTGTGAAATACCCATAATTTCCTTATTATGGTTTAACTCTAAGCTAAGGTAAAGAATCAAATAAACAATATCAGCCTTGAAATCATGTTGGACACATCAAGATATATGTACTGTAAAATATTCATAAATTTTGAAAGTCATTTTCTATTTTTAATGTCCAAAACATTAAAATATCATAGATTTTAAAATTCAAAATATAATAAATATTAAGCATCCAAAACACTATTCTAATCTACTATTATAATAGAATAGAGATTATAAGTTTTACGTCGATACCTTGTATGCCAATATTGGATGTATAACTAAGGAGATATGGCTTTTCAAACATATTACCTCTAGAATAATTCTTGGCCATTGTGATTAGATCTAGCGGTGGAGATCTGAGGGGACATCCTTCTATTACTAGCTTTGTACGTGGATCTCTGGTATGATCTGGCTAGTGTGCACCCCACCTACCCACAATGTCCTTTCTCCACTCTCAAACACACATGCCCAGAAAAATAGAGCACGAAGTGCTCAATGCATTCGGTGTCCTAGAGTTGTGATCCCATCAGCCAGGCTGGCACTTAACATGAATAAAGGCCCCGCCACAATTTCAAAAGAAAACATGGAATATGTCCTTTCCGCTTTCCCTATCCTAGTCCATCAACCCCTCCGCACAAGGTCCCCTGTTCATATGAAAAAATAGTGGAAATCAGGGACTTCCCTTTCCCCTGCTTTGATCTTCTCTTCTCGTTCAATTGTTGGAACAAAGGGTCGGAGAAGGCGGTGAAGTCATTCTTCTAACCCTAATCTTTGTGAACCCATACTTTTATAGACTTTATTTCCTTAGTCTCAGTATGAGGGTTTGTGCCCTGCTTTAACTAGGCAGGGGCACTCCACAGTTCGGGATGGATTGGGAGTCACAACCTAACAATTCCCTTTTTTATTTTTCTACATGTTATTGTTTTGTTAAATTCGTTTTTTTTGTCAAAACGACCTATAAAAGACCCTTGAAATTCATAAATTTTCATTCAGGTATATATTTTAACCATATTCTAAATTGAGCCATTTTCTTAAAATGTGGGATCTTACAGTAATAGATTCCATATAAGCAAATAAAATGCTCATTGAGGAGACATATACCACATCATTTACTCCTATAGAATATTTTACAAACCTATTTAGTATATATAAGCCTTCGTCTAACCTCCCCATCAATGACACATACCTCTAAAAACTTAGGCAAAAATCCAGATTCGACCAATTGGATTTGATAAAAATTGTGATGAATTTAATCAAACTTGATCTTGCCTCTCTATTTCATGCATGTTAAATTTTCATGACTAATATTCTCTATTTTTATTGGTGTATTTAGGGGAGTTGGGATCCAATCCACAACTATCTATATTTGGGTGATTATGCTCTCACCTTGCCCCAATGTTCGCACCTACTTTACATTTATATATAAAGGGTTGAGGTGATGATACCTCCTCCCCAAGGTTTGGAATGTGGTAATGTTCCATCTCTACTTTTACATGGTTCTAGTATCTTATAATAATATGCATGCTTATTCATTATTATGCTCTATATTGGTATTTAAGGAAATAAATTTTTACTTTATATCTTTATGTATTCACATTTCATCAATTTGAAATTCCTCTTGATAACTTTTTTTTAGTATTATATTTATTTCTCTTTTATGGAGCACCTTTTCTTATTTATGTTCCTTCTTATTTTCTATAAATGTTCAAAGTAATTGACTATTATACGCATGTATCATCTCTATTGACATCCCTCATTTTTGTCTCTTTATTGTGTTTTTTCCTAATCCCTTTAGGTGAAGACAACCTTAGTCGTTGAGATATACTTATATCATGGACATTTTTAGTTGTTTGTTAGAGATCAAATTTAAATACATGGTTTCCCTATGCAGCCAATTATGATTACTCTAGATGTTTATATTTCTCTATGTATTCATGATTGTGGGGAAAGGTCTATTTTAGATTTTATAAAATTTGTATATGATACAACATCATACTTGTATTTTGGTGGCATATCCCTTTGTGAAAGAAATATGTGAAATTTGGTCTATGGGATGAACGATTCTTTTTATTCAATTGAAGTAATGAGGGAATACTAGTGTGCGTGCCAATCATTATATTGATCCTCTATTCTAATTTCTCATTTAGGATATCACAACAAATAATATCATTCACATCAGTATTTATTCCCACTTTTCTCAGTATAGCCAATGTCTTCAAAATGTACTTCTCCTCATATTAGTACCATTAAATATTTCCCTATAAAACCCCATCTCACATTATATGGCATACAAAAATCTCAATGGTGTCGACTTATAAATTTCTACCAATATTTCTATAAGGACAATAAAACTTATATCTATGTGGTCTCAAATGTTCTTGGGAAAAATCTTAAGTCTATTGAAGGTCCTATTTGAGCTTTACTCTATTGAAATTTAGAATGGTTTTCTAATTTTCATTTTTTTATGAAAATCACAAAAGATACTACTATATATAAACTTTAGTTGAAGCTGCATGTGTGACATTTTCATTGTAGAATATGTTTCTGTATTGGAATACCTAACTAGTTCATTTATCATAGTTTTGTTTATTTTTGTTAACCTAGAGATATCCATCTATAGTGGATTCCCATTAACATCTATGACTAACCATATTTAAAAAATATGTACAAATGAAACTAATGAATATTTGTGGAAGATCTAACTCTAAAATAAACAACATAAAATGTGTGTGGCATCTTGTGCAATACATACAAGACACATATAGGGGTTAGAGGTGTGGATGTACATAGTGATTGCAATTCAATTGGAGATAGTACTAGAAGAAGAAATCAAACAAAATACTAGTAGGGGGATGTATGTTGATAAGGAGAGACAACAACCCATGACATGTACATTGGAGGCATGACGAGAAGAAGGACACCCAGAAAGGGGGAAGTCACCTCAAGATCGCATGCGGTGTGAAGCCCTATTTCATATAAAGTTTCATGGTGTCGGATGGGAATAATAATTCAGTTTTATAGGAATATATAAGGGTCTTGAAACATCATTTTTCTTTTTAAAAATATTAGGCTCACTGGAAAAGGAACGTCCAAAATTTTCAAACACCTCATCACTTTTTAAGAAGAATCAATGCTAAATATAAGAAATAATGAGTGTTTAGTTGTGAATAATGATATCCTTGACAACCTTCACAATAAATTATGGAATCATCTTTTTAATAATTTATTATTTAGTATGTGATACCAATTAGGACATTCTTAGTAGTGTATGCAACATGATTTTTTATAGATGTTAGGGCCTAAGAGATTATGACCACCAACACTTTGTTGAACCTCTAACATAAGACAAAATGATGTTGTGGGAAGACAATGTTGAAACATATGATGCATCATATTGGGAGTCATCTGATGTGTGTTCCAATGCATTTTTATATTCTATGTTACTTTGTAGGTTATGAAAAAATTCTAAAGTTGTGTCCTTTCATAGGAAAAGAGTGATTTCCATTGAGATTGGAGGGATGCTTGTTTTGATATGATATAATTCACTATGTTAGTGATGTAAAAAAGTTTGTTAGAGATAGGTGTTCATGAGGTTAAGGAGGTGCTTAAGCAAAACCTTTATATTCTATAATTTCTCAATCAAATTTCAGTCGACACCATGAGTGATACAACTTAGATACTAAATATTATATAATATTCAATGCAAAAATACAAAAACCCAAAATTTCAACCATGGAATATCCATGGTTTTGCTTGAATCGCAACATGGATAAGTGCTTGTAAAATAATTTAGTCCCACTTTTTGGTCCTACATCTCCTTAAGCTACTTTTCGAGAGATTCTAATGTAATGACTGATGGTTCTTGGATGGCATTAGTACTTTAATCAATGTGCACTATATGAAGATAGGTGGTGTTGTCATTGGTACTCCACTTTAAAGATAATATTGTTGGTATGACCCAAAAGGTGTGTATGGTGGTAGGTACGAGATCATTGGTAAGGGAGGTAGGATTTTTTATTGCAGTTTGTTGGGGACATTCTATTTCCCATTCTTAAATGGTTTGGAATCACCTTTAGGGGCTTTGCATTGATCAACTACTACTATCAAGATTTTTAATTCTCCCCTAGATGGTTGGCCCTTTGATGCAAACCTAGAAACTGATGTTGCATGCTTGGTGGGGCATAGTCTGTTCAGGCCAAGATGGTTTCATCATGCACATTTTGAATGGGTGATTTTGAACTGCACATGGTATCACTAAATACCACTCATTGAAGGCATCATAATTCTATTAAGGGAAGTGATATCATCATAAAAGGCTTCACTATTGGAACTATCTAAATCATTTTAGGGGCACTAGGACTTGCCCTTTCAACTTTTTTGTAATAACATCATTCGGTGCATACATAAAGGTTGAGGCCATGGAGGTAGAAGTTTGGTGATGCTCAATTAACTATTCACAGTGAGGCCTTTGGAAAACATGTTGTCCTCTATCTTCTTGGATTTGGTATCCAAGACATTCATACTAGATGACTGACTCATCGATGTCATGTGGCATTGCATGAGGATTAGCTCCAGGCATTGTATTATCTAATGATTCTAGATGTTTGCAAAAATGGAGTAGATAAGGGATTGATTATCTAATGATGTTAGATTAGGTTCAAGGATAGAGTAGATATGGGGTTTGTTTGAGGGATGGACTATTATTATGAGGCCTTGTTGTGAGTAACTATAACAATTGGTACATAGGTAGCATGGTTAACAACCCAAAGAAAGATGATGTGCATACAAATGGCTTTGAAATAGGGTTCATAAATTTACAATAGTTTAAAATTTATAAATAAAAAAAGCTTAAATTTTTTCCCTTGCATGTCAAGGGTATGAGATTAGCATTCTTGACTCTTCTTATTTTTTCATTTTTATGGAATAAAATGGTAAATACAATGTGCCTATTTCTTAGAAAGGTGTGGGTTGAGATGAAAATGCTTCATTGAGTGGTCCTGAGTTTACTTTGTGGATAGTCAAGATATTTATCCTAACAAAAGATTCCTATTATTTTCCTTATGTGTTATCCCATCTGACATTTAAAATTTGATCTCGTATCATTACATATATATAGTAGGGTGTAGGCATCCTCTCATGACCAGATACAAGTACATCTTAATTAAGTGAGTCGTCACATGCAAATGAATCAATGGTTGTGGGGTGAGGTTCCTTTTCAAGGAATTAAGTCCTTTCTACTAGCATCTATCCCTTTAGATAGTAGGTGGAAGCATATATTTATCATCTTTAGCTCTATGCCCCTAAGGGAAGTGATGATATTCAAAATTAGGATTAGAGAATCTTCTTCAACATGGATTATAAAAAGAGGGATATAATTTTTCATTTATATTTTTTTATTCATGAAAATATGTCAAGAAATGTTTCATATCTTATTTTTTATAAAAGATGTCAAGACATTTCTTATTTTGGCTTTGTACTCTTTTTTTTGAATTTTTGATATTAATAATTTGGATCATGCAGCCTGGATTCTGAGTAGGTATGTTCTCCTTAGTGATCTTAGAGATCATTGAATTTTATTCTAGAGGTTAAAAGATACTGGTAGTTATTAATTTCTCTATGAGATTTATCACCTAATGGAGATGACAAGTTTAACAAATTCCATCATGTACTTTTTTGGGTCTTGAAAAATATTTTTACTTGGATCAAGACTCCAGAGGGCCTGGTTTGGCTTGTATTTTCAAGAAAGGGTATCACCAATCACTCAAGATATAATATCCAACCTAATTGGGTTTTAAAAATATATATTGCCAAAACGTCAAATTTTGGCAACGTTCGATCATTGTTTTGGGTTTTGAATAAGGTTTATTTATATAAATACCTTGTAAAAATTTGATGTAGCTCGTACTTTAAATAAATGTGTTACCAAAAGTCTAGGATTGTAATCTCAAACCTATTTGGGATTCAAAAATATGGATTGTTATAAAAATTTCAAGATTTGGGTAGCATTTCAATGTTGTTTTGGGATTTGGGAAAAGGTTTACCAAAATCAATACCTTATTTGGGAATAATTTCACTTGAGTTTTCAAATAGGGTGTCTTGAGATTAAAATATACAACCTAACTAACTGCCTCCCTGATAGTGTCCAAAAAGATGCGGTCCCTTAAGGATCATACTTTTCATTTATAACCAGAAATCCTTGGGATGCACACAATATTATATGGGCTGAAGTAATGAGGCATGGTTAAACACATGGATTTGGGGATGTTTAATTGCTTAAGATTTGTCTCTTACTTATCTAAGAAAAATGTATGATATATATGCATAAAAATAAATCTAAATGAAAAATAATAAAGAAATTAGATTTTATCAAATCTTACTCATTGAGAAAATGAATTCCAAGCTATGTAACCTCGAGTTAGACAAACTATGAACCTTATTTTTAGGTGTAGTTGACTCTTAAACACCCTACCTAACAACCAATATCCTAACCCAATATGTAGTATGGTAACTACTCCTATGGGCGTCATCCCACTCGCTCTCACATAGAATGACTAAAATCCAATTGATAGTCCAATACTTCTCTCTAGGATCCTGGATGAACACTCCTAGCTGCCCCCAATTAGGTAATAGGTTTGAAATACCTATGAACATTTGAAGTGGCAAAAAAATCTACCAAGGATCCTAATTGCAAAGAACACAACCCTGATTGGATGAGACAGGGTCAGTTTCACAATGTTGGGTCTGACTTCTGTGAGCTTGGATTATGGATAAATCCTCCCTTGGATGTTATCCCCTTAGAGTTCGGCCCAAACCACCTTTTCTACCCATTTTTACCAATAATCTTTCAATGTTGTACAAAATAGAAGTTCATGCAAGAAAGAGATCAACCAATCCAAAAATCATAAACAATAAGAGAAAATAGTAAAACAAAATACTAGATCTGAATATTAACTAATGCATAGGTTTAGAGTACATAATGTTGATCTACATTTATACATTGTCCATATTTTGATGATGAGTTAATCATTCCATTCATATGTATCCAATATTTCTATTTGAGGTCAATTTTAGGTATCAAGTACATGAAAAGAATGAATTCAAGCAAACCCTAGCTTGACCAAAAGCAAGTCAAAATCAATGCAAGTGCACTATTGAGCAAAAGGCCTTAAATCAATTTGAATAATTTTGCAAATCACTTGTATTGATGCTATGACTTGTAATTAATTGAGAAAAATATAAAAGGCACTTGAATAAAATATTTAAGAAATTTATGGCACTTACCAAAATTCATCACTGGAACCTTTATCCATTGAGTTTCCCTCTCATGAAACTCGACAGGAAAATTGTGTGGATCTTGGTAATTGCAAGGGTCAGTCGAGTTTGTCCTGGTGACAACTCGACCAACACCCGGTACAGGTAAATCAATATTAAGCCATCGGCTAAGTTTCATCCAGGATAAACTCGACTGATAACTCAAGATTATTTTTTCACATAGTGCTATCGGTCCATTTACCTTTATTGAAACTCAACCAAAAACACTGTATGGATAGTGCAAAAAAAGTATTACTAACCATTGGAGTGTTGCAAAACTGAAAAATTATTTGTTGCAACACCTCAAGTGTCTAGAATTTGTTTCTAATTGCATCTACTGTCTAGTAGACACCCCCAACTATAAATATGGGTCCTTGGACTTCATTCCAAGTTTTCCTTCTTTGCTCCTTACTATAGTTGAGTGGTTTTGTCTACTAAGAGCTGTTTTCTCTCTCTAGCTTACTACTAATCTACATAAATTTGAGTGAGATAGGATTCTTGTAAGAGAGATGTTCGATTATACACTTGTGAAGCTCTTAACTCCCCCTTCCCAATCTCCTTTCTCAAAGAAAAGATGGTGAAATCTTCCCATTGATGAAGGTAAAATAGAAGGATGAAGATCCAAGAGAAGAGTGGATAATTCCTTCAAGGAGGAAGACTTATTGCAATAGTATATCTCCTTGTTGAAGGTGGTGAGCTTTTTGCAAAAGTGGGTAAGTCCTTATGAATGTAGAAGACTCTTTCTCTATGATGGGTAAGTCCTTGTAAGGTTATTTGCTTCTTTTACCCTTAAAATGAATGTTATGTACCCATGACCTTCGAATAGGGTGGTCATATTATATCTCTTATAATGGAATTTAAGAAATTTCCAATGGATGCAAATCCTATAAATTGACCCCTCTTGAGAGTGGATGTACATCTCCTAGTTTAGAGTTTGGAACCACTATACATAGATTGCGTTATTGTGCTTTTTCAATCTCTCTCATCCTTGCTATGTATGCTTAGTTTCACTCAAGTTCCATATTCGCAACCTTATCTGATGATATAATTTGATGGTATAATGAATTTGGTTTAAGCATTTTTAGATCTATTCACCCCACCCTCTAGAGCCCATCGATCCTACAAGTGGTATCAGTACAAGTCTTCTCCAATCAAGTACTCCTACTAGATGAGAAGATGGGTGAGAATTTGTTGGGGTCCCTTAACATAGAATCTAGATTCTCTATGCATCCTCCCATATTTGACGGCACAAACATCCTGTATTGCAGGAGAAGGATGCAGTTCTACCTTCAAGGGATGAGATATGATATGTGGAGAATGGTTTCTACTCCATACAAAGAACTAGGGGGAGATATGGATACTTGGAATGAAGCTGCCACAAAGAAGGCTCAACTAAATGCCAAGGCAATAAACATCATCTATTCAACCCTTAGTCCCACTAAGTTCAACTGCATCTCTGCTTGGGATATAGGTCATGGCATATGGAACAAGCTTTGTGTTACCTATGAAGGCACCAAGCAATTCAAGGAGTCAAAGGTATACATGTTCAATGGACTTCTTGAAAATTTCAAGATGGGAAGGAAAGAAAAAATTGTTGAGATGTATGCTAGACTCAACACCATTGTGATTGGGCTTGCAGAATTGGGACAACCCATGGACCAAGAGAAGTTCAACTAAAAGATTCTTAGATCTCTTCTCAAGAGGTGGAAATCCAAGGTGACCTTGATTGAATAAACAAAGAGCCTTGGTGACATTGCTATAGAAGAACTCATGGGAATCTCCAAGTTTTTGAAGTAAGGCTTGACACTAAAGAAGAAGAATAAAAGATAGAAGAGAACAAATCCAAGAAGATAAATGATTCAGCCTTCAAAGCTCAATTGGAATCCATTGTACTTCAACAACAACTTGCTTGTTGGTCCACTCCTCCCTCTAGTAAAGATGAAGCCCCTAGTGATCTTGAAGGTCATTACTCCAAGGAGAAACATATAAAGGGAAAACCCTCTTCCACCTCCTCTACTCCTAGTACTTTGAGTGTGGTAAAAAGGGACATTACAAAAATGATTGCACCAAGGAAAAGAAGTCCCATCACAAGAACAACTTTAAGAAGAAGGAGGACTACAACAATGAGAGAAAATTCAAGAAGAGGGAGAAGAAGGAAAGAAGAGGAAAATATGTTGTTCATGCCACTTGGGAGGAGTCTTTCTCAAGTGATTCTAGCTCAAATGAAGGAGAATGTCATCTTGCACTCATGAACTCAATAAGGGAAGACGTAGGTGAGGTAAGTGAGGTAAGTTTAAATGAACTTTCTAAATATGCATAATTGATATGATTCTTGCTTCCCACTCTTATTACTCTAAGTGCATATCTAGAAAGAAGAGACCAGGGAAAATCATAAATGATCTATATGCTAGAATTGAAATTTATGAATAAAATGGAAAGGTTTATCTTGATAGCATTGACTCTTTGCAAGGACAATTTCTTGATCTATAACTTCAATATAATGATGTTGAAATTGAAAATGGTGTCTATCTAAAGAAAATGAATGATCTTAAAGATAAAAACCAAATCTATTTTGATGAGCTTGATATGCTAAGAACTGAAAATTCTAGTTTTCCTTCTAAAGTTAACGATCTTGAATCTAGACCTATCTTTCCTAGTAAAGAAGTAGCAACTTTGATTGTTGAAAAACAATCTTACTTAACTAAATCCATTTTTTTTAGAGGCCGGTCTTTTTCATGCTCAAGATCATCTTTCTATTCTTTCTTTTGCATTCATAACTCCTAGTTATGATAATCATAGACTTAGAGAGACCTTTCAAAGATATCCTCAAAGGGAAAAAGTACCTAAATGAAGTCCTAGAACACTCTACCAAACAAGTGGGTAGTAGTGGTTTGGGATATGAGGGAGCTCCTAAGAACAAGGGAAAAGTTGAGATAAAGAGTAAGGAGCCTCCAACATACCATGGAGAGACTTATGGATCTAAGGCATTTGTGGTTTTCTCTCATTGTAAGTGTGATGATCATTATTCTACTTTTTGTCCTCACAAGAAGGGCACCAACCCAAACATGAAATAGGTCCCAAGCTAACTCCAGATCCTAAAGTTTGAATTGGGAATTGATGTCTCCTTTCTATGTAGGATATAGGAAAATGGATTGTTAATAGTGGATGCTCCAAGCACATGACCAATGATAGAGACCACTTCAACACTTACACAAAAAAGAAAGGAGGTTAGATGACATTTGGGGACAACAAGAAAGGTAATGTAATAGGAGAGGATGATGTAGTTGATTCACTATACATTATGAACGTTCTTCTTGTGGATGTCCTACATCATAATATATTTAGTGTTATCCAACTTTGTGATAATGGATATATTGTTCTCTTTACTTCACATGTATGCTTGCTTCTAGATTACCTCTCCTACAATGTCATATATAAGGGAACTAGAAGTAGAAATCTTTATATTATTATTCTTGATTCTCTTAAGATTTTTCTTGATAAATGACTAGTAGTTGATAAAAATGATGTATCATTGTGGCATCGTAGGCTTGGTTATGTAAATATGCATCAATTGAAGAAGTTGAGCAAAAAGGACTTGGTCAAAGGACTTCTTAAATTAGATCTTCAGAGGGGTGAGGAATGCCAACCTTGTATACAAGGAAAGAAAACCAAATACTCCTTTAAATCTAAAGGAGTCCTTAGTACCTGGAAGGTTCTTGAACTTCTGCATATTGATCTATTTGGACCAATGAGAACTCAATCACTTCACAGTAGTAAATATGTCTTGTGATTGTCAATGATTTCTTTCATTTCACATGGATTTTTTTGTTTCAAAAAGTGACACTATTTAAATTTTCTCACCTTTTTATAAAAGAATTGAAAACAAAGATTCTTTACGTATTGTATCTATCTATAGTGACCATGGGGTAGAGTTTGAAAATGACTTGTTTGAAAGTTTTTGCGAGAAATATGGCTACACACACAATTTGTCTTCCACCAATATGCCTCAAAAAATGGGGTACTTGAGAGGAAGAATAGGTCTTTACAAGAAATGACTAGAACAATGCTTTTGGAGTATGACATTCCTAAGAAGTGTTGGGCTGAAACTATTAGCACCGCATGTTTTATGCAAAACCAGGCTTTCACTCATCCTTTGCTTAAGAACATCTCCTATGAGTTATGGCATGGTAGAAAGCCTTCAATCAACTTCATTCATACTTTTGTTTGTCCATGTTTTGTTCTGAACACCAAAGATTATCTCAATAAGTTTGGTGCAAAATCTTATAAGACTTTCTTTCTTGGCTATAGCACTACAAGTAGATCTTTTAAAGTTTTTAACATTGAACTATATAAAGTACAAGAATCTATCAATGTTAAGTTTTTTGAGATTAACCCCTCTATATCCAAGAATATTGTGAATGATGATGTTGTAGATGAAGTGATTCCTAGATTGAAAGAACTCAACAATAATGAAAAAGGAAAAGTGGTGGTTGAAGATCAATGAAGGATCAAAAGAGGATGAAAATAAGGATCCTACTCCCTAATTTGCTAAAGATCATCCAAAAGTGCTCCTCATAGGAAATCTCTTTGAAAGAATGTAGATGAGGGCTTCTTTCAATAAAGATCAAGAAAACGACACATTCATCTCACAACTTGATCCAAATAATGTCAAAGAAGCTCTTAAAGATGATGAATGGATCCTAAAAATTCAAGAGGAACTAGAACAATTTGGAAAGAACAAACTATGGACTCTATTTCTAAGATCAAGTGATATAAAGATCATTGGCACAAAGTGGGTCTACCGCAACTAGCTTGAAAAAAGAAGCAAGGTGTAAGAAACAAAGGAAGGTTAGTATCTCAAGGCTATAATCAACAGGAAGGTATTGACTTGGATGAAACTTATGCTCTTGTTTATAGACTTGAATCAATTAGAATGCTACTTGCCTTTGCTAGTCATAAAAAATTGTTGCCATATCAAATGGATGTTAAAAATGTGTTTTTGAATGGTAGAATAGAGGAGGAAGTCTATGTGGCTCAACCTCCCTACTTTGAACAATACAAGATTCCTAACCATGTTTATTTGTTACAAAAATCTCTTTATGGTCACAAATAAGCCCCTAGAGCTTAGTATAAGAAATTCAAAAACTTTTTGTTAGATAACGGCTATGTCATGGGAAAATTTAATTCCACACTCTTTCTTAAACACACTTCAAACAATTTCTTGATTATTGAAATATATGTTGATGATATCATTTTTGGCGGGACTGATCTTGATCTTTGAAAGAAGGTTAGCTCTCTTATGTAGAGTGAATTTGAAATGAGCATGTTGGGGGAGCTCGCATTCTTTCTTGGCTTTCAAATCAAGAAAACAAAAGATGGAAACTTCATCAACCAAGGAAAATACACAAGTGAACACTTGAAGTGCTTTGGGTTGGAGAACACCAAGCCAATGGATACTCCCATGTCCAAAATCCGTGAAACTTGATAAAGATGAAGATGGTGAAAAGGTAGATGAAAAGCTCTATAGAGGTATAATTGGTATCTTACTATACTTAACTACCTCTAGATCAAATATTATTTTTAGTGTTGACTTGTATGCTAGATTTCAATCAAGCCCTAGAAAATCTCATCTTATAGTTGTTAAGTGGATTGTAATGTACCTAGCAATAACCCAAAAGTTTGGACTATGGTATCCTAAGTCAATGGACTTTATTCTTACATCTTATAGTGATGCGGATTATGTTGGGTGCTTAATTGATAGAAAGTGAACAAGTTGAACTTGCTTCCTCCTAGGACCATGCTTGGTTTCTTGGTTCTCTAAGAAATAAAGCACAATAGCTCTTTCAACTACCAAGACTGAGTACATTGTAGTTGGAAGTTGTTGTGCCTAAGTCCTATGGATGAATAAAAGGACTCAAGACTTAATGTTTTCTATGATGCATCTCCTATCTAGTATGATAATACTAGTGCAATCAATATATCTTACAATCTTATATTGTATAGTAGATCTAAACACATAGAAGTCCACCATCTCTTCCTTCATGACCACATTGCTAAGAAAGATATTTATATCACTCATGTGGACATCGAGAACCAATTTGCAGACATTTTCACTAAACCTCTAGCTAGAGAGAAATTTACTTTTATTAGACCAAAACTTCTTATAACTACACTTGGTGATAACTCTATGTCTTCTAGCTAAGATGTTCACTTATCTCTATGTTTTTGCTCATAAAATTCTTGTCATGTGCTTGTTTGTACTACAAATGCCAAGTTTCAATGCTTTATTTTTGGTGTTTTTGCTTTAAATCACAAATGTTTTTTTATCAAAAAATAGTAGCCAATGATGAGTAAAAATTATCTCTATATGTTCAAAATACATGATAGGCTAGAGAAAAGAATTCATATAGTAGTATAGGACTCTAGAATTAAATTTCATATCTTGTTTACACGCAACTTTGTAGGCCAAGCTTGTTCTAGGGAAACTTGACCGACAAGATGACCAAGGACTGAAGTGACAATAGTTTCGACCGAGTTTTCCAAACTACAAATTCGACTAACAACACTATTGCATGGAAATATAAAGGTATTGTTGACTGGTTTTCTTCCTCTCAACTAGGGAAAACTCAGTCGAACAGCCTCCTTTTGAGTTCATCCTTAAACCCTAGACCCTCCTATACCTTCTCCATCCCTGTTTCACCTTCCCTAACCAACCCTAGCTAGTTGGACAGCTGCTTGCTTCTCTTCTTCCAATCGTTTCACAAGAAACTTCTTCTATTCTCTCCTTCCTCATTTCCATGGCATCTAATAGGATGAAGAGAACAGGTCCAACTGGTGTTCCATCCACCTCTACTGCTTTAAGGTTCTTTGGGTATGATGACACTTTTTGGAAACATGTCATTAGATAAGATAGCGGAAATGAAAATTTGTCCGCCATATTCCCCTTCGAAAAACATATCATGTTAACAACTATGTAATGGGAAGGATGGTTTCAAGGATTATACCTGGTCCTGGAGAAAGTCCAGTAACAATTCCCAGCATAGTGTGTGTCTTTCTTCATGTTGCACCATTACAACGTCAACATCGACCTCGTGGTTGATCACCACATACAGTAGTTGATTTCATCCTCCTAGAGGTAGGAAAAAGCCTTCTGGCCTTCTAGAGTAGTCCACGCGAACCACCAAGAACTCCACATTGTGTTACCAGAGCCAACGGGAAGGAGCTATCTGTAACATCCCTAATTTTCAAGAGTAAAATAAAGCCTTTTATGTAGTTTTCTTCAAATAATATTTTGTTAAGGGCCTTAATGTAATTTGTCCAAATTAGTTTTATTTCTAGGATTTTAATACAAAGAAAAATAAGAAAAGGCTCCAAATAAGTTTCTTTTATGTGTTTCAAATAGGTGTAATAATGATAATATGTCTTCCCTTTTTCTTTTATCAAATAATTCTAAAAGTAATGGGAGAGAAAGAGAAAGAGAAAGAGGAAGAAAATAAGCAAGAAATTTGAAATATAAGATACTTATGAAATAAGTATGCTTTTCCTTTTATATATTTCAAAAAAAAACCCCTAATGTTCATTTTTTCTCTCCTCCTCTTAGAATTGCCAAAAAGAAATAATATTGTGCCCCTTATTCATTTATTTCAAAAAAATGAGAAAATATACTATGTTGGAATCATTAAGCCACTTTCCCTTTTTATTTTTATAAAAACAAAGGAGGGAAGTAATATTCCCCTTCTTTTCTCTCTCCACCAAGAAAAGTGCATAAAAAGGCAATAAATGAGTAAGCCATGACTTTAAATAAGATGAATAGTTATAAACTCGAATTTTAGAGGAAAATCCCAGAAAGGAAAGTTCCCCATCTTTTATTTAATTAGTTTATGCACTTAAATTAAGATAAGAAAGAAAAATAAAAACGTGGACCAAACGTTGAGAAAACCTAAATCTAATTAGATAGGATTATTATAGACCCTTTAGTTAGTCAATGGTCCAAATTTGGACTCATTTGGACTTTGTTTGACCATCCAATTAAAATAGGAAAGTTTTGTATTTAATTTGATTAGATTTGCTTTCAATGCACTTGTTTCCCTATAGTCCTGGGATTTAATCCATGTCACACACCTATTTTTCATTTTTCTTTTCTTCTTTGTCACGATCGGATGGCTGTCTTTGATTGGGCGCAAGATCGGACGGGCAGGGACCCGTCCCCTACCTCCAGCTGATTAGGCAAGTGGGGGCGTCGACACTGTGATTGATTCCTTGATTAATTTCTCCCTCTATACTCGCTCTTTGCTTATGATTCTTTCTCCCTCGAATTCGTCACTCGCTCACACACCCAGAGAGCCCTTGACCGTGCCCTCTCGTGCCCTATAGATAAAACACCCATTAGGGTGCCGCTCCCCCTCTCCGCGAGAATTAGCAGCCACCTCCATAGTCCTCCTCGTTGTCTTTTTAAGTTACCAAGAGAACCTCCAGGCTCTGACGTTTATCCCTCCACCTTCAATTTCATTTCCAAAGCCCCGAGGTTCCCTGACTTGCTAGTGGTGCCTCCTCCGATGACCTCGGTTTTGCCTAACCATCCCCGGAACCTTTGGTGCAAGTGAGACACAGGTAACGATCCATGGTGTCCCAGGTTCCTTTTACCTTTGTCCGTTTTCCCTATGTTTTCCCCAATCGTTGTACCCTATAGGGCCGAGCCCCCTCCCTTGTTGGCGCTTGACGCCATTGGTCTTCATGGCCTCTGTAGCCTTGGTTCTTCACCGCCCGAGTTTATGAGGCGCTATGGAATGTTTTTCTCACCTGGTTCCTCGCCTTGTCGACAGTATCCGCGTTTTCAATTTGGTACCCCCTCCCCCTGTTTTCAGTGGTAGATGTGAAGCAGAGTCTCAGATGGCTCTTCTCTTCTGCGTGACAGGACCCCACTTTCACGTCAGCCTCATGAGCTCTTCTGTCGAGTTTTGAGGACTCGGGTTTCCCTCCTTCCCTCTCGCCTTATTTTCCCAGTTGCCGATCACGCCGATCATGCTTGGCCACAGACTGAGCCTGGCCTCTAGCCCCTGCTCCCCGAGGCCCCTCCCTTAGCTCTCTAGCCTCGGCCTGGAGCAAGGAGTTTGATGAAAAGCTCTGCTTCTCGTGAACAAACTCGGTCTCGAAGCCTTTGGTCGCAATTCTGGTCTCTAGAGGTCTGCGCCCGACGCCATGGATGAGGGGAACATCCTTAGTCAGTAAATGACTGTAATACCCCTCGCCATGTTAATCTATGTATTACAGTCACGTGGGTATTTTTGGGTTTGCACACCTTGTTCGGTCCTTTGACCACTAATCCACCTGGGTGAGACCCGCGCATATATGGCGGGCTCTCATTGGCCCATGTGGCATTTATTCGTATTCTGATTGGCCCATTTTGTTAATTCATAGTAAATTTCTTGATGTTCAGAAAAATGAGAAAAAATATGTTTTGGAAAGGATTTTTCGAGAGGAATCTGAACATGTAGTTTTTAGAGTCTGATTTTAAATCGCCAAACCTTGGTTTTGTGAGAAATGGATATTAGGGTTTAATTTGGTGAATAAAACATATAATAATATGAAACATGTTGTAAACATGGTGATTAGGGTTACCAGACCCCTAAGATCATGATTAGGGTTTTACTCAACCTAGGAAGAGAGAGAGCATACTCTCCAAGTGAAAAGGTAAGTGGTCCATGCAGTTGAACATATAGTTATTCTGTTTTGAATTAATATGCATGTATGAATTTCAATGGATGACATGTTTATGTTATTTACTGTTCCTAATTGTTAAAGTCAGTAAGATTAATATATTTTGAGTTTCTTATGATGTATGCTATCACCTTCATGAATTTTAATGATAATTGTTACCAATAAAGTTTAAAGTACAGATAAGAGCATTAAGAGAAAGAGAATGATAAAATGAAACTTATATAAGTTCCTCATAAGAGAAGAGGCACTTCGGTGCATAGGAGAAGAGGCACCTCAGTGCAACATAAGAGGCACTTTGATGCATAAGAGAAGAGGCACATTTGTGCAAACCCGAGGAAACTTATATAGATTAAGATAAATGAAATTTCCCTAAAAGAAAATGCATGTCTTTAAATGTTCAAATGTATGTTTATTTCAGTTTCAAGTTTTATTAATGTTATAATATGTTCAATCCACTTACCATTGGTTTTGTTGCATGGCTGGGGGTGTGATGCCCATAGGAAGGAGCAAGATCAGAAGCTAGGAGTCCATTTAAGGAGAAAAACCTAGATCAAGGACCATAAAGGAGAAAATTATCGGTGGAGTGCCAACCATACCTAGTTTATAGATTTTTCCTTTTGCTATGATTATGCACATGTAAACTTTGTTAAGATTTGAGAATGAGAAATTGTTAGTTTCATCCTGTGATGGTTTACTTAAACTCTATTTTGTGCAATGTATATCATGATTGTGACATCCCCCTTGGAAAATGTGAATTTTTATGCTTCCGCACTCTAATGTGAATAAATATACAAGTGGGGTGTTACAATAATGGTATCAGAGCCAAAATATGGTTGTCCACCATGCTTTTCGCATGATCTCATGTAGTTTATGTCTTTTTCACAGTGATGGCTCCTAAGAAGAAAGGTGAGAACGGAAAGGTATCCATGGATGGGGATGAAGGTTAATCTGTTAGCATGGGAGAACAGTGAGGATCTCCACATCAAGAAACCCCCATGGTGCCCTTTGATGTCCTTGTTAGATCTCTATCCACTTCCATGGGGAGAGGAGAAGGCCAAGTGGGCAACCTTAGGGTCAACCCTGAGCTTTCCCTAGTCGACTTTTTGAAGATCAAGCTTGACTCCTTTGTTGGGGAGGAAGAGGTGGACGTGGGGGGAAAAGCTGAGAGTTGGATGCAGCACATGGAACATTGCTTCCATGTCTTAGACTGTCCCAACCACTCCAGGGTCCGTTTTGGGACACATATGTTGAAGGGTGCTGCTAGGATATGGTGGGAGAACCTACTTGGTTCTCATGAAGTTGGTGCTCCTCCATTCACATGGGAGGAATTTTCTGAGGCCTTCAAAGACCACTACATATCCGAGGCCATGATAGAGAAGAAGGAGGAAGAGTTTCGCAACCTATGTCAAGTTGGTGACATGACGGTCACCCAGTATGCAATGAAGTTCCAGATTCTGCAGAAGTACGGCTACGACTATGATGAACGTGACAAAGCAAAGAAGTTCATTAGAGGTCTCAAGCCAGACCTTAGCTTGGCCTTGTCAGTACGTGGGCACCATACACTCTAGAGTGCCCTAGATGCTGCCCTAGAACTAGAAGATCACCCAGGAAGAGCTTGGAAGAAGGAGAGCTACCACAACCACCACAACTCCAACCACCACAATGATAAGAAAAGGAAGGCACCGACTGAAGTTGTTCCTAACCAGCATGCAAAGACCCAATGTGCAAAATGTTCCAAGTATCACCTAGGTGAATGCAGGTTTGGAACGGGTGTTTGCTATGCATGTGGTGAAATGGGCCACATAAGGCCTAACTGCCCCAAGTTCCAGAAGAAAGAGCCCAATGCCAATCAGCCACATAAAGAGAAAGGACATGCTAGAGTCTTTGCCATGGTAGATGAGAGTGAGGATGATAAGACTGAGTAGAGTTTAGTAGCATAGTTATTTTCTTTTCAAAAGTTTATCTTCCATGCAATGTATGGAACTATGGTTTTACACAGTAATGAGAGTATATCAATGTTTTATGTTAAAGATATGAAAATTCCTAAGATGGGTAGCCTAATGAAATTTCGAGGATGAAATTTAATTAAGGTGGGTAGTAATGTAACATCCCTAATTTTCAAGAGTAAAATAAAGCCTTTTATGTAGTTTTCTTCAAATAATACTTTGTTAAGGGCCTTAATGCAATTTGTCCAAATTAGTTTTATTTCTAGGATTTTAATACAAAGAAAAATAAGAAAGGGCTCCAAATAAGTTTCTTTTATGTGTTGCAAATAGGTGTAATAATGATAATATGTCTTCCCTTTTTCTTTTATCAAATAAATCTAAAAGTAATGGGAGAGAAAGAGAAAGAGGAAGAAAAGAACCAAGAAATTCGAAATATAAGAGACTTGGGCAATAAGTATGCTTTTCCTTTTTATTTATTTCAAAATAAAACCCCTAATGTTCATTTTCTCTATCCTCTTCTTGGAATTGCCAAAAAGAAATAATATTGTGCCCCTTATTCATTTATTTCAAAAATATGAGAAAATATTCTCTGTTGGAATCATTAAGCCACTTTCCCTTTTTATTTTTATAAAAACAAAGGAGGGAAGTAATATTCCCCTTGTTTTCTCTCTCCTCCAAGAAAATTGCATAAAAAGGAAATAAATGAGTAGGCCATGACTTTAAATAAGACGAATAGTTATAAACTCGAATTTTGGAGGAAAATCCCACAAAGGAAAGTTCCCCATCTTTTATTTAATTAGTTTGTACAGTTAAATTAAGATAAGAAACAAAAATAGAAAATGTGGACCAAACGTTGATAAAACCTAAATCTATTTGGATAGGATTATTCTAGACCCTTTAGTTAGTCAATGACCAAAATTTGGATTCATTTGGACTTTGTTTGACCCTCCAATTAAAATAGGAAAGTTTTGTATTTAATTTGGTTAGATTTACTTTCAATGCACTTGTTTCCCTATAGTCCTGGGATTTAATCCCTGTCACACGCCTATTTTTCATTTTTCTTTTCTTCTTTGTCATGATCGGATGGTTGTCTTTGAGTGGGCCCAAGATCGGATGGATAGGAACCCGTCCCCTACCTCCAGCTGATTAGGCAAGTGGGGACGCCGACACTGTGATTGATTCCTTAATTGATTTCTCCCTCTATACTCGCTCTCTACTTGTGATTCTTTCTCCCCCGAATTCATCACTTGATCATGCACCCAGAGAGCCCTTGCTCGCGCCCTCTTGTGCCCTATAGATAAAATGCCCATTAGGGCACCGCTCCTCCTCTCTGTGAGAATTAGCAGCCGCCACCATAGTCCTCCTTGTTGCCTTTTTAAGCTAACAAGAGAACCTCCATGCTTCGATGTTTATCCCTCCACCTTCAATTTCATCTCCAATGCCCCGAGGTTCCCCGACTTGCTAGTGGTGCCTCCTACAGTGACCTCAGTTTTGCCTAACCATTCTCGGCGCCTCTGGTGCAATTGAGACACAGGTAACGATCCATGGTGTCCCAGGTTCCTTTTACCTTTGTCTATTTGCCCTATGTTTTCCCCACTCGTTGTACCCTATAGGGCCAAGCCCCCTCCCTTGTCGGCGCTTGATGCCATTGGCCTTTAGGGCCTCCGTGGCCTCAGTTCTTCACCACCCGACTTCATGAGGCGCTATGGAATGTTTTTCTCGCCTCGTCGACGGTATTCACGTTTTTGATTTGGGACCCCCTCCCCCTATTTTCGGAGGTAGAAGTGAAGTAGTGTCTCCGACGGCTCTTCTCTTCCATGAGATCGGACCTCACTTTTACGTCGGCCTCGTGAGTGCTTCTGTCAAGTTTTGAGGACTCGGGTTTCCCTCCTTCCCTCTCGCCTTGTTTTCCCAATTGCCGATCTCGTCGGTCATGCTTGGCCTTGGACTGAGCCTGGCCTCTAGCCCCTGCTCACTGGGGCCCCTCCCTTATCTCTCTGGCCTCGGCCTGGAGGAAGGAGTTCGATGAAAACCTCTACTTCTCACGAACGAACTCGGTCTCGAAACCTTTGATCGCAGTTCTAGTCTCCAGAGGTCTGCGTCCGACGCCATGGATGAGGGGAACATGCTTGGTCAGTAAATGATTGTAATGCCCCCCGCCATGTTAATCTACGTGTTACAGTCACGTGGGTATTTTTGGGTTTGCACACCTTGTTCAGTCCTTTGACCACTAATCCACCTGGGTGAGACCCACGCCTATATGGCAGGCTCTCATTGGCCTATATGGCATTTATTCATATTCTGATTGGCCCATTTTGTTAATTAATAGTAAATCGCTCAATGCTCAGCAAAATGAGAAAAAATATGTTTTGGAAAGGATTTTTCGAGAGGAATCCGAATATGTAGTTTTCAGAGTCTGATTTTAAATCACCAAACCTTGGTTTTATGAGAAATGGATATTAGGGTTTAATTTGGTGAATAAAAGGTATAATAATATGAAACATGTTGTAAATAGGGTGATTAGGGTTACCAGACCCCCAAGATCATGATTAGGGTTTTACTCAACCAAGGAAGAGAGAGAGGATACTCTCTAAGTGAAAAGGTAAGTGGTCCATGCAATTGAACATATAGTTATTCTGTTTTGAATTAATATGCATGTATGAATTTCAATGGATGACATGTTTATGTTATTTACTATTCCTAATTGTTAAAGTCAGCAAGATTAAGATTAATATGTTTTGAGTTTCTTATGAGGTATGATATCACCTTCATGAATTTTAATGATAATTGTTACCAATAAAGTTTAAAGTACATATAAGAGCATTTAGAGAAAGAGAATGATAAAATGAAACTTATATAAGTTCCTCATAAGAGAAGAGGCACTTCGGTGCATAAGAGAAGAGGCACCTCGGTGTAACCTAAGAGGAACTTCAGTGCATAAGAGAAGAGGCACATTTGTGCAAACCCGATGACACTTATATAGGTTAAGATAAATGAAATTGACCTAAAATCAAATGCATGTCTTTAAATGTTCAAATGTATGTTTATTTCAGTTTCAAGTTTTATTAATGTTATAATATGTTCAATCCACTTATCATTGATTTTATTGCATGACTGGGGGTGTGATGCCCGTAGGAAGGAGTAAGCTCAGAAGCTAGGAGGCCATTTAAGGAGAAAACCCTAGATCAAGGACCATAAAGGAGAAAAGTATCGGTGGGGTGCCAACCATACCTAGTTTATAGATTTTTCCTTTTGCTATGATTATGCACATGTAAACTTTGTTAAGATTTAAGAATGAGAAATTTTTAGTTTCATCCTGTGATGGTTTACTTAAACTCTATTTTGTGCAATGCATATCATGATTGTGACATCCCCCTTGGAAAATGTGAATTTTTATGCTTCCGCACTTTAATGTGAATAAATATACAAGTGGGGTGTTACACTATCCCTTCAAATGTCAATGTGCTAGCACTGACTTGCTCTCCCAATTGTCTCTCCATTGCTATCCCTTCCTTTGATGGGTAGGACTTTCTCGGGCTCTCTTGGTTGCCACAACTAGAGAGGACAACAATTGTCAGATTTTATTGTTGTGTCTCTGGAACGCATCCACTACCCCTCTATTTATAGGAGGGTCAATGTCAGGATTTCTAGTCTGAGCGGGAGTTAAAGAGACAAATTTTCATGAATTTTCTAGAAGCTATGAACTGTGAACCAGTCAATTCATAGTTGAATCTATTAGTTTAGAGGTGAACCAGTCAGTTCAACTCTTGAACCGGTCATCTCACATGCTTTCCTAGTTTAATCACATTGGTATTCAATATTCAATTGATGCACAACATGATGTCTACATCAATATTTGATCCAATCACAATGATCGTTACACTGGACGGTTCAATGCTTGAACCTTCTTTTCTGATCTTGAGCCGATGAGTTTCTCTAAGTGAACTAGTTGGTTCATGCCCTAGTCCATGTATTGTTTAGACATTGTTGTTTCCAATTGACCTGACACTTGAATCGATCAGTTCAACACATGAACCGGACGGTTCACAATTCAGTTAGCCAATTTTTTACCATTTTTGTCTAAATTGAATACCTAAACACGTCAATAATCAAATTAAACATCATTCATGAATAAAATCATATTCCATGTGTATCCTATATGTGTGACCCTATAAGTTTCAATTTACATTGGCAGTAAATGTCCATAACAAACTTATGGCATCACAAGAAATGAGTAGTATCTAGCAACACATCACTGTTGCCTAAGTAATTTAGAAAGTTGGAGAACAACTTCAACCTACAATCCATGAGAATTGTTGTAACGACCCCGTCTCCCGGTAACCCCCACTTAAGGGAGACCAAGAGATCAGAGCCGTTATCTAATAACCCGGATCAAAGGTTCGACAAATAATCAATAATAATTATGAAATTCTACTAACTAAACTGTAATTTGGTAGAAAATAAAAACTTTGCTTACCTTTTTAAAACTGGTATTTCTAAACTTATAGCCATGAAGATACTGATCTAACTAATCCTCCTGTGTGCGTTAATTCTCATTTAATTCCACATGTGCCACTTTACTGTTTGTTCTTTTCATTGTACCTAAAACACCGACAAACAAAATGTCAGTCAGCAAAAAGCTGGTATGTGAGGGAAACAATAATTGTGCAACTATATCAACAATGTAGTCATTCAAATATCCTTTACCATCCAAAATTACGTTTTAAGCGATACTACTAAATCCTTTCATATCCCCTATCTCTATGTTGTCCCTACAGTGGATATGGATACTACCTCTCTCATGTGGTAGATCCTTACCCCCATGGCCCTACCACATAGGTAGCCAATTCTTAGGGTTATGGAGTCGCATGGTCCTACCCAAGGGTAGACCAATCCCTGACTCATGATGACTTGATGGACCTACCCCATTGGTAGCCATTTACTACGTCATTTAATGACCTGATGGACCTACCCCAGTGGTATCCATTTACTAGGTCAATCTATAAAGCTACAGAGGGGACTATGATCTGAGCTAGTAGGCACATCTCTTAGGTGATAGTCATATTCACATTATAAATTGCAAGATTTAAATGCATCCAACAGTTTAATTCAAGTCATCGATAAAACCTCAAAAATCCACGGGAATCTAATTTGGGATATTCATAGGCGTAACCACATACCTGTTAAGTAGATTGAATGCAGAAAGAACTCAACCAATCAAGAAATCAATCAAGTATGCACAGGTTGATCCTGAAAAGACATCCAATTTCTCTATCATTAAACATGTCATTAGGACCTATTAATCCTAGGTGTTTCCTAGGGTTATTAGTCCTTTTTAGGGTTTTGAGCATAATTAGGGTTCCACTTCATTATTATTACTTTAAACCCTAATTTCACAAAATCACTTACAAACCCTAACTATTTCATTTTTCTTTTACAAAAGATTCTAAATTCATCTTTTAGCAACAGGAAACCCTATTTTCAGATTATAAGTACTTTCTTTTTCTTTTTCTTTAATTTAGGGTTTCTAAGCATCTTAACCATTATATTAGGTTTAAAACCCTAAACTCTGCAATTCTATCATCAAAATAGGTTAAAAACCATCTTTACCATTAATCAAGTAAACCATGCTCGAATTAACCTAATTGCAAGATTAAATATATCTTTTATCAACAATTAGGGTTTCTACAAATTAATACATTTTCCATCCAAAATATACACCTTTGCAAAAATATACAGATTTAGATGTCCAAACCATTTTTAACGCATTCCTCATATTTTTTGATCATTTTTCATGTATTAACTTCCCTCATCTGAGTTTTCTAGCTCAAGATATGATTTTAGCAAGAAAAAGCCTTTTTCTAACTTATTAAGATTAGAGAGGAAATTACCGAAAATTAGGCGACCGTTCTATCTGTGGACCAGTGGTCCGCTCCTCAGATCTGACAGTCATGATTGTGCGTGCCTAAAAGAAAGCTGATCCAACCCAGGAACGTCAGATCTAGCAGAGGCCACCGTGGACCATGATCGGGTGGTGGAGGGTTTGTCTTCTACCTCCGTCTGTGCAAAGGAACGCAGTCAAATCGCCAGTTGACTTCAAACTCTAAGCTATTAACAAGAAATCCGAGAAGGGAAGAAGCTTCTCCATCATCTCTCAAACCTGAGGAGCTGCTCAATCACCCAAACAGACCCGTCCTTCACCCTGAACCACCCGTCGGAAGTCTGCCGTGAGTTAATAGTTGTAGAGGAGGGTAGGTCAGGTCCAAACCAATGATTGAAAACGTCTTTCGGTTCGTCATCAAGCTCCGCAGCGATGGGGATAGATTTTAGGGATGCTGGCACCCTCGATTGCCCTCCCTTATATAGGGCTAAGACCTGGGAGTCCTGCAGTTAGGGTGAAATGCCTAGAGGCAACCAAACATAAAAAAATTAGGGGTAGATCAACTCGGATTGATCCCCCGAATCTATTGGGAAAGTTTGTTGCCTCTTACATGTCTTGGCTTGCAAGAAATCCGGTTTGGGAAACTCAGTTGCCACTGCTCCTGTTTCCCATTCCAGCAAGACCTAGGGGATGACTTGTCCCCCATTGATCTTCTAATCAACGGTCCTGATTACTCACGTTATTCCTTATCCAAAAATACACCATGTGACATTTAATATGATTTAAGGATTACCCATCCACTTTATAAAATCTTGTAAAAATCATATCTCTCTCCTCACTTATCCTTTTTCATTCAAATTTTAGAGGAAACTCTATCTTGACATTATCTACTCGTGTATTAAATTTGAAACCCAAATTCCAAAGGAAAAGGGTATTTCCTTCACATGCAAGTTATTTATTAATAAAACCAATTTAATTGATATTTCCTCTTTCGTTTCCATTTAAATTATTATTTTGAATTCCTTGAACCTCAAGGAACCCTTAATGGCTCGGAATCCCATCTTGGGAATATTCCTTAGCCTTTTACTTATCCTTTATTTATTTTCTCTTTCCTCTTATTCATTTCTTTAGTAAAATATCTTTTTTCAAGGATTTCTCTTTATCTTTCCTTTTGATTTTCCTCATTAGCATCCCTTTTATCATTAGGAGTCCTTTGGATACGAAATTCCACTAAGGATAACTCAATTGTACCTCTTTTCACTTGTTTTCCACCTTTTACCATTGTTTTCAATTTCTTTCTTAATAAAGAAATACTTAATTAATCTTTTCTTTTCTTATTGCTTTTCTTTGCAACTTTGGACCCCTTGGCACCCAAGGAACACATGTGGCACGAAATACACCTTTGGATTAAGTTCTTTACCTTCTAGAGGTTTCCACATCTTTCTTTTCTCGATTTCTTAATTAATTGAATTTCCTTGTTATTGGGCCCTATAGCCAATATAGCCCACAATACAATCATCAAGGCTATTGTAAACGAAATTACATCATTATTTGTCCCATATGAGAGTTTACATTTCTCATCAGATGAACCCAAAATTGGGGTTGTAACATCCTTCCCCTCTTATAGGAATTTTGCCCTCAAAATTCCACCAAGCAAACAAACAACTCAGGATAAGCCTTTCATATGTCCATCATGGCTCCCATGTGGTCTTACCCATTTCATGGTGCTTCCCAAGAACCTTTATCATCTCATATTCTTCCATCTGAGTTCTTTCTTACCTTGGTATATCATACCCTCATAGGTAACTCAGGACATTTCAGCCTCTCATAAAGTTGAATAGGTTCAGGGCTCAACACATGGCTTGGGTACCTCACATAGTGCTCTAGATCAGACTTATGTAACACATTATACATCATGTTATCCTGAAGGGCAAGGCTAAACACAACCATATCCACCAATCCATCTCAAATGGACCCATATATCGGGGACTCAGCTTTCTCAGCTGTAGCTCAGAGGGGTTGGATTTTCACATCACATATTTTCCCATAGTGAACTGCATGTCAGTATGCTTTGCATCAGCTTGTGACTCATGTCACCACTAGGCCCTCTCCCAGCCATTGCATGATCAAGAGATTTCATCTGCACACACTATGGTTCTATTCTGACCTTCGCGAGGCCTCGTTCACTAACATCATCTTAATGATGTGGTGACCGACACAACCTCCTTATAGAAATTCTTACATCCCGATAAAGTCTATGGTGGTTAACATCACATCTTAAGAACTATCTCTTTGTATCACCATGAACAAGCACACTAGCTCTCATCAGACCCTCTAGTCTGGATTATACTAACCATTAGTTAGGGGTGATAAACTATACTATCATCAAGCTCTTCATATATCTACTTCCACCTCATGGAAGTGAACCTTGGTCATATCCAAGAACTTTTGAACTCGCATCATGGTCTGGTTGAACCATCTTCTCTCTTAAGTAGTTCAACCGAATATGTCTCGTGATAGTACTCTTCCTTTCTCATGTCATCTTGATAAGGCGATCTACCATAACCCATATTGCATCTTGACCTTCCTTGGTCTAGGGGAGACATACCACAACTTCCATAGTGGTGAACTCCCATTCCCTCTCGGGGACTCTTTACCTTCTATATCGATGCACTGGGTTACTGGTGCTCATCCTTCACCTTCTATCATGCATACCACATGCAGCCTCATCTCCAGCATCCATAATACTTCTACCACTCAATAACACCACGTTATATGGTGATTATGATCTCCAGTATGTCATGATTCCTCCAGGTCGATACCACTCTCATCAGGGTTTCATTACTTTCCTTTCCAAAGAAGTGTATCTGAAGTTCTATCACCATCCATTCGCTACATCAAAGACTAAAGTGGCTAACAAAACAACCATTAACTTGATTAACCGCTATTGATACATCTAGGTGTTAGCCAAACTTATCTCTTTTTCTCAACTAGAGCATTCATTATCGTCTTTCATCCTCCATGTATTATACTTATCATCTCATCTCAAATTCTAAGTTTATCTTCATTAAGAAACTCTAAGCTCATCCACCTGGTGATCAAACTCAACCTTGTATAACTTGTAAATTCCATAAAGCTTCTACTAGGAACATCCTTACAAGGTGATTACTTTAATATTTTTATCGTTTGTACCTATCCATGTAGCATTCACTCCACCAGGGCCCATTATCATCTCTGTCCTCATTCCTTATAGCAACATTCTAACTCACATCATCTTTACCCTTGATGTATGGCATGTATACTGTCCTATCTCTCACTCCCATAACAAGAAGAAATAAGCATTTGGTGGACGTCCAAACACAAAGTTCTTCCTGTTTCAAGAGTAGAGATGGTACAACCCACATTGCCAGTACACCTTCAAATCTAAGTGGAAACATGCAACTTATGTCTCTACATCACAATCATCTTGATATCAAAGTTACTTCCATGGAAAACTGGTCTCGAACCTACTTGGGTTACTACACAATCCTCAGTCATCCCCTCTAGGTCTATAGGGTGCCAGCACTTTTGGGGTCATCCCTCTTCCCTCATGCATCAGAGAGTGCCCTACTCATCTGCCCTTTGGGTCCCATGAGTTCATGAAGGTGATCAATCTCCTAACCCATGTCCCTCAGACAATGATAGTTGTTAGCTCCCGACCCTATGGTCATGTGCAACTACGGAATTAGGCAAGTCCTTCTTCCATCGGTCTTATCCCTACCTGACCCTAGGATAGACTTGGGATTCTATTATAGTACATGTCCAACTTAGAACCTTACCCAAGCCTTCATATCTCTCTCTTTGTATTCATGGGCTGACTTTCATCCTTTCATAGGGGTCATGACAACTTGCCTACCTTGGTCAGGTCCCATACCGGTTACCTTCATGGTAACATATCCACATGCACATAGAGATGGTAATCTATGGGTCTACAGGTTCATCCTCGTGCCATGTACTTTTCACTTAGCTTTCTTAAGATCCCATGAAACCTCTTTAGGTTACCTCAATACCAACAAAACTGGTATACACCCAACCAAAGGGTCCCTCTCCCAGGATGGGAGGAAACTACAACTCTTGACAACAAGGTCACAACCATCCTTAGGGTTTACCTTCGCATGAGCATGCCTAACCTAACAGCTACTAAAGCACAAGCAGACCACCTATTAAACCATACTAGGTCATACTTGTTCTCTTTCCTCAACATTAGATCAACTTAGTTGTGAGGGGGTTCATCAAACATACCCTTAACTTAAGGGGTTTCTTTTACCTCTACACATGAGGAGTACCATGCTTGAAACTATAGAGACTCAAATCTCATCATGAGCATTGGGTACACTGCTTCCCCTCTTAGGCTTAGGAGCCCTAGGTTCACCTTTGGGTGTCCGACTGCATGCTCAATCTCTTAACCATGAATCAAGCATGTCCAAGGTATGTCATGTACTTCCATGATCCTTCTACTCGAGCAACACTTCGGAGTTGAGTCCTCTTCCAGGACAACCAACTAGGTATAAAGCCTCACAACTGGTTACTTAAATCTCCTCAGGATCTAAAGCACTCTTTATCTCATCCAGTAGGTAATCACTTATACCATAGGTACTAGAAGCATCCACTATCATCCACTTAGGTCGCATCATCCTAGACTCCCCACTATCCCTCATGTCTCAGAATCCACACTTCCAACCTTCTTACTTGAGTCCTACTTTTCTTTCTAGAGCTAACTCCACATCCAACCTTACCCCCAGAGGTTCTCTCTCCATGAAGGATCAAGCTCACAAGCATACCTCTACATGGGTGAAGCCTTTGCTCAACTCATGTTTGGCTCAAGATTATCCTTAGCTCTTTATGTTTATCACATAAGCTATCCAACATACTCCCTTGACCAGGATTTCAACCTATTGTCAGCACTACTGACGCATAAGCCCATAGGGTTCTATAGGTTATTCTCTAACTTCATCCATGAAGGAGCTACCCTTTGCTCTAACATGCACGACCCTTTCCCGGGTTGCCAAAGGTGCTAGGTCATCCAACCTCTCATGGCTCGTATGGCAATCCAAAGGCATATCTATCCAAACACCCAGTCAACCATGTCATCTAACTCATCATGTCATCTCTCTCGCTAACCTCCACTTAGGGTTAGGGTTAACATCATCCTTAAAGGATGTGCTAGGTCTCTACTTTAATGGAGATCTCTACCTCCAAGACTCACTTTCTCTACTCATCCTCCTGACAAGAAGGTCTAGCCTCGGGTCTCTCCTGAGGGCAATGACAACTTATGTCATATGACCTAAGAATGTATCTATCCTTTTACGCTTACTCTATTAAGCTTATGTCCATGACATCTTATTTACATGCTTTTTAATAATTTGGTGGAGGATTCCTTAATCCTTATCAACCTTACCCATACCTCAAGAGGGCGAGGAGAAGAGAGGAAACCCTAATCCTTAAGGTCCTTATCATAATTTGAGTTGCGAAGGGATGAACAAGATGAGAGAGTCCTAAAGGTATCTTATTTTGATTCGTACCCTAAGACTTTGGCCAGGCAGTCACACAGATCTGGGAGTCCTCGTATTCCGACTAGCAGTGTGGAGGAAAATATTGCTAGCCTCTGGTCGTGATCATTTTCTAGACACCTCTATCTTTCAGATAATCCTCTAATAACTCCATTGGGTTCTACAGAATTTGTAAAATTTAATAATTATTAAAGATTAATTGAGGAACCCATGCTCTGATGCCAATTGTAATGACCCCGTCTCCCGTTAACCCCCACTTAAGGGAGACCAAGAGATCAGCCATTATCTAATAACCCGGATCAAAGGTTTGACAAATAATCAATAATAATTATGAAATTCTACTAACTAAACTGTAATTTGGTAGAAAATAAAAACTTTGCTTACCTTTTTAAAAATGGGATTTCTAAACTTCTAGCCATGAAGATACTGATCTAACTAATCCTCCTGTGCGCGTTAATTCTCATTTAATTCCACATGTGCCACTTTAATGTTTGTTCTTTTCATTGTACCTAAAACACCGACAAACAAAACGTCGGTCAGCAAGAAGTTGGTATGTGGGGGAAACAATAATCGTGTAACTATATTAACAATGTAGCCATTCAAATATCCTTTACCATCTAAAATTACGTTTTAAGAGATACTACTCAATCCTTTCCTATCCCCTATCTCTGTGTTGTCCCTGCAGTGGACATGGATAATACCTCTCTCATGTGGTAGATCCTTACCCCCATGGCCCTACCACACAGGTAGCCAATTCTTAGGGTTATGGAGTTGCACGATCCTACCCAAGGGTAGCCCAATCCCTGACTCATGATGACTTGATGGACCTACCCCATTGGTAGCCATTTACTAAGTCATTTAATGACCTGATGGAACTACCCCAGTGGTAGCCATTTACTAGGTCAATCTATAAAGCTACAGAGGGGACTAGGATCTGAGCTAGTAGGCACATCTCTTAGGTGATAGTCATATTCACATTATAAATTGCAAGAATTAAATGCATCCAACAGTTTAATTCAAGTCATCGATAAAACCTCAAAAATCCACGGGAATCTAATTCGGGATATTCATAGGCGTAACCACATACCTGTTAAGCAGATTGAATGCAGAAAGAACTCAACCAATCAAGAAATCAAGCAAGTATGCACAGGTTGATCCTGAAAAGACATCCAATTTCTCTATCATAAAACATGTCATTAGGACCTATTAATCCTAGGTGTTTCCTAGGGTTATTAGTCCTTTTTAGGGTTTTGAGCATAATTAGGGTTCCACTTCATTATTATTACTTTAAACCCTAATTTCACAAAATCACTTACAAACCCTAACTATTTCATTTTTCTTTTACAAAATATTCTAAATTCATCTTTTAGCAACAAGAAACCCTATTTTTAGATTATAATTACTTTCTTTTTCTTTTTCTTTTTCTTTTTCTTTAATTTAGGGTTTCTAAGCATCTTAACCATTATATTAGGTTTAAAACCCTAAACTTTGCAATTCTATCATCAAAATAGGTTAAAAACCATCTTTCAAGTAAACCATGCTTGAACTAACCTAATTGCAAGATTAAATATATCTTTTATCAACAATTAGGGTTTCTCTAATTTAATACATTTTCCATCCAAAATATGCACCTTTGCAAATATATATAGATTTAGATGTCCAAACCATTTTTAACGCATTCCTCATATTTTTCTGATCATTTTTCATGTATTAACTTCCCTCATCCGAGTTTTCTAGCTCAAGATATGATTTTAGCAAGAAAAAGCCTTTTTCTAACTTATTAAGATCAGAGAGGAAATTACCGAAAATTATGCGATCGTTCGATCTGTAGACTAGTGGTCCGCTCCTCCGATCTGACGATCACGATTGTGCGTGCCTAAAAGAAAGCTGCTCCCATCCAGGAACGTCGGATATAGCGGAGGCCACCATGGACCACGATCAGGTGGTGGAGGGTTTGTCTTATACCTCCGTCTGTGCAAAGGAATAGAGTCAACTCGCCAATTGACTTCAAACTCCAAGCTATTAGCAAGAAATTCGAGAAGCCAAGAAGCTTCTCTGTCGTCTCCCGAACTTGAGGAGCTGCTCAATCGCCCAAATGGACCCATCCTTCACCCTGAACCACCCGCCGAAAGTCCGCCGTGAGTTGCTGGTTATAGAGGAGGGTAGGTCAGGTCAAAGCCAACGATTGAAAACATCTTTCGATTCGGTCATCAAGCTCCGCGGCAATGGGGATAGATTTTAGGGATGCTGGAACCCTCAATTGCCCTCCCTTATATAGGGCTAAGACCTGGGAGTCCTATAGTTTGGGTAAAATGCCTAGAGGCAACCAAACATAAGAAAATTAGGGGTAGATCAACTCGGACTGATCTCCCAAATCTATTGGGAAAGTTTGTTGCCTCTGACATGTCTTGGCTTGCAAGAAATCCGGTTTGCGAAACTCAGTTGCCACTGCTCCTGTTTCCCATTCCAGCGAGAGCTAGGGGACGACTTGTCCCCAGTTGATCTTCTAATCAATGGTCCTGATTACTCACGTTATTCCTTATTTGAAAATACACCCTGCGACATTTAATATGATTTAAGGATTACCCATCCACTTTAGGAAATCTTGTAAAAATCATATATCTCTCCTCACTTATCCTTTTTCATTCAAAATTTAGAGGAAACTCTATCTTGACATTATCTACTCGTGTATTAAATTTGAAACCCAAATTCCAAAGGAAAAGGGTACTTCCTTCACATGCAAGTTATTCATTAATAAAACCAATTTAATTGATACTTTATCTTTCTTTTCCATTTAAATTACTATTTTGAATTCCTTGAATCTCAAGGAACCCTTAATGTCTTGGAATCCCATCTTGGGAATATTCCTTAGCCTTTTACTTATCCTTTATTTATTTTCTCTTTCCTCTTATTCATTTCTTTAGTAAAATATCTCTTTTCAAGGATTTCTCTTTATCTTTCCTTTTGATTTTCCTCATTAGCATCCCTTTTATCATTAGGAATCCTTTGGATACGAAATTACACCAAGGATAACTCAATTATACATCTTTTCACTTGTTTTCCACCTTTTACCATTGTTTTCAATTTCTTTCTTAATAAAGAAATACTTAATTAATCTTTTCTTTTCTTTTCTTATTGCTTTTCTTTGCAACTTTAGACCCCTTGGCACCCAAGGAACCCATGTGGCACGAAATCCACCTTTGGATTAAGTTCTTTACCTTCTAGAGGTTTCCACATCTTTCTTTTCTCAGTTTCTTAATTAATTGAATTTCCTTGTTATTGGGACCAATAGCCAATAAAGCCCACAATACAATCATCAAGGCTATTGTAAACAAAATTACATCATTATTTGTCCCATATGAGAGTTTACATTTCGCATCAGATGAACCCAAAATTGGGGTTGTAACAATTGTGGTTGAATATTTCCTTTGTCTTTTTTATATCCGTTTTGAACTTGATGCATGGAATTTTCATCCTCTCAACATTAAATTCATATTCCTTGAAGTATATCAAACTGTATAAAATGCAAGCAAGTTCACATATGATACTAATAGAAACACATGAGCATGGTGCTTATCAAGTGGCCAGGATATCAATCTTTGAGTTATAAGATATCATAATCTTTCAAGCTCGAGGTGCATTTTACTAGAACTACGAGGTTTTGTGTTACATGGGGAACTTTAGATTCCACAACAATTTGTGATTCTCATTTTTTCTATTGTATCCCTTTAGTTTCAATGTTTTCTTGTTTGTCTCAAACATTTCGAGTTCTACTTTTCTCCCACTAATTCATTTGGAATTAAATTCTTCTTAAGAAATTTAGCCATCTTGGCAACAAACATTTTGTTGTCAGATTGGAATATAAAAGCAGCATTCAACAAAATGACATTTATGTGATTTGTGGAAAAAGATTTTCAAGAAACCCTTTTCTTATATGAGCTTTCAATCCTAATCCTTATTGATGACATATCAGGACTTTCCCATGCCATATTTCATATGGTGTTTTTTGAACTAGTTTAAGATGGTACATTGTATCAGTGTAAGTCATGTGCCAGAAAGGAAATTGGAAGAGTAGCTAGATTTATTGATAATCACACCATGACTTAATAGGGTGTGATTCCTTTTTTCTGATACATCACTAAGTTTTAGGTGGAGCTTGTTGTGATACACTATCATGGTCTCCTAGAAGGACCTCAAACTCTTGGTTAAGATATTTCAACATTGATCATATCAAAGTGTCTTAATACTTTTACCAAGCTAATTGCATACCTCATTCATGATCTCCTTGAACACTTCAAGAGATTCATACTTGTATGTCATTCAATACAAATTATGATATCTATTGAGATCATCAGTAAATATAATGAGGTACTAGTAATTACCTCTAGCATTTATTCTAGAATATCTATAGACATCAATATGTATGAGCCCTAATAGAATACATGCTTTCCCACTACACTAGTAGAAAGTTCTTTTGTCATATTGATCAATAATTAAGACTTGTGTAATGTCCTAGGATTTGAGGCCTTAGATAGAATGATCTTATAAGGAATTATTGGACTACTCATACCACTAAGGTGCACCTCCTTTTCTGTGAGCCCATCAATAAAGAACTATGTGGTTAAGCGTGCTTAGTACATAGTAGTACTATGATGGGTGATGAGTCAGGAAGTTTATCATGGTTTTCATGTGAGTGAAGACAAAGCACACAATTAAGGCTAGTGGTGGTATGTGGGTCCAGTCATCATTCTTGAAACTCTGCTAGATCCTTGGGAAGTGGGCCCCGGAGTTACAAATAGTATTAGAGTCAATTTCCCTCTAGTAGGTGGGGCCCACATGGGCATGTAGAATGCTAGCACTATAGCAAAATTGCCCATTAGCGGCATTTATTCTAGTGGCATTTATAAAAAAAGCCACTATCTTTCTAATATACAAGAATTTTTAATTAAAATGCCTCTAAACCTCCTATTATAGAGTTTCTAAAAAGGACTTAACATTAAAGGCATTTGTATTTTTAATTAGAGGCAATCCTAAATTGCCATACCCAAATTTGCTAAGGCAATATTGACTTTCCTGCTCCAAATTTCACGACTCGCGCTCCAAATAGCTACCCTCTCCCTAATTCAGCCCGACATCTGCCGCTCTCTCGCAAGCTTGTGACTTCCTCCCTCTCCAGTCTCTCCTTGCGACGAGCCCTAGCTTTGTGGATCGCTTCGGCTCCAGAGAAGCTGCCGGCCGCAGAGTTGTCGGTGCCGACGGTGAGTCCCAACCTGGAACCGACATTTGCGAGTGGAGGAGAGTTGTCAGCTGTGTGCGTCAATCGGGAACTGGGAACCTTCATCTTCCGCCTATTTTGACCTAGCCAACCTGAAGCACCGCCTCAGGCGCTAGCGAGCTCGAGTGAGGGACTCCAATCATCCAATTCATCTAAGCTTTGCAACTTTCTGAAGAGGTATGTTGTCATCACGATATTTCCCTGCTTTTTGGTTCTTGCTTATTTCTCAGACTTGGTTGAGTTCATCTTTATCCTTCTAGAGCTTCATGGTTATTGTTAACAAGTGTGTGGGACATTGTAATCGTTGTTGTGTATTCATATGTACACCCATGTCCTATGTTTAGGAGAGGAGGTAATTACAAAGAATTAGAACCCTGATTGCCACGACAAACAAGCCCATGCATGACATTTTTATAGCCACCTCAAAGTACAAATCAGTGTGGTTAATCTATTCAGGTTGCTCATCCTTTGTTCTTGATATTTCTCATGACAATGACACCAAACCAATAGACTGAGTGAGCATTAAAGGATCTCAAGCGGTTTAGCCACCACATCTACATATTGTTTGTAAACGTGAGTTGGAAAGGAACCATGCTAATTGATTCAGCGTATTCCTTAGGTAGGAGTTGCAAGAATACATCCAGGTCCCATCCTATGTTGTTCTCAAGGATTATCTCACACACATTATTCATATGAGTGGTGATTTAGATAATCTAATACTTGGCTTTGAAGTCCTTTAAGATTTACTGATTGGGCACAAAATATTTTCCTAAGGCAAATTATACAGGATTTTAATAGAGATTTTAACTTAAGATTTACTTATTTTTTCCCACGCTTAGCTTTAGTTGTGTTTTTTTATATGGATTGGATTGATATGATTTTTTCCATGGATATGAACCACCACTTTGTTTCATGCCACATTTTTCTCAATTTGGGTCATATTATTCAGGCCAGACCACATTTTGTATGCTTAGTTCATTTTTAGCTAAGTTGTTTGCCAAATTATGGCCATCAGTAGGATTTATACCTACCTTTAATAGGGTTTGGTTTCCATTTGAGCCAATGTAGTTGAACATGGCTCTTTTTCATGTGTAAAACAAGTTGCATGACATACTTTGCAGTCATTGATACATGTGTTAGGAGTTTGCAACTGGTATGTAAATCATGATGAGGCTTTACTATGGTTGTTAATGTGTGTTGACCTTGGCTTAACCTATTTTTTAAAAAAGTAGATATTAATGATAATTTAGTTAACCAATCCCTATGATTGATCCTAATTCAGTTCAGTATTGTTTTGCATTCATACACGATCGTGCTAAAATTTGTAGTGTGCATTTCCAGTTTTAGGTTTGACTTTTTTGATGTTACAACTTTATTGTGTGGGGCATGACATTTTCAGTACATCCAATGCAATTAGTTCAGGGAAGACCACAATTTGTATGCCTACTTTAGGTTTAGCCAAACAATTTGCCAAATAGTGCTTGTGAGTCAGATTTAGACCTATCCCTAACAGGGTTTGCTTTCCACTTGGGCCAATACAACTGAACATGTCTCTCTTTCATGTGCTAAGCAAGCTGCATGATAGACTTTGCAGTCATTGATACGTGCAATCATTGATACTTTCTGGCTGTATATGTTCTAAAGGTTTGTAGAAGGTGAGCTTGTAGAAGATGAGGTTGTAGGTTTGGAAACCATGTTGGTGGTTTTGAGGTTTACAAATTCTCCTTTGATACTGGCAGATAGGACCCAGGCTCCTGTTCATTTTCTGATTCACTTCAAAATGATTAGAATGTGCCTGGGTCCTTATTATAAGTATGTTCTTTTATCCTTTTAAAAAGTATTTCAAACATAGTGTCATGTACTCATAAAACTAAAGTGGTAGGAATCTATCCCATTTACATATAGGTCAGAGAATAATAACCTCACATAACTCATTTAGAAAATTTACAATTTTTAGATGAATCCTTCTTGTCATAAAATTTGTGGTACTATCAAAATAATAAGATGATAAGATATCTTGTAGTAGTGTTTTGATAAACACGGAAGTACAAGACTATAGTAAAAATGTGCAAAGACACCACTAACCTCTTTAAATAGGTCTCACACCTTCTATAGTAGTGCATGGATACTCCAAATTAAATAGGTCTCACACCTATACAAAATAAGTCAGACACCATTAACCTCTTTGATAATCTAAAATATGAGTGTTGATTAAACAAATAGATAATAAGTGCCACCTCATTTTATGAAATACCAAGATACATCAAATTCTATCAAGCCTAAATCCTATGATTCCTGGCTCTGGAAAAAATTGCTTAGACACAGGGATACTTTGCTTCTTCATGCTCATTTTAAGCTAGGCAATGGTTCCTGTTTTTTCCTTTGAAAGGATCCGTGGTGTGGTAATGGTACCTTCTTGTCCGATCATGTTGATGTGCAGTTCAGGCACAGATTGGGAAAAGGTGATGATTGTCGGGTAGATGCATGCTTGAGTAATGGTAATTGGGCAATCCCTGGTAATATTCGTGGAGGAGATGATGTTCTCCGGATCCTTCAAAATCTGGCTGTTCCCAATGCAAATACTGAAGATTGTATTCTTGTTAATGGTAAGGTGTCCTTGTCGCTGAAAGAATGTTGGGACTTATGCAGGTCCAAGGCTCAAGTTTTGAACTGGACTGCTGATGTGTGGGCATCCTTGATTCCTAGGAATATCTCTGTTTTCTTATGGAAATGTTACCTTCAGCACTTACCTTCTCAGGACACTTTAAAGAATTTTAACTTCCAGCTCCCTTCTGTTTGCTATCTATGTTGTAAGCATGAAGAAGATGGACAACACCTCTTCTTTGACTGTTTCTATTGCACTGAGCTTTAGTCCTTCTTGAAGCTTAAGTACGGTCGTGCTCCTTCATGTCTGACAGAGATTTTATCACTCAATCAGAGAGCCAAATGCGCAACTTTCTTCCTCATATCTAGTATTTGGAAGGAGAGGAATAGAAGAATCTTTTCTCAAAAAGTCTGTGATCCCAAAGGGGTTTGGACCCTGTGTATACGTGATGTCAATAGCATAAATAAATAGTTATAGTTTTCCTTTCTGTACATTTGTTAGCTTCTTAGCTTGTAAAGAGTTAAACTATGTTTTGGTGTTGTTTTTAATAAAGGAGGAGGCACACATGGTTCAGCAAAAAAAAAGATACATAAAATTATAGAAAATACTAGTTACTTCCTTGAAATTCTCAAAGAAGGATTAGTGAACATTGGACTGATTGCAAAGATATAGGACATGTGTAAAATGGTAACATGTGTCTTGGACGAACATACATTGAAACAAGCCCATAAGTATGTACAATTCAATTGTGAAGCAATTGAACCCTACATTAAGTAATTTAGTGTCAACTGTCTTCTATTAATAAAATGCTATAACATATTCCAATAACATATTGCACATATTTTGTATTCAGGATGCACTATGATATCGTTAGGCAAAAACATCCTCAAAAGTCCTTAAAGGAGGTTCAGAGAATACATAGTAACTCATTTGATGGATGGTTTAAGGAACATGTAAGTTTAGTTGTGGTAATTAAATTAGTTATGCTTCATGAATAAAGTCTAACAAACTTTTCTTTTGTTAGATTGAGACACTCCTAAGAACATATATGGTAGATGATAAAATCAAGTTTCTTTCTCAAGGTCCACATCAACTGGCCATTAAGTACAAGGGCTATGTTGTCAATGGTCACAGATTTCATACCAAGGCAAAAGATGCAAATCGAACAACACAAAATAGTGGAGTCTTTATGGTAGCTAAGACTGATTGTTATTCTAAAACCACTGACCGCAATCCAATTACTAGAGATGTAACCTACTATGGTGTTTTGAAGGATGTTATTGTGCTCAATTATTACGAACACTTTAAGGTGACATTATTTAAGTGTGATTGGGTGGACATCTACTCAACGAGGGGAATCAAGCATGATGAACATGGGTTGACTCTTGTTAATTTGAGACGCCTTCAAACTACGGGAGAACTGTTTGTAGTGGCATCTCAAGTTGGACAAGTATTTTATGTAGAAGATGTCACTGCAAAAGGGTGGCATTTTGCTGTAAAGATTGCCCCACGGGATATGTTCAACATGGAAGAACAATCTTGTATTGAGAATGTCGAAGCTTATGTGCAAGGTGAAACTGGAGATGGGCCATCAATGACATCAGAGGATGGAGATACTGATTGTGACATAGTTAGATTGGATATGGAAGGAATTACTGTTGCTAGTTCAAAAACTAAAAAAGACCAATCCCGAATTCAACAGGATGATGAAAGTGTATCTCCAAGTGATGATGATGACTGTTTTGAATGAGAAGATTACAAAATAGCAGCCAATGTTTCTTTTTGTTTGTCATTAATATTTGACTTAAATAAGCCTTTTTTGGCTCAATGTATATCTTTAATTTTCTGTCTCACATTGTGCTCTAGCTAGGTGTATCAATTGTGCATGTCTGACATTATTCTTATTCATATTTATCCTTGTCTCTACTATTGTTTATAATTATATTTCTTTAAATATATGAGTTTCATTTTCAAATATTATTAATAAAATTGTTATTATGTTGTTCAATATTTTTCTAAATGTGACCATTTTTATGTGACTTGATATACTCAAGATGAGAGAACAGTACAGTGACAACTGCCATAACATGACAGCCGCAAGCAATGATAAGAACAACAACAATGACTCATGTACGGCGACTCATTTGCCTAGCATTACTCGACATGCTTGTTGGCAATCTTTGAACATGTCAACCTCAAATCGCTCCAAAAAAAATTTAGCTTCCCTTCCAACTGAAATTCGTAATGATAGAGCAAACAAATTCAATAAAACTGCTACTAGCTCTGCAAAAAATGCCCAATCAGCCACGTCTCCCCAAGATAAAGAAAGTGGCGATAAAGTTACAAGATCAAGAATTTCACAGCTACCCCGTGTGCCTAATGTCAATGCTTCCGTGTCTATTCATTCAAGAATTGTAGAGAATAGAGTTGTCAGTAACCAAAATAGCAATGTATTTCCTGATAACATGGACCAAAATAACATCTCTGATCACCATGTTGAGTCATTGAATGTTACAACAACACCTTCTGATGGGCTAGGTAATCATTTCATTCATATCATTGTATTTATAGTGCTGCATTTAATCATATATAATTATGCATATATATATATATTATCCTTGATGAATGAATGCTTAGGTCAAAAACATCGAGCAAACAAATTCAATAAAACTACTGCTAGCTCTGCCAAAAATGCCCAATCAGCCACGTCTCCCCAAGACTCTAATATGGTTGGTGGTTCAAAATCCTCTCAAACATGCACAACTAAAAAGGAGATGGGAACAAGGTTCCAAAATCAGAAAAATAAAGAAAGTGGAGATAAAGTTACAAGATCAAGAATTTCATAGCTACCCGTGTGCCTAATGTCAATGCTTTCATGTCTATTCATTCAAGAATTGTAGATAATAGAGCTGCTAGTAACCAAAATAGCAATGTATTTCCTGATAACATGGACCAAAATAACATCTCTGATCATCATGTTGAGTCATTGAATGTTACAACAACACCTTCTGATGGGCTAGGTAAACATTTCATTCATATCATTGTATTTATAATGCTGCATTTAATCATATATAATTATGCATATATATATTTTATCCTTTATGAATGAATGCTTAGGTCAAAAACATCGAGCACGTGGCCGAAAAAAATGTTTGAAAGTTTGGAAAAGAAAGCCCGGCGATCCAATTCCCATTGAGAAAAATCAATTTGGACAACCAGTAGGTGAAAACCAAAGTCACTTATCAAGTTTTCTGACAACCATTGCAAGAGATCCCAATCTTTGTCCACTAAACTATGAGGACTGGAGACAATTTCCAACAAATAAAAAAGATTCTATATGGAATTTTGTGAAGGTATATTATTAAATTTTATTTTTAAATGGTTAAATGAAGCATCTAATTGATATCCTTTATGTCGGTAGAGTAAATTCACAATGGATTCAGATCTGAAGGAGTGGACAATGAAGAGACTAGGAAAGAAATGGAAGGACCACAAGTGTGAGTTAAGGAGACTATACTTCGTAGAAGATAGTCCATACGAACAACAACTTGAACAAGTTGTTCCCCACGTGGACAAGTCGCATTGGAAATTTCTTGTCAATTATTGGAAGAGTAATAAAGGAAAGGTAATATTATTTTTTCTATTCGTTAATACCTACAGTACCACACAGATAATTACTATGCACAATACTGCAATGTTTTCCACAGAGGAAGCTTATAACTACCAAGACAAGCAGAAAATTTCAAAAGGTTAGCCACACAACAGGAACCAAGTCATTTGAATGTCTGAAATATGATGTAAGTTAGTAATTTTTGTGATCCATTTAGATAATTTGATGGCATCCGTTAATTTGATGTTTACAATAACCTTGTTTGAATGATAAAGATGGAGAAGGAAATAGGCGGAGAAGTGGATCCCATAATATTTTTTGAGAAAACTCATCGTAAAAAAGATGGGAGCATAGTTGATGTTGAATCCGCCAAAATTTTGGTACAACACATAATATCCTATAGTATTATGTTACATTTACTAATTTCATAGAGGTATATATTTGGTATAAATTGCATCTTGTATGATTTGTTGTATGTAGGAAAAAAATTTCTGAGGTAGGAGAAGAGCTGCGAAGAAAACAACCTGATGTTACTTCATATGAAATTTATAGGCATGTTATGGGAGAAGAGAGACCAGGATATGTTCGTGGTTATGGACTTGGACCATCACCTTCTGATATCTGGGGCAAGAACCGTAAATCCCGAGAAGCTGAAGAAGCACAAAGGAAGCATTTCCAGGATAAGCTTGAAGAACAACGGTTGGAATTTGATGCAAAACTTCAACAACAAAAGGATGAATTCAACCAAATATTAGAGGAGTTACTTGCCTTAACTAGAGAAGGAAACAGTCAAGCACAGCATGTTGGCACTGGCCAAGTATGAATACATTTTATACAAGATGTGTGGTATCAATTATTTTCCATGTTGACTTTTATGGACTTATGACAAAAATAAAATAATTGTGCAGACAAACTTATCAATGCAAACTCCACTCCATATAAGACATTCATCATTTAAGAAGGGACAAGTATGTTTGTATTATTGTGAATTGCACTTCATTTTACGTTTATATAAATTTGTTATGTCAACTGTATTTTTTTGTAGGATGTGTATCTATTGAGTTTTACAGATCCAGATGCTAGAATTGCATTCGGTCGAGTCTCTGAGGTTGACCTCATGAAAAGGGTGGGAGGTGCAATTTTAGGCTCATCATTTGTTGCTGTTTTTGTAGAGGTTGCTTTGTTGGGCAACGATCCTCTAGTTAGACCTTATGATCAATATCAATCTATTGATGATGTTGTTGGAAACGTCATAGCATGGCCGAAAACACATATGTTGCCAAGGTGAGCATAAAGTATTGCTTATACTGTTACATAATTGAAAACAAAAGTAGTATCTAAAGTCGTTTCCATTTGTTGCAGGACATGAAGTTTAAATTTAATTGCATTCTTGGATACTATCTAAAGATAAGAGAGCTATAGTTGTTTTTATGTAATCCACTTTGTTATTTGTACATGTCGATCCAAAGTAATGGTGTTTCATGTCCATTGTCGTAGACAATGTTGCCAAATAACAATCCTATTTTGTTTTGCCCTACTTTTAATTTTGTTATGGAGAATCTTAGTATTATGGATGATACACGCATTATGGTTGGTTTGTGGTTTTTAGCTATGAGCAGTGTTTTAGCTTCTTGTTTGTGGGTACGGATGAGGTGTGTTACTTGTACGAGTGTTGTTCTGTTTTCTCACTGTGTTGTTTTTGAATGTTTTGTTTTTGGTACTAAGTATAATATAGCTTGGTGTTTTTGCATTTTGCAGAGGCACACTAAGTCATTGTCAACATTTCAGAGGTCTGCTCTGGTTGAGAAGTCTAGGCAGAAGCCTCAAGAAAGAATGGGTGCTCTTAGTAATGTGGGTTCCTCCTTGTTCCCTTAATTGTTAAAACAACATTTGTATATTTGTCTTTTTTCCTTTACCCCCTCCATCTAAAATAATACCCTTTCGGTAACATGTGGTTGTGATGCAGGCCCTAAAAGCCAATAACTATGGTAATGATCCTCTGCTAACTGCATCTCTGTACTTGGAGATTAATTAAAGGCCAATCTCGAGAGCTGACAACTTCTGTATTGATGGCTTGTCCGACTGCCCAGGGCTCCCATGGGACACATCCATTCCTAATATAATAGTTGGCACTTGGGAGATCTTTGGCATGGATGGAGGATGGCTGTGGTGAACTTCTCTACGCAATGTGACACCCGTAGGCGTATTCAAGATCTCATTCACTGTGGAAACATAAAGGGCGTTGTAAGTAAAATCTTTTGATGTATTTCGTTTAAATTAGTTAAACGAAATACATAAAAAAAATTTACTGACAATGCACTTCATGTTTCCACAATGAATGAGATCATGAATAAGCCTGTAGAGAAGTTCACCACAGCTGAGCATCCTCCATCCATGCCAAAGATCTCCTAAGAGCCAACTATTATACTAGGAATGGATGTGTCCCATGGGAGCCCTGGGCAGTCGGACAAGCCATCAATAGCTGTTGTAAGTTTTGAATTTTGACTCCTTAGCATATGTATGGGTTTTTTAATGCTTAAGAGATACAAGTTAACTAAAACCTAACCATAATTTAAGAGTTAGGTACATTTTTCAATTTTTCCTTTTTCATCCATGAAGTTATTTTATTTTGGTGTCCTTCAGTGTCATTAAGCTAACACGAAATCATCATGCTATAGTATGCATTCTTGGATACTATCTAAAGAGAGGAGAGCTATAGTTGTTTTTATGTAATCCACTTTGGAATTGGAGGCTGTTATTTACCCCTTTGTGTTACAGTTCTATCTTGATGCTGGAAAGGGACATGTATACATGTACATTTTTGTGAAGATCGATTTGCATTGAATTTGAAAGACTCCTTTTGTTGAATGAATGTCTGAAGCTTTCCATGGGCATGAGAGACAGTCTATTGATGCTAAGTGTGCACAAAGATGGTATGATACTAACTTATAATGATACATATCATACAAGTGAACCAGAAGTTACCATCATTATTTCTGTCCATGCTTTAGTGCTTCTATGCCCATCATTTGATTTTTAAAGATACCAAACTTATTTACGTATCATTTCAGTTTCCACTGGAGAATCTTAGAGTGGAGAAAAATGTGTTGAGGGCTCAATTTGAAGGAAGGATGAGCTGAAGAGGGAAGGTTATTCAACATGTCACTTTGTAAGTGTAATTGTAATTTTTTATAAATTGCCTTTAAGTGACCACTCGAGCTGTTGTGATAGTTGAACAATCACATGTGTTTTTGCATATGCTAGATTTTGTTGGAGGTCCATCTGTCTATGAGTCTTGCACCATTAGGGGTGACAAGGCTTCCTCTGTATATAATATGAATTGTGCATGCTCTGTTTTGCATCTACTTTAAGCCAAATACGGCCAAAATCCCTAAAGTTCTACATTCCTATCCCTGATCTCTTTCCGATTAACACACATAACTCCAAAGGTGCACCCAAAGTGGTGGATTGAGGAAAATACAAACTTTCCAGGCCTTTTTATGTATAATTACTTTCATGTTCTTGAACTGGACATGATCAGGTTAGAAGTGGAGCCAACCAAGACCAAACTAGTTTTTAGCTATAGGGAGGACTATAGTGGCTGAATACAATCCAAGACAACCCAATTGCAGCCTTGTCAAATATGTGAGATAATGACTGGTTTATAGGTCAGATGGTGAAATTTCTTTCTGCATTGTGGGAAGTATTACACTTTGTACAATGAGTTGTGGCAGCCACATCTTTAGCTAATAACTACATGCTTCTGAGGAGTATGCTCGGCTTCCCTGTAGGACAAGCATGTTTGGTGCACATCTTTTCTACATCTCTGTTTAATAATTAACTCATGAATTTACCATTGCATATTCCACACATTTTTTGTAGAGCAGGAATCATTATTTACCTTCTTATTATGTCTCATTCTTCACATGCCTTCATACATATTGCCAAGGGAATTTCATCTATTGGGGAGTTTTTATATTATTCTTTGTTGAATAAGCAAACATCACTCATAATTATTGAAGTTAGTTCTCTTATTGCTTTGATAGAGATGGAATGTAAATTTCTTTTTAATTTGATGAATAAGAAAACATGAACATTGCTTTGATAGAGATGGAATGTAAATTTCTTTTTAATTTGATGAACCAATGTATTGTCATGCTAACTGTAATCATGTACTAGTGAGATTTTTTTATGAACATCGCACTTCTATTGCTGCAAATTGCAAGAGGAATTAACAATTCCTGAAAGTGTTTTTTTGGTAATGGTTTTTTCTAATTTCATAGCTAAAACCTAAGAAGAGCATGAAATTGCATTAGGTCCTTGGAGGAAGCTATCAAAGGAAAATGAAATTGCAAAGCAAGAAAGAAAGGTTTGCTTGGCCATTTCTCAGTTAGTCTGTTGGTGGATTCGACATGGATGTTGCAGCTGCTCTGTATTAGGACACTTGGTGGATTCAACATGGATGTTGAGTACTGCTGCATATGTATTGACTATGGATATGTTTGGACCTATTGTTGATAATGCAGGTGGCATTGTTGAGATAAGTCAGCAGGTAAATTATTTGCCCTTATTATTTGCTGCTTTACACTATTGTTGATAATGCAGCAATCACACAATTGTTTACCAGGAGTTGGATGAAATAATAGAGTTTGTAAACTTCCTGGTGGATGTAGAGAAAGATGACCTGCACATAAACAAGGATTCAGTCCAAATCTCTGCAGTAAAGGAAACTAAGAAAGCCAATATGGATGTCACTCCAGAGAGATCAGTAAGTAGGAGAATTAAAGGAAGTGGCACAAAGATGAAGAGGCGAGGGTCTGCGAGAAAGATTGAGACTAACAGAAGAAGTCCAAGACTAGAGGATTTTCAGAATCTAGCAGCGACATATGAAGTAGATCAAAGTTTAATCACACCAAACCGATCTGTACAACCTGAGGAATGAATACAGACTTAATCAAGAGAATCATGTTGCAACTCCTACAGTTTCTGGTTTATAAGCGGCTATACAGATCGTTAATTCAGTTAATTCAGTCATTCATGCCTCCCTACTATAGTTCTTTTAAATCAGTGAAGACTATATTGGCATGTGAAGCCATCCAAGTTCAATGGAGCTTGGTAAACATTGGTGTTGTATTCAATATAAGGGACAAGGTAAAACATCCTCCCCATGTAATTCAATATAAGGGGCAAGGTAAAATGTCCTCCCCATGTAATTCTCAATTGATTATAAATAAAAATTATTCATACTTTCAGAAAAGTGAGTTCGTCTACAATTGACATTCATTTAGAAATAATGATAATGAATTGAAAACTGAATGACTAAAAGCCATGAACATGTAGTAATACAGAACTAGTAGTCATTAGTGGCATTTTTTATACGCCATTAAACTCAATAAGAACATTTTCATACCCCAACAAAATACAAAATAGTGGCATTTGTATAAAAGCCAATTGATGGATAGTGGCTTTTTTATAAATGCCAAATGATGGTTTAGTGGCCTTTATGTGGCATTTATTTGAAGCCACTAAAGACAAACCTTTAGTGGCTTTTACAACTGAAGCCACTATCTTCCTAGTGGCATTGGCGCTAGAGGCATTTTTTTAAATGTCAACAAATGCCGCTAAACCTGTTTACTGGCTTTTTTTTAGTGGCTTTTCTGAAAGGCCGCTAATGAGTATGTTTGTTGTAGTGTAGTCTTTCATTCGTGCGGTCGAAGCATGTTTGAAAGGACTATCTAAGTTGATGGAGCTACCCTTGTATCGGTAGTATCCAGGCATGTTGTAAAGGGCTATCTGAGTTGATGGAGCCACCCTTACACTGATAGTTGTGATTGGGAGTTGGGTGTACATGCGCCATTTGGGTCTTCTCTGAAATGGGGAAATATTGAAGCCATATAGTTGATCCTTGATGAGGACGTTGGTGCACTGGATAATTGTCGTTTTCACATGATATTCATTATTGATTTCTACGCACTTGTTGTTTATTTTTATATTAATTTTTGCATTATTTACTATAATTAGTCTGTGATACTTAATTGCATCAAATAAATTTAATTTTAATGTTTCTAAATGATTAATATATTTTAAGAGATTATCTTTTGTTTTTGTGTATTTTAGGTAAATCTACAAATCTACATAGCTTGATACTATCGACTTTGTTGGTGGTGGTAACAACACTTGCTCAGAGAGGAACATATGGAAATTGAGAAGATGTGGTACTACAGACCAAGAAGTCGATACTACCAACAACCTTACAGGGAGGATTCTGAATTTTCCTAGAAATCTCAGTATTATTGACATCAACTCGGTAGTACCGATAGTTACACAGGAGACCACAATTGTTGAAGGCATCAATAGTACCAACACCCAGTTGGTATTACCGACATGGTTGGCAATTCATGATGCCCTAAGTCACTTCTATGACTTAGGGAGATTTTGAACAAACCTAGTAATCTCATGTTATTCCATTGGATGATAGCCGAGAGTAAGGAGAGGATAAAGGGGACAAGAAAGCCACATTCCAGGAGATTCAGGCATCTCCACTGGACGGATTTGCATTTGGAAGGTATCAAATCATCACATTCATTAGAGGGGATCATCCAAACCATCTTCATTAGGGGTACTTTTATTTTCTTAATCTTCCCCACATTTTTCTTCTTCTCGCTCATGTCTTTGTCAATGGAAATCATGTAGAGACAAACTTCTTGTTCCTTAGGATCTAGGAATAACCTGATTATGCATTGTAATTGACTTTTATGCATTAATATATCTATTTATCTTAATTTCTGGACTTATTCCAATGAAAACATCATGAATTATCCATGCTTGATCACCATAGGTAGTAAATTAGATCTTTAATTGCTTTGAGAAAGGGTTTAAAAATTGGAAAATTCTTAGTACATATTTTATATCACCCTTTGAGAAAGGAGGCTTACGAATGTAAAGAGAGTATTCAAAGTTTTTAGTAAAGCACCTAAATAATAACACAAGTACTATGAGATTGGAATTGGTATTAGATTAGGTAGTGAATTACAGATTGCGAGCAGGTAATTCTTGCTACATGTCTCTTAGTCTAGGGACAGGAGGAATAAATATTAATGATATGATGGTAATTACAATGTTAACTGATGTGAGACTGTAATCCTAAGGAATTCATCTCGATCGAGATCAAAACTAGTAATCTTAGATTTCTTTTCTACGTTTTAGACAATTAAACCTTCAATCAAAGTTTTCATCAGCTTAGTTGATCATATCATAGTTAGTAGTAATTTCTAGAGAGTGTTTCCATGAGTTCAACATCTGGGCCTCATTGGCCTATATTATATTGATACATATATTTGTATTTAATGTGTGGTTTATGCGTATCAAGCTTTTAGTGTCACTGTTGGGGAAACGACAACTCCATCACTACAAGTGTTGTGATCGGCCATTCTAGGCCACAACCTTTATATATTTTGTTATTCTTTCTAAGTTGAATTTGAAATATCATTTTTTCAATCATTAGTACACATTCTTACATTGTTTTTAACTATTTTAGGTACTAGTATATGGTGCAAACAAGAAGAATCGATCATGGAGCCTCATTGCCACAGAGTGCCTTTCAGGAGGATTTCCTAGGTAGAGCATAGTAATATGGTGGTTCTGCACCGCGATTGATTCAGACTCCACCACCTGAGACTCCGACACCTCCACCAATAGAACCAAAATCATCTTAGATGGCGGACCCAACAGAAGAACAGACTATTTGGGAGAAGATTAAGGTGTCTTCCTCAACATCTAAGCTAGGGTCAATCAAAAAACAAGCTATAAATGTGGAAAGCTACAAGATTGATCCTGGGTTGGTGGCATTGGTCTAGTCATAGGCTTTTCATGGCCATAGTACTGAGGATCTGATGACGCACATCAACAATTTTTTTGAAAGCTGTGATATGGTGAAAATTGATAGTGTGTATGTGGTGGTGATCTATCTGAAGCTCTTTCCATCGTCACTGGAAAACAACATGAAGTCGTCGTTCTATAATCTGTTGCCTGAGTCAATCGAAACATGGGAGGAGATGATGACAGAAGCTTTCTTTGAGCATTACTTCCCACCCTAGAAGACTAACGATCTAGTCAGAAAGATATACAACTTCAAGTAGCAGCAAGAAAAGTCTTACTCTGAAGTATGGGAGAGGTTCCAGAACATGTTGAGGAAGGTCCCTCATCATGGGATCAGTTTGTATGGCTAGGCAAAGGTTTTTTTATTATGGATTGCATCAAGGAGAGAGGACCATACTTGATAGTGCAGGAACATGCTTCTTCCTCAACAACAAGCCATTCAGGTATCATGAGATCCTGAAGAATATGGCTAAAAATTAGTCATGGGTAGAAGAAAGGGAATGCCCAACAAACATTAAAGGTGTTAGAGATATAAGGTCATCATGGCATTGAATGATAAGCTTGAACTCATAGACAAGAAGCTATGTCAGAAGGATGGAAATTCCACCAGAGGAGAGGAAGAAGAATGCATGTTTGCATGGAAGTAGAATTACAGGGGCAATGACCACTCTTGGAGGCAGGATCCTAAGTTTTCTGGGGAGGATCCCAATAATTTTGAGCAAGATCTGTCTCAAGCACAATAGGACAAACAATACCAAGGCAATGTACAACAATATCAACAAGATAGGGGCCCCAGTAAAATAGACCACATTGAAGACATGCTAGGAAAGATGGTCAGTCAGAATGAAATGATCATTGGTCAAATCCAGAGGGAACTACAGAGCCAAGGAGCACAAATCTACAACATTGAAAATCATATTTCATAGATAGAAGAAAAAGTATCTTCCCTAAAGAATCCCATTCAGTAAGGATTTCCTAAAAATATCGAGACATCTCATCAACACCATCAACTAAACTTCATCTCCATGGTCAAGGAGCTAGAACATCATAGCGAGGAATCACCCAAGAAGCACACTACAGAGACAGATTGGGTAGATGTGTCAAAAGTCCCATTCCCTCACAATCTATATGGATTACCAGGAAGATATACAATGCCAGACAAGGTACTTTAAAGTTCCACCATTGACGTGTCCACATCTCTGATTTCAGAAAAAGTTCCTATGTAAGAATAACAGGTAAAACTTATACTCCATAGTGGAACAATCACATTCGATAGGGGGGAATCCACAATTCAGATGGAGAAGTTACATAACATTACATCCACAGGAGATTTGCCAAATATTATCCAAGAGGGTGGAATACAAGCAAGATTAGGGGAGGAGGTCCCTAATGTGCCATATATTCCACCACACAAGCATCTAGAGAAGCCACATGTCCCATTCTCATATAGTCTAAAGTCGAGAAAAGAAGAAAGACATTTTAAGAAGTTCCTAGACATCTTCTGAAAGATCCACATCAACATTCCACTCGTGGAGGCAATAGAACAGATTCCTGCATATGGAAGATTTTTGAAGGATATCATCAACAAGAAAATACAGATGTCTTGAGTGTTGATGTAGTAGTAAGTTCCATAATCTAAGGAAAGCTTTCAAGGAAAAGAAAAGATCTAGGATGTTTATACATTCTATGTTCCATAGGCAATCAACGCTTACAACAAGTACACTGCAACTCTGGGGTGAGCATAAATCCCATGCCTCTTGCTACTTTTCAAAAGATGGGATTAAAGAAGTCAATGAAGACATACAAGACAAATGAGTTCGTGGACGGATCAATTGTGAGGATGCATGGGATATGTGAGGATGTTCTAGTCAAAGTTGACAAATTCATATTCCCTTTTGCCCGATATTTGAGGATCGGAGATGCTATTAGGAAGGCCATTCCAAGCAATGACTGACGTGATCACTGTCATTGGTATAGGTTACTTGAAACTCAGGATAGATGATGATAGAGTCAAGTTCAGACTTCTAGATGAACCCTCACAACCATCCCGTGACAACCCAAGTTGAAGAAAAGGCATCCTATCGAGCCTAGGATGTAAAACAAGGGCGCTTGTTGGGAGGAAACCCAACCATCATTTTGTTTTTTTACATTCAAACTTGTAGTTTCATAGATTTCGTTTTCATTTTATTAGTTTTTATGTAAAAAAAGGTGCCTTGATCATTTTTGTGTGGTGTGCAGGTTGATGATAAGTCAGTACTACCGACCATAGAGTTGGTAGTACGGACAAAATCACAAGGGGGGCGGACAAAAGTTGAAAGGATCTCAGTACTACTGACCATAGGCTCGGTAGCACCAACTCTTTGTAGAAAAGGATCCAAGTTAACTGATAAGGACAAGGTACTACCGAGATCCAACTTGGTAGTATCGACACATAGCAAAGCTCTAGGTTTGAAACATCGAGATCATGCTCAGAAAAATCAAGCAATTTTAAAGACTTGGTACTACCTACAGCAAAGTCGGTACTATCGAATTTACTGAGCAAAATTAACAGAGCTACAGAAAAGGTTGTCGATACCACCGACACATGTCGGTGGTACCAACGCATAAAGCTTAAAGAAAGATATTGAAGTCCACATCTCAGTACCGTCGACACTCAAGTTGGTGGCACCAACATCGAGGGAGAGACACCAATATAATTTGATTCACCACTACCACCGCCACCACCCTTCAAAGAAATTGGTATCATTGTTCCACCTCTTGAGTTGGATTTTGACTATGCAGACATAGTCAAGTTCAAGCTTAGAGAGGGTGCTGGAATATCACTATCCCTTAGTTTTATTTTTCTTTTAGTCTTTATTTGTTTTTTATATTTTATTTTCCAAGTTGTAGAATCCACAATCTATCTAGTGTAATAGTGGAGCTTAATTCATGATTCATGTCATTGTCAAGTGCTTTCGTGTGTTTACAATGGAAATTTTAATTAAAAAAAATTGAAAAATTGGCTTAGTTGCAAATTTCTTGAGTTTCACCACCTAGAGGAAGTGTATCGGTTAATCAGCTTAAGGACTATTAATATGAATGAAATTTTAATTATTCATGTAATGTGTATGAATATGGGGTTTGAGCCTAAATTGACCAAAGAATTAACGAGATCTTAAATTGAAATTTAAGAAAGGAATCCTAATGTTACCCTATTCACAGGTCATTAGAGAGAGACATATCATATTTCATGAAAGTCATTGTCTCTTAATTATGTGATTCCATCCATTTTCCATTCATTTTGATCTACCACCTTAAGATGATCGAGTAATCTGAATTATTTCCTCTTGTTTGTATTGCATGGCATAATAGTTGACATGATAGTTAGTTTTTCTTTTATTGCAGTAGCTACAAAATGAAAAAAAATATGCATAAACAATTTCCATGCATATCAATCTAGTTGCATAACAATTACATGTAGATTGCATGCATTTTTCATCATTTATTCTTATATCATGTGATTACACTATTTTCCTCTAAAATAAGAATGCATGGATACACATCCATATCCTCAGAAAAATCAAGATGCAAAAAAATGAATGAGAAATGTTAGTGAAACCCAAGCATAAATTGCCATCATGCTAAAATAATGGGCCAATGAAAAAAACCAAATTTAAATGTTTTGAAATAAAGAGGAAGAAAGGATGCCCTAAACTCTTCACAAAGAGATGGAAACATTCACATGATGTATTCTCTTCTATACTATATTCTCGTCCACTTGATAATAATTTCAATACATGCATCTTTCCACCCATAACATTAGGCATTATGATTCATTCATTTTTCATTATCTTCACCATATATGTTCATCATGTTTTATTTTTTCATAAATAATTCAAATATTACTTGTGATTCTTCATACGCCACCCATTTTGTGCCATCCATTGCTCTAATTGATAGGCCACTTAAATGATTATTCTCCTCATTTATTCTTATAAGGAGAACTTATTCCAAGTAACTGATACTTAGGAAAGAGCAATTAGATAGGGAATCACATGATGCACCAAGAAAATGCCTAATTAACTATGATATTAACTGCTCTATTGATAGTGTTTCATTTATCTAAGGGTGGACAACTTTTATGAATATTTTTGGTCACTTGAGAGTACTTGATTGTTTAGTGGTCAGTAAAGGCCGGTTAGGGATAGGTGGGGATAGTTGAGAAATGAAATTCATATTTTATGTCCTTTTGCTGACTTGTCTCAAACAAATCTGAGGATGTGTTTCTCAAGGGAGAACAATGTTTAAGCTTAGGGGAGTTTGATGCACTGGTTAATTGTTGTTTTCACATGCTATTTATTATTGATTTCTATGCAATTATTGTTCATATTCATATTAATTTGTGCATTATTTACTATAATTAGCCTGTGATACTTAATTGCATCAAATAAATATAATTTTAATGTTTCTAAATGATTTAATATATTTTAAGAGCTTATGCTTGATTTTTGTGTATTTAAAGTAAATCTACACGGCTCGGTACTACCGACTTTGTTGTCAGTGGTGCTGAAACTTGTTCAGAGAGGAACATATGAAAATTGAGAAGATTTGATTGTACTGACCAAAGAGTTTATACTACCGACAACCTTATAGGAAGGATTCTGAATTTTGTGAGAAATCTCAATACTACCGACATCAACCCAGTAGTATCGATAATTTCCAGACGACCTCAACTATCAAAGGCGTCAGTAGTACCGACACCCAGTCGGTAGTACCGACATGATGGGATTAGGAAAATCCGAATATCACGTTTAATTCGATGGTTGGCCATTAATGACACCCTAAGTCACTTCTATGACTTAGTGGAATTTTGGCCAAACGTAATAATCTCATGATATTCAGTTGGACGATAGTTGAGATCAAGGATAGGAGAAAGCCAAGAAGAAGGCTACGTTTCGAGAGATACGAGTGCCTCTAGTGGATAGATTTGCAGCCAAAAGGTAGAAAATTGTCACGCTCATTAGAGGGGATCATCCAGACCGTCTTCTTTAGGGGTTTGTTTATTTTCTTAATGTTCCCCATGTTTTTATTTTTCTCTCTCATGTATTTGTCAATGGAAATCATGTTGGGCTAAACCCCTTATTCCATGGGACCTGGGAGTAGCTCGGTTATGCATTGTAATTGACTTTTATGAATTAATATATATATTACTCTTAATTTCTGGAGTTATTCCTATAAAAACATCACAAACTATCCATACTTGTACACCATAGGTAGTTAATTAGATCATTACTTTCTTTGAAAAAGGGATTAAAGGTTGGAAAAATTATAGCGGTACATGTTTTGTATCGCCCTTTTAGAATGGAGACTTATGAATGTGAAGAGAGTACCCCGAGTTTTCAGTAAATCACCAAACTAATGAGGCAATTACAATGAGAGTGGAATTGGTATTAGATTAGGTAGTGAATTATGTTGTGAGAGCGGGTAATTCTTTCTACAAGTCTTTTAGTCCAGGTTTAGGAGGAATAATTATTAATGATATGATGTTAATTGTAATGTCAACTGAGGTGAAACCACAATCCTAAGTAATTCACTCCAATTGAGATCAAAACCAGTAATCTTAGATTTCTTTTCTACATTTTAGACAAAACCTTCAATAAAAGTTTTCATCAGCTTAGTTGATTGCATCATAGTTAGTAGTAGTTTCTGGAGAGTGTTTCCCTTAATTTGACATCTGGGCCTCTTTGGCCTATATTACATTGATATGTATACTTGTGTTTAATGTGTGGTTTTTACGTATCATACGTCAAGAGTCTAAGTGGGGGAGATTGTAATGTCCCAGGTTTTGAGGCCTTGGATAGAATGATCTTATAAGAAATGATTGGACTACCCATATAACCAAGGTGCACCTCCTTTTTAGAGAGTCCATCACTAAAGAACTTTGTGGTTAAGCATGCTCAACCCAGAGTAGTACTAGGATGGGTGATCAGTTAGGAAGTTTATCCTGGCTTGCATGTGAGTGAGGACAAAGCATGCATTTAAGGCTAGTGGTGGTCTGTGGGGCCAGTATCATTCCTAAAACTTTGTTAGATCCTTGGGAAGTGGGCCTAGGCGTTACAACTTGCATATCTCTATTGGTTTAATAGCCAAAAGAGTCTAGATAACCATCAACATGGATTCTAGAAATGCATTTTTCATTTATGCGCTCTAGATGACAATGTTATAGGTATTGTTTGAGTCATCAAGTCATTTAGAATATATATATTTGTTCCTAGAACTATCAAATATAAACTATGATACTTTAAGGCCACTTCCATAAAAGATCTTATCTTTTGAAGCAAAACATGAAATATATTCATAATATTCTTGTCCATACTAGATACATGATGTTTTTCATAAATGGTAGGTACATAATAACAATTCACTAATTTTATTACATGCCCATTACATGATTGACATATTTCAACTGTATTGGAAGAAAACCTTGCTTAACACAATTCTAGCTTACTTCTTCATAGGTCATGAAGTGGAGATCTCTATCTCCTTCTTCCTAAGTTCTTCTATGTAAAGAGGGCAGTTCCTTTTCCATTGTCCAGTCTGGTGATAGTGGTGGCACTGTCCTTCCTTATTCACCCTCCCATCTTTCAGTGTAGAAGACTTTGGGATCTGGCTAGCTTTAGAACTCTTCTTAGCTTTACCTTTACCTTTGGACTTTCCTCTACTAATCATCATCACATATTTGGGTTTGTCCTTATTCATCTACGCTTCAGTTGTCCTCAACATGCCAAGTAATTCTGACAACGGTTTGTCAAAATCATTCATGTCGTAGTTCATGACAAATTGGTTGTATGATTCTGAAAGTGACTACAGAATCACATTTGTGGCCAACTCTTAATCAAAGGGAAATCCTAGTCTAGCAAGGTTCTTTACATATCCAATCAACTTGAGAGTGTGTGGACCTACTAGATCTCCTTTAGCCATATTGCACTTGAACAACACCTTTGAGATATCATACCCTTCTTATCTTGCCTGATCTTGGTACATGTTCTTAAGATATGTTACAATCTCAATAGCATCCATGTTCTCATGTTGCCACTGCAACTCATAATTCATTGAGCCCAACATCAAGCACCTCACATTCACATCATCTTCAAAATACTTCCAGTATGCATCCCTGTCAGCCTTCAGCGTGTTGGGAGTGGGTTCATCTAGCTTTGGTGTCTCTAAGACATAGAGCTTGCACTCTTGAGTGAGAACAAATCTCAGCGTCCAAAACCAACCATGGAAGTTGTTCCCATTCATATTGTCCTTCTCAAGGATCAATCACAAAGAAAACATGTTTATGTTTGCCATTAGATTCTACAAAATAAATTTTACAACTTTATTTGATTTCATTTGATAAGTTGAAGATATTAATTAATTATTTCTCCCACTATTTTTTTCAAATTGATAGCCCTCACATATCAATTGGAAGATTGCAACCTACAACCAAGATCCATTTTTCATCAAATTGTGAGTCAGTTTTGGTTGATCACCCACAACTTGACTATTTAGGTAGGCAACTTTTGCAAATTGCATCTAAACGCAACTCTCAGATAGATGGTGTGCATAACTCCTTGTCACTAACCATCTCTATGCTTCTAGGTACTTGATCTCATTAATATCAGCTAGTTAAACCTGACCCAAAAACCAACACAATAAAATATGCACCCTGATTTGATAGACCCACATAACTACCATCACACTTCCACAAGATGGATAACACACTACACTTTGGTGTAGCCTCCACCTAGTTGATCAAGTTTTTCATGTGTGTTGCTTATGGAAACCATATGAGACTTAATATGTTTGATTGAGATATTTTATATAACTACATATACATATCCAATCACCACATGCTTATAGTATGTATCACATACATGCTATAACCCACAAACAAAAACATGCATTTTAAAACACACAAGTGATGGTTATGGTCATACTATTGTAATTCCTTGGAGCCACAACAAATTAATACCACCTAAAGTCCACATCATATGTAGCAACCTGTTGTTAATGATTTGTGGTTGTACCGATCTTGGTTGATTGGTTCAACACTTGAACTGATTGGCTCGCCTCCTGGTTAGTTGGTTGGTTTATTGGATCAATTGTTTGGCCTCCAGTCTGACTTATGGACACCTCCAGTCAATCGGTTGAGCCACCAACTGATCAGTTCGACTCCTCCTATCATTTATCCTCCTCGGTCCTACAGTCGAGCAGCTTATCTAGAGAAGAATGCCTTGTTTGCCATAATCAGAATTAAAACTATCCTAATACTATTTAACATATTATATTGTAATAAGGAAACCTCGAGTTACATACAACGGGAGCATGGAAAGGAAATAAATAATACTTTTATATATGGAAGAAAAGATATAGGCTCGATATGCAAATTGAGATAAAATAGTATAACAACCATCCAACCATTCACAAAGAACTAGAGGTGTATTTTCCATAATCATACTAAATATCCACCATCAAAATTGATTTTAGGGCGACGCATGAAAATTTCATATATATATATATATATATATATATATATATATATATATATATATATATATATACATATACATACACACACATATAGATGCATATTATATATATATATATATATATATATATATATATATTAGTTGGGATCGTATGTGGTATTTAATTGGATGCAATAAATAAATGATGAAAACTGAAATCTGATCATGTCGATTAAATCCCAAAGCATAGTAAATTGGTGTGGCTTTGATGTCACTATTGATAAATATGGCATCAGATGAGGCAACATAAAAAAAAATTAACCGCCATATTCCCCTTTCAAGAGTTGATCGTGTCAACAACTATATAATGGGAGGGATGGTTACAGAGATTATACATGGTCCTGGAGCAAGTTCGATGACAATCTCTTGTTGCAGTGTGCGTCTTTCTTCAAGTTGCACTTGGACAATGTTAGCAATGGCTTCCTGGTTGATCACCATGGATGATAGTTCACTTCATCCTCCTAGAAATAGGAAAAATCCTCGTCGCCTATAGAGTAGTCCACATGGACCACCAGAAACTCCACGTTGCCCTACCGGAGCCAACAAGAAGGAGTTGTCCCTTTGAACGCCAGGGTGCTAGTATTGAGTTGCTCTCTAAATTGTTTATCCCTTTCTATCTCTCCTTTGACGGGACTTTCTCAGGCTCTCTTGGTTACTATAACCAAAGAGACCAACAATTTCTAGAGCTTATTATTGTCTTTCTAGATGACCTCTAGTACCCCTTCATTTATTAGGACGGTTAGGGTCAAAACCTTTAGTCTAAGCGACAGTTGAAGAGAAGGGTTTTCATGAACTTTCAGGAAGATACGAACATAAATCGTTCAGTTCAGTGTTGAACCTATCTGTTCATAAGTGAACCAGTCTGTTTGACTCTTGAACCGGCCGTCTCACATGATTTCCTAATTTTAATCACTTTGACATTCAATATTCGATTAATGCACAACATGATGTCAGCATTAGTCCTTGATCCAATCACATTGATCATTGAATTGGGCAGTTCAACACTAGACCCAGTCATTTCAAACCTTGAGTTGATCGGTTCCCTAAGTGAGAATATCAGTTCAAGCCCTGGTTTAGGTAATGTTCAACCAATGTTGTTTTCAATTGACCTGACACTTGAATTGATCGGTTCAACACTTAAACTAATCAATTCATAGTCCAGTCATTTTATTTTCAATTATTATTGTTTAAATTGAATACCTAAATACTTTATTAATCAACTTAAATATCATTCATGAATAAACTCCTATTCCAGGTGTATCCTATGTGTGTGACACTATAGGTCCCAATTTACATTGGTGGTGAATGCTCATAATCAACTTATAATATCACAAGAAATGAGTGGTACCTAGCAACACATCATTTCTACCCAAATAATTTGGAAAGTTGAAGAACAACTTTAACCTACATTTTGTGATCAGTGTTACTATGATTGTATAGTTCCTTTGTCTCTGATATCCAAATTGAAATTAAGGCATGGAATCTTCATACTCTCAATGTTCAATCCATGTTCCTTGAACTGGAGAAGACTGTATGAGATGCATGTGAATTCACATATCATATATATTGAATCACATGAGTATGTCCATACATTTCTCAGTCTCTCTTATCAAGTGTACGTGATATTAATCTAGAGGAAAAATCCCATCTACATGACTCACACTCAATCCCCATGTGTCACAATGCACCTAAGCACCACCTTTATGGCAACCCTTAGAATTACATGTAATGAGTGTAGTGACTTCATATCTAAGAACCACAATCACCACTATCACTACGAGAGCTAATTAATACTACCATTCCATGGTCTCCATGTATCACTCTCAAGGTGGGTTTGTTTGATACACTATTCTCTAACATGTCCCTATGTGTTTGGTATGATATAACATATCATGACTGATGAGATTCTATCATCAACCAACACACACTCTAGTCTTATGTATTATTGTTGTCTATTTTTTTCCACAATAATATCCAACTAGGGACATAAAAAGAATGAATATACTCTTAACATACATATGATCTAATTGTTCAGGTCCTCAACCTAAAGACATATGTCATTGAGTAACATCATTCTTTAAACATCTACTATGTTTGTGTCATCATCTCATGACTAAGACAAACATAATAGACAAAATTAACTTTATCATTATCAAATCAGATATCTGATTCCCCATTACAATCATCATATGATTGGCTCTCTAAGCATACATATCAACATGTACCTCCTTTATCAAATCTCAACCTGTTAATAAATATAATAAGTTGCTACCTAGAAATCCCTATCCATTTAGGCCCTTGATAAAGACTAGAAATGAGCTATTGAAAGAGGTTCATGCTATTTTCTTTGAGAAAAACCTTGGTGCACTTTGTCTAGAGAGATTGGGATTTTCCAATTTCCTATCTGGCACAAAAGCTATCCATGAATTCTATGACAATCTCACATCAAACTACACAACTCTAGTGCCACCCACTAACATCCAAGTTGTACTTACATCCATGATTGCAGGATAAGGTTTAAAATATCTGAGTATTCCTCGAACAAATACTTCACTAGTTCCTTATCCTTGGCTGAATAGATATCTTCACATCCTCAATACCTTGACCTCTTTGACCATGAAACATTCTTAAAGAGTTTTAACCCTGACAATACCCTAGCCGATATACATAAAACATTGAAGAAACCAGAGGTACCCAATAGGAAGAAGGCAATCCTACCCTCTTCTTCTCTTGAGATAAAGACACATCTCATAACACTCATAGTTAATTGCAATATCCAACTAAACCAAACATATATTGTAGAGAACTTTCAGTGCTTATGTACTGTTTTCTTTAAAATGTCAAAGTCAAATGGGCCTGATATATTCTCCACCACATGACCTATTTTGACACTGAGAAGAATACCCATGACTCCCACCCACCCTACTCTAACTTGATATGTGGTTTGTTTCTACATCATATTGACAAATCTATTTTCAAGGATCTTGGCGACAAGACTAGTAGAAATGGGGTTTACATTAGTGAAACCGATGTCAGGAAGTTCTTCCATCCACCTAGTACCTCTACCCCTGGTGCATCCTCCTCTACCAAGCTTCCACCTCCTCCTAGACCTGCCCGTGAAACCTTTTTTGTGTCAAATGAAACCCTCATTGGTTACATGATGCATTAGAATGCATATCAAATGTAGGTTCAATAGCACTTTCATCAGGACCTAGTTGAGATCATGTCAAACATGAACGTGTCCTTCTCACACCCTTTTCCCTCCTACCATCTATTCCCAGTGACTGAATATGCTTCCTATGCATATGATTAGTTCTACCCGGCCCACCAGTATGCTGCTTCCACTCCATCTTGTACCTTTGGTGAGGAACCTACCATTGTTTCATCTCAGCCTAATGCCTCTCAGTTGCTTGCAATTCTCGTTGGTCTTACTGCACACTTTATCAATATTGATTGGGTTTCTATACCTGACTGTAATACCCCTGACCTGGGTTATGGCTTAAACCTTGGAGTTTTTCTTAAGTAAGTTACTTATAAACTGATTCTAATCTTTTGAAAAGTAATTAAGTCTTCTTATGAAGTTTATTTTCAAGTCTGAGCTTAAAACTATTTGTGCATTAATTGATAGTCTGAGTGAAATGTGCAATTTGCGCAAGATGAGGGGCTACATTGCAAAATGTCACATGTTGAATATGTTCTAAGTGTTTTTAGTATCATAAGAGAGAGTATGATGCTAAGTGATGGCTTGTGGAAAGCCTAAATCCCAAGTTATAACTTGTTTGAATAATGTTAATACTATGTGCACCTATTTTGGTACAATTTGTAATTTGCCCAAAATATAGGGTAGGAATGCAAATTACCACCTCTAGAGTGTCCCTAATCCCTCTATGCATCTTTTAGAGGAAAGAGAAAGAAGGAGACACTATTTTTGATTCGTCTTTGAATGATTATGCTCTTGGTGATGAATAGACCAAGAAAGAATTGAAGATAAATCATTATATGTGTTGTGTCGAATTGTAGACTTGATATAGGAGCCCAATCGGCCAAGGAGCCATAGTAGGAGTCTCCCATCAGTTTTTTTAGCCTTGGAAAAGGCCATGATGGGAAAATAACCTCAAGGGGTGGCCCATGATGAGTTGCAAGCCCCTTGCATAAAGTGTATTAGGTTGCCTTATTGATGAGATAAAGATGAGGAAACTTATCCAACAAGATAAAGGATGGCCGAGATATTGTCTCTAGCTTATCCTCAAGACTCTTGCATAGAAAGATATTTATGTGTGCATTCTTGTCCGTGTTTCAACCATGCATGGCCAAGTGTCATCTAGTAGATTGAGGTGAAGACACGTCTTATACACTTTATCTCATAAACCCAAGTATATATACTTCACCTTCCACATACTTATGGAAGTTTACGAACCCCACAACCATCTCCCTTGGAGATATTGTGCAAAGTATCTCAAAGTGCAAGGAGATCTCGATCACCAAGCTTAAGATAAGGCTTTGGTCATCTTCAACCTTGGTTGAAGTAGGATATCGGGTTATGGATATTCCTTTCTTTCCTTCTTCACCAAGTGCTTAACTATGGTGATTTCTTGTATATGGCGGAGTTGTGAACGAGCCTTAGACCTTGAATAAAGTTCATATTCAACCTTAGGAACATAAAGCTTTGGATCTTGGAGCTTTGAAGTTGTTCACAAGGTGGGTTATATAACTTGAACCCAATCATGTTATTATTTACCACCTAACTTGCTACACTCTAGATGATTTACTTTCAATTCTGAGTTTTTATTGAATACTTAATGAATCCATGAGTTCTAAGAATTACCTAGACCTATTATTCATAAACTAGAACATTTAGAATGAAGGTATAGATCTTGAAGAAGATGTTATCACGTTATAAAGTAATATCAGGTTCAAGCACACAAACAAGTACCTCTAACTCGATATGGTAATATACATGCATCACTTGCACGATATGTTTATGAGTGTAAATCTCTTTACACTATATGGAGATGAAGTTCATACCTTGGAACACTATATGGTGTTAACCATATACCTATTGCATGATAGGAAGTCAAGAAAAGACTCCATGAACGATATAGGGTCAAGTGTATACTTGTAAGTCGATATGTCAAAACCATAGTTTGGGTAACTTGATACGAGTAAGATAAGCAAGTACCTCTTGCATGATATGATCATGTAGTACACACTTGGTACATGATATCTTGAAGCACACATCTGGTGCATGATATGATTGATTGAGTATACACTTATGCACAATATAAGATATGGATTCAAATACAAGGTATAACCGAATATGGTTGAAATACCTCGACCCAATATGAAACCCAAGATGGGGATTAACCCGATATGGGGATAGATGTTAGCTCATACATGATATGAGACATGTTTTATGAACAATATGGGAGATACCTACTTACCCCTTATACATGATACAAGTCTAGAACTACACCTCTTACATGATATAGAGGTAGTAAGCACTCCAATCAATATAGAATTGGAAACCCAAGGTGATGGGTAAACTAATATAAGTGGTGAATGATACCAAATGTATGATATGATTGATATCCCTTGGATGACAGGAATAGCATCTAATTATATCTTGTAAATGATATAAGGTCCAACTCATGCCTCATGCACGATATGGCCCATTCTACCTAATATGATGGATAACCCTAGATGATAGTTTGAAATCCGATATCCCTATCCTTTGAGTAATCGATTGTGATAAGGGAATTCAATTATACACCTAGATTGTCATGTAACTATATGATAGGGTTGATCCTTGAATGTATAAAGAGGTTATGAGTCTAAGGGTCTACCTAATATAGCAACCTGATATGTTACCCAACATGGAGACCTGATATGATAATCCTGGATGGGAAACTGATATGGTATCTTGTATATATATCACTTAAATGATACATGATGAGGCATACACTCTATGACCAATATGGTGCACACCTTGTGCATGATATGTAACCAAGCACATAGCTTATACCCGATATGGGGTCAAGCACCTAGCTCATACCTGATATGAAGTTATCTTGAGATGATAAGAACTAAGTGATAGTCAATTTGATATGGGTACACGATATGGTGATTAGGGGATACACCCTAAAACATGACATGGTGATCTAATTATCTCACATGCTCGATATGGATACACAAAATGAAGTAAACAATGTAGCTTAAAGCATAGTATGATAATATACACACATCTTGATACCCAATAGGGTATAGGCACTTCAATCATATGTGATTTATTTAGTGACATATGTTGCATGTGTGTTAATTGTAAAGTATGAGATGATGAAATTTGTTAATGATGAATTAATGTTCCTCAAGAGGAGGATTGAACCAAAGATATGATGTAATCAATATCTTAGTGAGGATGAGAGAGAAACTCATACCTTGTGTTGGTAATCATTTAATGATAAATGATGAGAATAAATAAGTATATCAATGTATGCTCCTAGTTGTGTGGAGTAATGAATTAGGGTTTGGATTGATAATATGAACTTGAAACCCCATTCGGCTATAAAGGTAAACCCTAACCTAAATAATGGGAAGGTTGTATTTCTCTTATTGCATAAGCCTTGTGAAACATGTTAAATACTTGTATAAAAAGTATAATGTTTATGTAGTCTGATGACCTAAAAGAGATTGTTGCCGAGTGAGAGGTGACAAGGTGTTCAATAGGCTATGTTAATAGTTGTTACCTAGTGAGAGGTGACAAGATGTTTAAATGGGCCTTGTGAGCAATGTGAATAATTGTTGCCTAGTGAGAGGTGACAAGATGCTTAATCAAACCATGTGGGCTATGTGAAATACTTGTAAAACAAGTAAAATGAATACCTTGGTCTGAGGACCTAGAGGTCATAGTTGCCTATTACAGAGGTAATAAGGCTATGTGGTGATCTAGGGGTTTGAATACCCAGATCCAATAATCATGATAATGATGATGTGAAGGGATGAGAATTCCCAGTAATGTGATAAGGGACTGAGATCCCAAGTATCATGTGTCTTAAAGATTTGAAAAGTACTTGATAGATGTATTACAACTTTCTTTGTAGCATTTGTTGTGATTAATGATTATAACTTGTTTGATGCTAAAATAATGTTGTAATGCACTTAATATATCATTAGAAACCATAAAATGTTGCCCTGACCATAGATCCATCAGCATCAGGATTTGCTGAATGGTAAAATGGGTTTCCTACGGTATAACTCGGAAAGCATATTTTTTAATATGTGGGGGTGTAAGTATAAACGAACGGCCATGTGTGAGCTGACCCCCTTAAGAACTTGAAATAAATGGGGATTTGGCTATATGCCATATCCTGGCTTGAGTGCGACTACGGTCGTAGACTCTATGTTGAGCACGGTGAACAAGCCCATGGCTTAGAGTGTGGCTATATGCCATGACTCAGTAATTTCATAACTGGGGACGGTTGTTAGTAGATGTTCCCCTAAGAGAGTGCATGATGATGTTGTAGCTCTAAGCGAAGATGCCTTGTACCCTGGCATGCTCTTTTTGTAGATTGACACGAGATGTCACTGCCAGTAGTCTCGTACTAACCGAGATAGTAGAGATCTTTGCAGTCGGCTCTTCCATTGACCTTTTATGGTACCGACTTGTGAGAAGTTTTTGGTCAGTTGGATATGAATGGGGTATACTTCATCTCCTCAGGGCATAAGTGTGATTGTAAAATATGATCAGCCGTGTAACATATTTGCTTAAGGATCAAATATGGAAAACATTATTTGATGCGCAATTCAGTTATACATCTTAGCTTGATAGATGTTATTTATGTTTCTTTACATTCCTTGTAAATTAGATAGATGGTTTATTACTCTATCATGGGTAGATGTGTCATTTTCCTTAAGTAAAGAGATTACTTTGTTCTATTCATATAATGATTAATCCTTCCTGTTAATATAAAAAGAACCTCTCCTCAGTTTTATAATGCTTATCTGTGATAATAATATGGTCAGTGGAGAGTTATATCTCTTGCTGGGACAATTGTCTCACCCCGTGGGATCCACAATTTTTAGGTGGATGTGCACGAGGCGGTAGAGACCTTTCTGTAGAGGAGGAACAACAGTTGGGACAGCAGTAACAACTCTGGTTGAGTGTATTGTCTATTGTGTCTTGTAGATAGAAGTCTTATGTGTCGTCTCTGTACTCTTAGGTCCTTGGAGTCGATTCGTAATGGTTTCATGAACAATCTGAGATTTTGGCTTGTAAGCCTCGAGGTTTTATGTTGCTTCGGTATATGTGTTGATATAGCAATTGTTATATATTGTCCTCGAGATGAGATGCAACTGTGTATGTACAATGTGAATCATGATATGTAAGAGTTTTGGATCTATTAGTAAGAGTTTCTTGGAGGTGGATCTCTTTGAAAAATGGTTTTAAATTTTAGTGATTTTTGTTAATCCATTGTTTGTGATTATTCTGCATGATTAGTAACAATTTTGGCTGCCGGTTTGATGGCGGTCGTTACACTGACTATGAGCAAGATAAAGCTTTTATTTCTTGTGGCATCTCCTAGGAAGAGAAAAATTGTTGGTGGCCCAATCCTCATTCCTTTATTCTTAACGAGGATGAAGAGATGGTTGATGATGGTGATGAGGATGATGCATCTGATGGTGATGAGGACATTGCTACTCCAACCAGTGATGCACCTTTCGAGCCAATCAATGATGAGGACTACCATCCTGATAAGGAGTTTGACATGGATGAGCTTGATGTTTAGTTTTTAGGTTCTAGATTGCTCATGTACTTGTCATTCTATAGGCTATCATGTACTTTACATTGGGAACTTATGTATGAGGCTACTTTTTTTATATTGTGTTATTTTCTTCCTCGTTTTTAGTTTTCATCACTGAGCATACTTACTTTGTTGTAATATTATCATATTTACCTATAACTTTATGCTCTCTACATTTCATTAGTTATTGGTGTGTGCTTTCATATTTTGATTATGACTTCAATATATCTATTCTCTCTCTGTCTTGTCTGTGGTGCTTGCAAGTGATGGTTATATGTAGTGTTTATGCCTTGAATAAGACATGTTTTATCTCTTCTACCCCCTCCCTTTTTGATATGACAAGGGGGGTGGATGAGCCTGGTACATATTGAATTTGATCATTTTCTAGTTATTTTTTTGAAATATCTTGTGACTGAAAGTGGACTCAAATAGCATATATGTTATGGTAATGGTTTTGGAGGAACTACCCATACATGTAAAGGTAAGAATGAATTGAAGGGGAGTAGTTTCTATTATACATTCATGTATCCCCCTATATTGACAAGGGAAAATTTCTAAATTCTAAGTTCTAACAGCTATACATTGCCCATATTTTTTATGATGACTTAACCATTCCATTCATATGTATCTAATATGTCTATTTGAGATCAATTTCAGGTATTAGGTACATGAAAAGAAAGAATTCAAGCAAACCCTAGCTTGATAAAAAACAAGCTAAAATCAATGAATGTTAGGTACCCTTGACCTTGGAATAGGGTGGTCATATTGTATCTCTTACAATGGAATATAAGAAGTGTGAAATGGTTGCAAATCCTAGAGATTGACCCCTCTAGGTAGTGGATGTACATCTCCTAGTTTGGAGTTTAAAACCACTATAAATAGCTTGTGTTCTTATTCTTGTTCAATCTCTCTCACCCTTTCTACCTATGCTTAGTTGCACTCAAATTCCATATTAGCTACCTTATCTTATGATATAATTTGAAGGTCTAATGAATTTGGTTTAAGTATTTTTTAGCTCTATTCACCCCCCTCTAGAGCCCATAGATCCTACAGATAAACATGCCTACAATGGGCTACCTAGCCAAAGACAAGCGTACTTGGCACCAAAAAAAGATGGAAATATACCATTTCTATAGAAACAAAGAAGATAAGTATAAGAAAAGAGTAAGAGGAAGAGATTACCCCATGGAGGAGCGAGGTTGCTCTCGCTCCTTATCCTCTAGATGTGTCATCCTTTATGTCATCCCCTTTAGTCTTCTAAACTCCTTGGCCCACTTCTTCCTCAAATCCACCCTAAATAGCATCTTTCATAGATGGAAGTTAACAAATCAGACTAATTGGACAAGCTGCAACAAGATTTGTCTAGTGGCTAGATGTATGAAGGTAGAAATCCATAGAAATGAGTGGATAATGGAGGTGGTCGATGGAGAATGGTGTAGACCAATTGAAATCGATGCAAACCAATGGTAATGTATGTAGATGAGATCCTTGTCTGTCTCAAACCTTGGAGCTCGAAGACGGATGTCTGGGAACCAAAAAATGTAGAACCCTTGTCTAGGAGATGTTTTTATAGTGGTAGGTGATATTTAGGGGTGCATCAGACCCAATTTGGATGGATGGAAGATGGGTTCTTTTGGATTCTAGATATGTGAAGTGGTGAAACTAGCCCCTTTTGATTGAACTAGGGCTAGTTTTGTGGAATTGGTCTATATAGCACTTGTCTTTATAGGTCAGTGGATTCATTAGTTGGTGTCATTGGTAGACACCATTGCAACATACATCAGATGAAACCATTTGTGGGTGCCATGGGTGGGCACCATCAATGGACTGATTGATGATGAGTCTAGTGAATTGGGGTCATGTTTGTGAACCCAATCATGGTTCGTCTAATGGTTGGATGGTGTCAATGTGAACCGTGGACATGTTTGTGAACCCACCTTGGGTTTGTCCTGTCAATTGTGGAGGTGGTAAGTGGATGTCAAGGTTGATGAAGTGGTCCACCAAAGGATGTTATTAGTGAACATCATCAGTCAATGTTTCATTGGTTGATGCCACATTTCTTGATGTTCATCACTTTTCTTAAATTTAAGGAGATCAATGAACTCTTGCACGAATCAGGGCTTGTTTCTCTGAAGCGGGGCTGATTTCATGTCATCGGCTTAGTCGAGCTAGGTCTGATGAATATGGTGACTACTGGTTCTATCTCACTCTGAAATTGGGGTAGATTTTGTAATGCTAGACTGGTGGATTGGTTTGAATCTTTACAATCTTCATCCTAGGAATTGGGAGAGTAGATCTTTTCCCAATTGGGTGCCTACAACTCCCAAACTTGGCTAGATGAGTAACTATATCATTAAAGATGGGTAAATTATGTAAATCTAAGCATCTAGAGCTATTTAGGAATATCTTTCCTATTATATAGATGAAAATATAATCAATTACTTAGCATTAACATCTAAATTTGTGTGTTATCATAACTAGATTTTGCAAAATGACTATTACCAATAGATTGAAATTAAGTAGCATTTATCAATGACCAAACTCTTTACGCTAGCCAATCATCATTACCCTACTTAGGATATGACATGCCCCATCATTAAGTATTACTCTTATTCCCTTGTGAATTCAAGTTCTAACTCCAATGTCCATAACCAATACCTTGACCACGATCCCTATTCCCTTTATGCCTACTATGACGGATCCCCCCTTCAAGTCTCCCCCTCCACTCACAACCAACTAAACCACTATGATCAACCAATCCAATCCATTCATTATGGACCTAATCCTTCACATGTGCACAACTCCCAAATAGAAAGACTCTCCATGTTATAGCTTATGCTCCTTAATACCATCCAGTCATACACAATTCTCCTATATCAAGCGCTCTCCTTTAGGTACCTTGACCTATGCTTTACCATCATCTTAAAGTCCAATTTCAAAACTCTACCTTACATTACAATCATTTACGACATTACTTCCCCATCAAGTATCCACCACCACACGATGACACTATCATAAAGTCAAAGTGCATGTCCTTACTTTTGATAGAAAACATGACCCCAGAGCCTTATTGAATTGGACAATCTAGAGGATTACTTCTACTGGTATTTCATTACATATGTTCAATGGGTCTCTTTGTGAAAATAAAATTATAGGGTTCAAGCAAGCATTATTGATAAGGTGTCCAACATAATAGGGAGTTCCTCGATCTACCTCCCATCCTATTTTGGGATGAGATGAAAACTGAGTTTTGTGACTACTATGTCCCTACCCAATATTAATGAAAGTTTTTATTTGATAGGATGAACCTTAACGTGAGATCCATGTCAGTCTGAGAATACATGAGAAATCTTAAGAGGTAAAGAACTGATGTATTCACAAAAAATCACACTAGAAATTGGTCACTCACTTTGTGAACATCTACAATCTGGTATTCAATGCAACTCAAATGAGAAAACAATATGATTTCTTAGATGACACTTTTCACTATTCCTAAATGATTGAGACAAATCATTCCTCCACATCCCATGGCTCATCTTTATCTCATTTTAGAAAACACAATTATTCTACTGCCAAGCCCATACTGTATATATGCTACAACAACCTCCTTTGGCTTCTCAACCATATATTCCCTCTTCTAGCAGATGAAATGATCTATCGAGAACTTCTTCCTATTCCCTCCATCCCCATGGATTCTAATGTTTTCACAATCATAACATGTATCATATGGATACCTGATGACAACTCTGTGATCTCCTTGTGTCATGTACTCTATTTACCCCACTCTAGAGGATGATACTTATTGTGAGGATTTTTTACCTGCCTCAGACTGCTTTGATGATGAACTGAAATATGATAACCAAAACTCTTACTTACAAGCTCTATATGCTCTTCCAACCCCTTTGATTTTAACAAATGGAAGTAAATAGCCCCTTTTCAAGCTGCCTTCAAACATACAGATAAGAGTTGTAAACTTTTAATCGATAGTGGTAGCTCAAAAACATCATTTCTTTCCAAGGATATAAATGCTTGAATCTTGTTGAGGGGTTAGTAGCTCCCGGTGGTAGAGGCTCGGGCTCCCCAGAGTATGGGCCCAGGTTCGAAACCCCTAGGTGGTGTTGCTCTAGCTGGCCTTATCCCGTCATGTAGCTTGGCATCTGTGTGAATTTACATGTTCCCCCATTGTGCAGGTAGGTGAGGGGGTCGGGGGTTTAGGCCGTCAGTGGAGGTCACAGATGAGGCACTCGTTCAAGGGTGGTCCCACATCATCATAAATGCATGAATCTTAATCTATAGCCCCAACCTCAACCTCACAAAGTACATTGGGTGAATCATATGGGTCTACCTATCACCCATCACTACTTGGTGCCCCTAACTCCAGGTTCCTACTCTTGCACATTCAGTGCGATGGTATATAGATGGATGTTTGAAATGTCATTTTTGGACGCTCTTGGATTTTTGATAGGGATGCCTATGATGAGGGTTATTCCAACATTTACATATTCCAACATAAGCATAAAAACATCTAGATTACACCTATGTGTTTCATTCCCACAATTCAAAAAAGCAAAGCCCCCTGCACCACCTTCTCCCACACCACATCATTCACTACATCTATTCACTTATGGAGAAGTGGAGGATGCCATCTATAAATTAGGAAGCATGTGTGTTTTATAGATCCAAGAGATCATCTCTTGTCTCATCATTATAACCCCTTCACAAGAGCATGTCCAATTATTGTATGAATTTATTAACATGACTCATGAGGAACTTAATTAACTCACATTGTCACATGACATTAATCACAAAAATAACATGATTTTTGGGTCCTCCCTCCCCATCACTGATATTATTAAATAAAGCCAACCAACCATGCTAAATTGAAACACCAAGGTGATGCCCTTCTTCTCAAAGGGTTCCTTCATGAGAGAAATATCCCTTTTAAATATGAAATTTCCCTGATCCTAGAAAGAATTGAAGTTTAATAGTGTTCCTGGATTGTCAAGATATCAACAAAATCACCATGAAGTACAACTTCCCCATTCTTATACTTAATAACATGTTGTATTTATTTATGGTATCACATTTTTTCTCTAAGATTGACTTGCATAGAAGATACCACCAAACCCGTATAAATGAGATGCATGAATGGAAGATAGATTTTTAAACTCTTGATAGCTTACACAAATGGTTGGTCATTCCCTTCAATTTTCCTAATACATCTAGTAATTTCATGAGGGCCATGAACTATGTTATGTGACAGTTCTTGGAAAAATTTAGTTAGTTTACTTTGATGACATTTTTCTCTATAGAAAGACCATCTTGAACACATTTACCTTGTGTTGACAATATTTTTGAAGAAATTGTACATCAATTTAAAAAAGTGTTCCATCCTTCAAAACAAGGTTGTCTTCCTTGGATTCATTAGATCCAATGATAGCATTTCCATTGATCCAGAATAAATTAGAGACATCAGAAAAGTGGCCTAATTCCAAGACATTCTTTTAACTTCAGAATTTCCATGGGCTCGCAACCTTATATTGTCACTTTATTCAAGGTTTCAAGACATCATGAATCTACTCATAAAGCTTCTCAAACTTGATAGATTTATGAGGTCAACATCTTCTACAGGGATCTCTGTAGAAATAAAAAATAAAATGAAAGAATCCCAAATGCATTGTCTTCCATATTTTTCTACCCTTTTGAGGTTTCATGTAATGCTTTTGGTGCTAGCATAAGTGGTGTATTGAGTTAGGAAGGCCACTTGATTTCCTTTTTCAGTGAGAAACTAGATTAAGCTAAACACAAGTATTTAAATATAATAAGGAAATTTATGTGGCCATACAGTCTTTGCATCATTAGTGGCATTATCTGTTGCGCCAAGAATTCATTGCATGGTCAGATCATCAAGATATGAACTTCTTAAACTTCCTAAAAAGGTTGAATACTAGTCACACCAAGTGGTCTAAGTTTCTCCAATGACACGCCTTGTTTCTCAAATATCCTTTGGGTGTTGAGAATAAAGAGGTCAATGCTTTGAGTCATTGTATGACCAGGTTTCATTGGATGAGTGTTACAGTTGTCAGATTTGACCATGTGAAGGACCAATAACTATTGTGTTCTGACCTTGGCATAATCTACTCAGAGCTTCTCAAGAACCCATCCTCTCCCTCTTATGATAATGAGCTCTTAGATGGCTTTATTTTTCGTTCTAGCTAGATTTTCATTCCTAACACCTCTCTTCATGACTTTATGTGAATTACATGATGGTGGTATCATGTGTCATATTGGTAGTGATACATCCATTGCTCTAATCTCAAACATATTTTATTGGACTTTTCTATGTAGATGTGAAAAGCATTCTATCTCAATGACATACTTGTTAGCTAGAAAAAGCCATGAAACAAAATACATGTTCTTACACTCCTCTACCATTTCCCCATGAACATTGGATAGATCTGAGTATGAATATGATTCTTGGCCTCCCTCAAACATCTCGTGGCCATGATTTCTTGTTTGTGATGTTCGATTGATTTTTAAAATGGCCCATTTCCTACCCTATATTAAGATGACAGTTGCCTCTAACATTGCTCGTCTCTTTTTGATGAGGTCATCAAACTACATGCACTTCCAACCACCATTGTGTTGATCGTGTTGTCTATTATGTTAGTTATTTTTGGAAGACACTATGAAAGATATTTAGTACCAATCTCAAGGTTACTTCTCACCCTCAGACAGATGGTGAAATTGAGGTGGTCATTTGGAGCTTCGACAATCTTTTTTGATGTTTAGTGGGTGATTGATTAGGAAATATGGACTTACCTAAAATAGAATTATCTTACAGTAGTTAGGATAATAATCCCATAGGAAAAGTCCTTTTTAAGTTGTGCATGGTTACAAACCCCAACAATTAGTTGGCATCATTCATATACTCGTTGACTATCAAACTTCCCATTTTACTGAAACCTTTCTCAACATGTTAGAGATTTGCACACTAAAATTTGTCCTTTCATGTTATCATGTTTCTCAACCACTTATCAAGTAATAGATCATCATATTTAACATTTTATTCATTAGACAGGTATCATCTCCCTTAATTTATTTCATATCTCATGAAGATTTTACATTAGCACTTCTTACACTCATAGGTTGGTGTGAGATTAACTCAGGTTCCACTTTATTCATCTGCCATTGTTCTCATTCATCTTTTCATATTATACTTATCACATGAGTCCTCTCCATCTTATGTCAATTGCATACCTTGAATCACTTTATTAGCACAAACTTATATGTCTTTTACTTAGTTATATTCTTGAATTACAGAATCAACAACTCCTCATTTGCTTATTGGTATTTGGATGCAGGTTTCATGGTGTCATATCTTTCTATTGTAATTACCAAACATTCAAGTTTTGATAGGTTATCATGTCATTATCATCTTCTTTAGGGTAAGATTGATATATATGTACCATGATTTCTTATTCATTATACTCTTTAGATTGTCTCAAAATGACTACTTGATTAGATTAATTAGAAAGATAACAATATAAGAGTTCCATACATACCTTTTCTTCAATAGTTGAATACCTGGTCAGGGCACCCAAATACTGAGATTAGGCTGTATGAACCATATTTTTATGTCATATTCCTAACTTAGACATCAATCTAGTGTTAAGTCCTAGTGTCTATGTAGACTCAGTGAACATAGAGCTCTGATACCAACTTGTGAGAACCCATTACACTAAACAAGATTACTAAAAAAATGATTACTCATTAATTAAACACAAATTTGGAAAATAGGGTAAATTAAAACTAATTTCAATATTTCTCAAATGCTCAGAAACATTTACATATAAGCCCATCAACTTGCTTCATTCCATACAATACTCAATATCCTTTACAACTACTTTGTAGCCTTAGCTACAACAGAAACTTTACAAAGTAATGCTACCCACGTATTCCACTTATACAAGCATCAACATGCTACTGAAATATCAATTCAATTGAAATATCATATACAAACTTTTCACCCAGACTCGAGAGTATAGAGACGACTCTAGGACACACTAGACAACGAAATAACTTTCTCTAAGGTTCATCGTCATATTTCTTCCTCATTGCCATAGTTCTACTATCGATGTTGTCGATCACCTAAAAAGATGTGGTGACCCACGGGTAAGACCCAGTGCCAGCGAGAGAAATAACTCTCTCCAACATATATTGATTACAACAAATTATTTAACAATAATTAGACTAAGTAGTTGGAGTATTTAATGGATAATTGAGTAGATTAAATAGTTCAAGCATATTGAACAAGTTAAGCAAATAAGCTTAGCAACAAGTATAATTATCAGAGTATATGCATACTATCATCTTGGATTTTATAAGATTGCATCAAATAACAAAGGTCATCACTAGTTTGACTATCATCTAATGCTTTTTTAACAGTATAAGCAATGTAGTAGCATAAGTATCTCTAACATCATGAATATATCTAGCAGCATAAGTATAGATAACATTGTTAGCATGTTTATCAAGTTGAACATATTTACATCATAAGTAGAACTAACATCAAAACAAAGTTATCTACATAAGCATGATTAGCAGTTTAAGCATCTATAATAATAGAGACTCGTACTGATTTGTCGGCGAGTAGTAGTTTAGGTGGTCACAACACGGGGCCCCTCATGAAGGGTCCCGAGTTCGAATCCCCCTGGTGGTGCTATTTGGAATTGTTTCTCTCATAGCGCAGTCGGCCTCTATGTGACTTAATGGGCTACACTCCTTATGGTATGGGGTTGAGCTCCCCTGGTTGGGCTCGACGCAAGCCTTATGAGTCTCTTGGGTTACCAAAAAAAATAACTATCACCATTAGCATAATCAATAGTAGCAGTATATCTATTAACATAGAATGACTTCTATTTGTAAACATCCACATCATGAGTATTTCTACAGTATAAGCATATTTATTATCTCTTACTGCACTAATCATCATTTTTATGTAAAGAGAAGAAACATGGGTTATCATCCAATATGAAGCATCGTGTATAACCCTAAATAGATATGCTACATGACTGTATTACATCTTTCATTACACCCTGAGGATTTCAATGGTACCACCCAAATCCTACTGACCACTTCTAAGTCAAAAGTAGTGCCATAAAAGATCTAGGAAGAGTCAGACTCCAAGATCTTGTCCCTACTCAATCAGTACGAGTCTACACTATAGTGACATATCAGTCAAACTACAAAATAGCGACATATAATCCTATAACTAGTCCACCTTGGTATTGGTCACAACACTAGAGAGTAGCTCACTCATGGTCGTTCCATAAGAGGCATCCTACGGTTATACTGCTGCCTTTCACACATCACAATAACTAAGGCATAACCACAGCCATCCTCTATAAACACCTGGTGTTAGGATGACAAGCACCCTACGTACTCACAATATGCTCTTCGAATTTCCCTTAGGAATACTCCTTTCACCATCTGGAAATTTTTAATAATGGAATAGATCTATGGTACATGGCAACTACATGATTAAGGTTTCACTTGATTAATTATGCCAGTTGGGTGAATTAAGGCTATATCAAACAAGTGGACATACAAACCCTAATTCAATTTTAGCAAGCATATAAAAATAACAACTTCAAAAGATATAAAACATGTGAGACATAATTTCTCATCTCAACATCACAAGGAACTATTCACCTACCAATAAAGAGACTATACTTGTCATCAAATCATGGTCACATTATACTATTCATTGCCTCTCATGAGACTACACTTGTCATCACACTATCACAAGACATAAATTCTTATCACAACATCACATGGCATAAACCCTTGTCATAAAAGAGGATTACACCTCATTCATGGCTCAACTATGCCCAAAGGTCCTTATGACCATAATATTATTTCCTGCAAGATCATCATTATCTTTCCATGCCTTATAACAAGGCTCAACAAACATCACCCGACATGTGATGCACATGCTCAGCATGGTATGGAATTAAATAACTAAAAGATGTTTACAGGATAATATTACAGGGTTATCTTAGCATTAAGAGCATTCCTTTATTATATCAACATATAAGGAAGCTATATTATTGGCCAACATCACACTGATAGTGTACAAGTTTAGCATATGAAAACTTAAGTCATAAAGTTATGATGACCTCTAGTTAGCACATTAGAGTTTCAATCAATCATTAGGAAGGATATTCCATAATTATATTAACCATTCAACTAAGAATAATATGATTAACCGCCATTCTCTACATGCATTAGAGTTAGGTTTAGCAAGGAAAGTTTCATTAAAGCTATAGTTCAACATTTATTCACAAACCCTCACTCATAAAATCATCATATAATCTTGGGTACATAAGACAAAGCATCTTTATCACATTCCATACTATTATCAAGTATAGATCCATGCATAACTCAAGAGGTAACCATCATATTTATAGCATTATGGGGTTTCAAAAATAATAAAAGAATACTCCATTATTCTATTAATCATTCATGGGAGGCTAATCATGTTTTATCACCATCACCTAATGGTATAAGGGTTAGGAGTAACAAGATAGTTCACATTGATTCTATAAATCAACATTCATACCCAAACCCTAACACATGGCATCCCCATCAGATCATGGACACACAAGGTGAAGCATCACCATCAAATTCCATACTATCCTCAAGTATGGATCCCAACAAAACTCAAGGTGAAACCATCAAATTTATAGTATACTAGGGTTTCAACCACCAAAAGAGATTAATCGATTATTTTATCAACCATTCAAGGGAGATATTTATAATCAATCATCATCACTTAGATACATTAGGATTAGATGTAACAAGCTATACTTCATTAGGTTTACCCATTAACTCATTATGGTGATTATCAATTATATCCACACGAGGGCAAAGGTATGACTACAAATTTAAGGGTATTGACCATACAATTCTCATCATTATAACTAAAACATTATACTATATACTTAATTCTAAACCATTTGATGTTGAATCATCCATTCACAACCATTGTATCGGGTTTAACATTTCAAAACTATCAATTGATATGTGGGTTTAACCTTGGTATCATACAACCAAACAAACCATTGGTTTAAGGATTAATTGAAGCAAAACATGATACCTAGTTACACCATCATGTGCTAATATGAACCACCTTCATTTGTGAAAGATTATGCCACCATCAGTTTATGAGTTCAATACTACCATCATTGAACTCCATCAGAAGTTGAGCTAAAATCGCCATTGGATCATATTATCTTTAGGGCACTAAACCATCAATCATTGAGCTTCCAAAATAGTCTAGAAATTAACTGAGGTGTGACCAACGGTTAATATTATTAGCTCTCACCATGGATCATCACCATAAATTGCCACAAAGGCATCTCCATCAGTTCTAATATAAGGTCATGCATCGGTTCATGAATAAAATTGAAAATCAGCCTAAAATACTAAGTATATGCCATCATTTGATAGGTACTTAGCACTATTGGTTGGTATGTAAACAAGTACCAAATCTTCCTCTACCTCATAAAGGTGGTTCTCATCATTTCAGGTTCATATAGAACTAGAAAATAATCAAGGAACAACATAAATTTCGAAATCCTAAGCAAGAATAGATTTTATATGCATAGATCTTCATTTTTAAGCAAGAACATGAGTAATCAAGCTTGTAGTAAGCAATAAAAGTGAAGAGGGTCATGAAAATTTCCTCTAGGGAGAATATCAGAGTCCAAGAAACAAGAAAAATCGAGAAAATAAGGTGAAGAACCTTAGCTTTAGGTCTGAATTCGGCCAAGTATCACCTTTCTCCACAAAAGGAGCAAACCCTAGATAGAAGAAGTAAGAAAGATAAGTTCCTTGAGATTTAGAGTAAAATTTACCATGGAATAGCAAGGTTACGTCTAGGAAGAAGGTAGGAGGAAGAGAAACATCAAAAGAAATGAAGGATAGAAAGAGATACTTACTAGTTTAGGTCAAGATCACCAAAAGGAAGCTTTGCAAACCCTAGATAAGGGTAGATTTGAATCCTAGATGCTCCAAGGTTGGCTATATTCTTCTATCTTGGGCACTCTATTTGCCCCCAAGCAGGTGAAAGATGAATTTCTGGAGATGAGGAAAAGATAAGAGTCTAAAGGTTTCATTTTTTAGCTAAAGGATAAGTATATAAGGCTTATGGATAAAGAAAGAGAAAAGCTTGAGGTGTCCTAATAACTCTCCATGTGTCCACGGCCTTAAAATGTTATGGATATTCAAGAAACCACACAAGTAGCTTCCCCAAAATTAATGGAGACCTTCTTACCAACCATTTTTTGGATTTCCAAGCCAATCATATAGACCAGTGGTTGATAGCTCCTAAAGGTAGCTCATCCATAAAGGGGTAAACCCTAAAATACCCTTTAAGAAAACACCTCCAAACCAAGGTTCAACTAGGTGCTCCATGACCCAAAAATCTCAAACATAATAAGAAACATATAAGGATTATAAAGCATGTGACAAATTTCAAGTAAAACCTCAGATTTGGGTAAATTGCATAAAAGTCCAAAATGTGCATAAAATTGCATAACTTACAAAAATAGTGTCCAAATTGGATCAAATTTGAAACTTAAGCTTGCCACAGGATACCAAAATATATCACAAGGTTATATTAAGTTTAAATTACTGAATTATGGTAATTAAATATGTCTAACACTTTAAGTAAGGTTAGGGGTCTCACAACCATAAACCCCTAATAGGGATTTTTCCCCCAAAATCCAAGGTAAACAAAGATGGATATTTCTCATGCACCTCAACCTCAATATTTCTCATGGTTACTTTCATATCATGGTTATGTCACAACATTCTCATAAAAGTCATATTCTTCTCCTTCAACTCCTACATGTGTCACCTTGGTTCATCATATGAATTGTTGTGCCACCAGTACAGGTCTGGTAGTACCTTTCCAAATTGGGACTCTAAAATCATCCTAAACTATTCTATCTGTTGTATCACACATCACTTAGAGGCCATACTTGCTAGCTATTACCAAACATGAAACACCATGTATCTCTTATCATATGTCACTTTACAAAGTTTCATATGTATGCTCCTTTGATGGTTGTTGTAATTAGCAACTTAATCAATGGGGTGGATATCCCCTAATTGTCAAGAACTACAAGGCATATGTTCTTATAAGATTCTTCAATCATCTCAATGATGGACTGGTCATCTGTCTTATTGAAGAATCATACACTTGTCTACAATCATATTCAAATATAACTTCCTAATTGACCTTGTTAGGAGTAGGGTGACGACACTATCTTCATCTTACCAGGATTCACACAACCCACTTAGAAGATTTACCATAACTCCAAGAGGGTACTCTAGTTAACCCCCAACTCACTCTTATTGAACTTGTCAAACATAAGTATAGTTGCTTCAACATTCTTAAGATTTAGCAAAGATGTTAACCATGCTACTGACCATCTCTGAAATACTTTGAGATGTCATCATTCAAAACATGTCACAACTTATGAGACATAACTTGATTACTCTATTCCTCCTATTTAAGAATGTTATTGATACATTGGTTAGTCTAAATGATATAACCCTAAACTCATCATGGTCATGTAACTTATGTCATCCACTCTATTCTGATCTTAGGTTTATCTTAAAGGAACACGATAACACATGTATGTTGATCAACAAACGATCTGCCCTTAATAGTGGTCTTTTCCAACCATCAGTAGACCATACACAACATTATATAATTACTCTTCTTTTCCCAAACAACACTTTGAGGATCAACATCAACTCTCTCTCTCTTTTTATTATAGAGGAACACTGGATAGCTTATCTAATAGATATCTTTAACTCATACATAACGGATACACTTTGGCTACTAGGATTCATTACCTTAGTATCCACTACATGTTCTATAAAGAACTCATACCCTGGTCCCATCCACTTCCTCAACATCATAACTGGCTAAGAACATATACGAGGAATCCCCCTAACTCTTGGAGGGATCAAAAAGCATGCTCATTACAAAACATAAAGATTTTGGAACTAAAATCCAAGGCAACCACACATCATATCAAGATATCCATCCCCATGATTTCAAAAAATCAACGTGTACCAAGTGGCATAATATCCACTTAAAGGCTATGCTTCAAAAAGAAGAAACTCAAAGGGAAACAAACTTCCCACATCACTGCAGCATTGTCTAGGGTTACATGAAAAAGGTAACCAATTCTATTTTTCCCATCAAGGTTACACTTTTTATGTATCATCTTACCTCTTATAGCTTGAGTTCCTTGACATTAGCATAGGAATTATTAAGATTATCACATCTTATTTCTCTTTTCTCATTAACTCTTCATCATTCATATGTATGTCCTTTCATGTTATCATGTTTCTCAACCACTTATCAAGGAATAGATCATCATATTCCACATTTTCTTCATTGGACAGGGATCATCTCCCTTAATTTCTTTCATATGTCAAGAAGATTTTACATTAGCACTTCTTATACACATAGGTTGGTATGAGATTAACTCTGGTTCCACTTTATTCATCTGCAACTATTCTCATTCATCTTCTCATAATATACTTATCACAGGAGACCACTCCATCTTATGTTAATTTCATACCTTGAATCACTTTATTAGCACAAACTTATCTATCTTTTACTTTATTATCTTCTTGAATTATAGCTTCAAGAATTCCTCATTTGCTTATTGGTATTCAGATTCAGGTTTCATGGTGTCATATCTTTCTATTATATTTACCAAACAATCAAGTTTTGATAGGTTATCATGTAATTAGCATCTTCTTTAGGGTAAGATTAAAATATATGTACCATGATTTCTTATTCATTATATCTTTAGATTGTCTCAAAATGACTACTTGATCAGAGTAATCAGAAAGATAACAATCTAAGAGTTCCATACTTACCTTTTCTTCAATAGTTGAATAACTAGCCAGGGCACCCATATACTGAGATTAGGTAGTATGCACCATATTTGTATGTCATATTCCTAACTTGGACATCATCTTAGTCTTAAGTCCCAATGTCCTTTTAGACTCAGTGAAACTAGAGCTCTGATACCAACTTGTGAGAACCCATTACACTAAATGAGATTACTCAAAACAAAAAAACATGATTACTCATTAATTAAACACAAATATAGAAAATAGGGTAAATTAAAATCGATTTCAACATTTCTCAAATTCTCAAAAACATTTACATATAAGCCTTGCAACTTGCTTCATTCCATATAATACTCATTATCCTTTACAACCACTCTGTAGCCTCAACTACAACATAAACTTTACAAAATAACACTATCCACATATTCCACTTATACAAGCATCAACATGCTACTAAAATCTTGATTCAATTGAAACATCGTATACAAACTTTTCACCTAGACTTGAGAGTACCAGGACAACTCTAGGACACAATAGATAACTAAATAACCTTCTCCAAGGTCCATCACCATATTTTTTCCTTGATGCCACAGTTCTACTGTCACTGTTTCCGATCACCTACAAAGATGTGGTGACCCACGGGTGAGACCAATCCCAATGAGTGATATAACTCTCTCCAACAAATATTTATTACAACAAACAATTTAACAATAAGTAGACTGAGCAATCGAAGTATTTAATGGACAATTTAGCATATTAAACAATTCAAGCATATTGAACAAATTAAATAAATAATCTTAGCGACAAGTGTAATTATCAGAGTATATGCAGACTATCATCTTGAATTTTATAAGATTGCATCAAATAACAAAGGTCATCACTAGTCTGACTATCATCTTATGCTTTCCTAACAGTATAAGAAATCTAGTAGCATAAGTATCTCTAACATCATGAATATGTCTAGCATCATAAGTATAGCTAACATTGTTAGCATGTCAATCAAGTTGAACATATCTACATCATAAGTAGAACTAACATTAAAGCACAATTATCTACATAAGCATGATTAAAAGTTTAAGCATCTCTAATAATAGAGACATGGATAGCAATATAAGCATAGCTAACAACATGTGATAACTATCACCATTAGCATAATCAAAAGTAGTAGTATATCTATTAACATAGCAGACTTATGTATGTACACATTTACATCATGAGTATTTCTACAACATAGGCATATCGATTATCTCTTAGTGCACAAATCATCATTTTTATGTAAAGAGGAAAAACAAGGGTTATCATCCAATATGAAGCGTTGTGTATAACTCTAAATAGATATGCTACACTAATGTATTACATCTTTCATTACTCCCTTAGGAATTGATTCTTACCACCCAAATCCAACTAACCACTGCTAAGTCGAAATTAGTGCCATAAAAGATCTAGGAAGAATCGGACTCCAACATCTTCTCCCGACTCGGTCAGTACGAGTCTGCACCCCAGTGACATATCAATCAAACTGCAAAACAGCTACATATAGTCTTGTAACTAGCCCGCCTTGATACAAGTCATGGCGCTAGAGAATAGCGCATGCATGGCCATTCTATAAGATGCATCCTATGGTAATATTGCTGCCTTTCACACATCACGATAACTGAGGCATGACCACATCCATCCTCCATAAACACATGGTGTTAGGACAACAAGAACCCCACATACTCATAGTATGCGCTTTGAGTTTCACTTAGGAATACTCGTTTCACCATCCATCAAGTTCTGGCACTGGAATGGATCTATGGCACATGGCAACTACATGATTAAGGTTTCACTTGATTAATTATGCCATTTGGGTGAATAAAGGCTACATCAAACAAGTGGATGTACAAACCCTGATTCATTTCTAGCAAGCATATAAGTATAACAACTTCAAAAGATACAAAACATGTGAGACATAATTTCTCATCTCAACATCACAAGGCACTATTCACCCACCAATAAAGAGACTATACTTGTCATCACATCATCATCACATGGTACTATTCATTTTCTTTCATGAGACTACACTTGCCACCACACTATCACAGGATATAAATTCTTATCACAACATCACAGGGTATCAAACCTTATCATCAAAGATGATTACACCTCATTCAGGGCTCAACAATGCCCAAAGGTCCTTAAGACCGTAATATTATTTCATGTAAGATCATCATTATCTTTCCATGCCTTATAACAAGACTCAACAAACATCACCACACATGTGATTCACAGGCTCAGCATGATATGGCATTAAATAATCAAAGGATGTTTATAGGATAACATTGCAGGGTCATTTGAACATTAAGAGCATTCATTTATTATATCGACAAATAAGGAAGCTATATGATTGGCCAACATCACATTGATAGTGTACAAGTTTAGCATACGAAAACATGTCATAAAGTTATGATGACCACTAGTGAACACATTAGAGTTTCAATCAATCATTAAGAAGGATATTCCAACATTATATTAACCATTAGAGAAAGGATAATATGACTAACCATCATTCTTTATTTGCATTAGAGTTAGGTTTAGCAAGGTAAGTTTCATTAAAGTTATAGTTAAGCATTTATTCACAAACCCTCACTCATAGCATCCCTATATAATCTTGGGTGCATAAGACAAAGCATCTTCATCACATTCCATACTATTCTCAAGTATGGATTCATGCATAACTCAAGGTGTAATCGTCAAATTTATAGCATTACCAGGGTTTCACCAATAATAAAAGAATACTCCATTATTCTATTAATCATTCACGGGAGGCTAATCTTGTTTAGTCACCATCACCTAATGTATTATAGTTAGAAGTAATAATATAGTTGACATTGATGCTACAAATTACCATTCATACCCAACCCTAACACATGGCATCCCCATCAGAACATGGATACACAAGGTGAAGCATCACCATCAAATTCTGTACTATCCTCAAGTATGGATCCAAACATAACTCAAGGTGAAACCATCAAATTGATAGTATACTCAGGTTTCAACCACTATAAGAGATTACCCCATTATTTATTAACCATTCAAGGGGGCTATTCATAATCAATAACCATCACTTAGATACCTTAGGATTAGGTGTAAAAAGGTATACTTCATTATGTTTACCCATTAACTCATTATGGTGAATATCAATTATATCCACACGAGGGCAAAGGTCAGACTACAAATTTAAGGGTATTGACCATCGAATTCTCATCATTATAACTAAAATATCATACTATAGACTTAATTCTAAACCATTGGATGTTGAATCATCCATTCACAACCATTGGATCAGGTTTAACATTTCAAAACTGTCAGTTGATATGTAGGTTTAACCCTTGGATCATATAACCAAAGAAACCATCGATTTAATGATTAACTGAAGCAACTCATGATACCTAGTTACACCAATGTGTGGTAACTTGAAACACCATCAGTTTTGACACATTATGCCACCATCAGTTGATGAGGTCAATACCACCATCATTGAACACCATCAGATGTTGAGATAAAATCAACATTGGATCATATCATCTTTAGGGTACTAAACCATCAATCGTTGAGCTTCCAAAAGAGTCTACAACTGAACTAAGTTGTGAGAAATGGTTAACATTATCAGTTTTCACCATGGGTCGCCACCACCAATGTCCACAAAGGCATCTCCATCGGTTCTAATATAACGTCATGTGTCGGTTCATGTATAAAATTGAAAATCAGCCTAAAACACTAAGTATATGCCATCGTTTGATAGGTACTTAGCACCATTAGTTGGTATGTAAGAAAGGACCAAGTCTTCCTATACCTCAAGAAGGTAGTGAACATGATTTTAGGTTCATATAGAACTGTAAATTGATCAAGGAAAACCATAAAATTCGAAACCCTAAGCAAGAATAGCTTTTATATGCATAAATCTTCATTTTAGAGCAAGAACATGAGTAATCAAGCTTGTAGTAAGCAATAAAAGTGAAGAGGGTTATAAAACATGCCTCTAAGAAGAAGATAAGAGTCCATTAAACAAGAAAAATTGAGAAAAGAAGGCGAAGAACGCTAGCTTTAGGTCTGAATTTGGCCAAGTATCACCTTTCTCCACAGAAGGATAAAACCCTAGATAGAAGAAGTAAGAAAGATAAGTGCCTTGAGATTTAGAGCAAACTTTACCATGGAACAACAAGGTTACATCTAGGAAGAAGGTAGGAGGAAGAGGAACAACAAATGAAATGAAGGAGAGAAGGAGATACTTACTAGTTTAGGTCAAGATCACCAAAAGGAAGCTTTGCAAACCCTAGATAAGGGGTTATTTGAATCCTAGATGCTCCAACAAGAAGGTTGCCTATCTTCTTCTACCTTGGGCACTCTATTCACCCCCAAGCATGTGAAAGACGAAGTTTTGGAGAGAAGGAAAAGATAATAGTCTAAAGGTATCATTTTTGAGCTAAAGGATAAGTATATAAGGCTTATGGATAAAGAAAGAGAAAAGCTTGAGGTGTCCTAATAACTCTCCATGTGTCCATGGCCTTAAACTATTATAGATATACACGAATCCACACAAGAATCTGCCCCATCATTCATGGATACCAGCTTAGACACCGTTTTTTGGATTTCCAAGCTAATCAAATAAACTGTTGGTTGATAGCTCCTAAAGGTAGCTCATCCATAAAGGAGTAAACCCTAAAATACTCTTGAAGAGAACACCTCCAAACCAAGGTTCAACTAGGAGCCCCATGGCCCAAAAAGCTCAATCATGATAAGGAAACATGTAAGAATTATAATGCATGTGACAAATTACAATTAAGCCTCAGATTTGGGTAAATTGCATATAAGTCCAAAATGTGCATAAAATTGCATAACTTGCAAAAATAGTGTCCAAATTGGACCAAATTTGAAACTTAATCTTGTCACATGATACAAAAACACATCACAAGGTTATATTAAGTTTAAAGAGCTGAATTATGGTAATTAAACATGTTCAGCACTTTAAGCAAGGTTAGGGGTCTAACAACATTCTTCCTCGACTTACCCATCTATCAACAGAGTGTACTGACACCATCCTTGAGGACCAGACCGTACTCACTTTTCAAGGCACCATATAATGTTTCTTGGTGCACTAGGTTGATTGTTTCCCTTCCTACACTACATGTACCACTAAAGATGATTTCAACTGGATTGATGCAGACCTTGTGGAGTAGTACCTCAACACCGACTCAATGGAGTCAAGTCTTTTTCAGCCATAGGGAGTTGATGCATGACAGGATTTGCCTCTACATACACCTAAGTGTAGATGTCAAATCACCATTTATTGCACCACTTCTTCTGAGGAACTTCAATTAATTTATATTTTTATAAAGTTATTTCATTTTCCTTGGGTTCTCTTGTAAAGCAATGGGGTTTAGTCCCACACGGACTATTGCTTAATTTATTTTAAATTTGCATACTTATGTCATGTTGTATTGTGGTATTGTTAAGACCCCTCATCGATTGTGAAAAAAATTATCTTTTTTAATTGAAATATTAATTGTTTGGCATTGTTTTAATTATTGGTTCCCCATTACTATATGAAGTCAACTAGAATCTCAGCTACATGTATACATTCATTGTAGAATATATTTGTGTGTTAAAATATTTGTGTACTCTATTTATCATAGTCATGTAGTATTTCGGTCAACCTAGAGAGCTCCAACTATAATTGAGGCCCACCAACATATCCTTTTAAGTATATGCAAAAAAATATTAAAAATCAATATAAATCAAATTCTTGTTAATTGGACCAACAACTCTCGTAACCACACAAGATCAATATTATGAATCCAAATTGGACAGAAGTCACCAAGACTTGAAGAAAAAATCACCGAAATAGTGTTGAAACACTTAATATCTCTAGCGAATGTATTATGTGTGTTTAAAATCTCATGGAATTCCAATAACATTTTCTTATAGTTCATCAAGTTAATCCATGAGCATATACCCCATATGCATATACACCCATAGATCAAAAGGGAAATGCACTATCATAATATCCTCAAATTAAAGTACACATCAATTATCCATAAAATTAGGCTAATAAGAAAAATAATACTAAAAATTAAAATACAACATCACACACATATAAGACAAACAAATGCTAAAGATAAGCAATAGTGTGGATAATGTTGTCATTGACAAGCTTCTCTATAAGTTAAGGAATTGTAACTGTAACATCCCTGACCTGGGTTATGAGTTAACCCTAGGTGTTTTTCCTAATTATGTAATTAAGATACTGGTGATTATCTTTTTTCATGTAATTAAGTTCCTGAGGAACATACTTTTCCTTTTCTGTCCCTTCTAAACAATGTTGAATTGATTGTTTTGTAATACAGGGACCTATGTGAAATTTACCCATTTAAAAGGGTTAACTAGAAATTTGCACATGTTGAGATGTTCCTCTGATGTTGAGACATCATAAGAATGATTATGGTAAAGTTTGAGGGATTTCCCAAGCTTGAGCACCAAGGTGCAGCTGTGGAAGCAATCCCTGTGCTTGAAACCCTAAATTGGAGTAAAGTGCAATTTACCCAATTTGAGGGGTGCAACTTGTAAAATACACCATCTAAAATGTCTTGTAAGACTCTTGTCATCATTTAGATAAGAAATGATGAAGAAGTCACTTCAATTGAATAATCATATAATGAAAAACACCTTTATGATTGAATAATCAAGGTGTAAGTACTATAGCCTTTTATGTGTGTGCTTTAGTAATAGGTTAATCTTCTTTGCCTTCATTTCTTTACCTTAGAAGAAGGTTGTCCTTAGAAATAAGAAGAAGGGACGAGCAAAGAAGAAAGGAGGGACTTAGTTGAAAGTGAGGAAAACCTATGTGCCTATGTTGAAATTCCACCCCAAGTATAAAAGCCCTTTTCCTCACTTAGCAAAGGAATGTTTCTTTCGTTTCCTTCACTGTTCCCCTTTCTCAAACCGACTAAGGAGAGATCTGGAGCTCAGGAGGACGACCAGGGGAGTGCAAGGTAGGTTTGGATCCTTCCTTTTTCTTAAATTCTTGGATGAAACTCGAATTCAAGGTCAAATTCATGGCTAGCTCACTTAGCTCTATCTTTCTAGCCATCTCTTCTCAACTTTTCTTGGAGGATTCACCTTGGCTGACCTGTGGAGCTTCTAGGACGCCATTAAAGGCTTGGAGCTCGAAAGCTTGGAGCTCAAGGAGCAAGCTTTAGGCGGGTTTTATAACTCTAAACCTATGCTTTGTTATATACATCTTTTCTATGCTTTTAGTTGCTAGTTCTCCTTCTTCCCTATCTTCCCTTGCTTCCTTGCAAGCAAATCCGTGAGGAACTGTTGCTGTTCTTGAGCTAGAAGATGAGGGCGTTATTTCCTATGCTTATACACAGTTTTCCACTTTACCATACGACCTCAACCAATTGCCCATACGGTTTACAAAACCGTTTGGTGGGCAAACGGTTTCAAGGTCGTATGAAGGAATATGGTCTCAAGACCGTATGGCCGCATTGACCAAGCGTGGACCGTGTGGGAATACTGTTCATCATTATGAAGGTTAATTACCCACAAAATTTGAGAAGTTAACTCCAAAGGAATCGTGAGATATAGGCAAAACAATTAGCAAATTCAATTGAATTTAGTTCTGATTTTCAATCTGCTTAATTTGCCCTTTTTGGGCAAACGGTCTCAAGACCGTATAAGATGGTTGACTAAGCGTTGACCGTATGAGATTACTGTTCATAATGATGTTAATTAATGACTCACCAAATTTGATGGACTAATTCCAAACGAGTTAAGAGTTGAAGGTTTATTACTAGGGCAAACCCTAATTGAAATCAGTGCTGAAATCACAATGAGCTAATTTGAGATTTTTGGGTTGATTAGCCCAAACGGTCTCAAGACCGTTTGGGGAATCATCCAAACGGTCTCAAGACCGTTTGTGGATCACCCAAGACCGTATGGAGGTCTGGGGTCAAGTATAATTGACCAATTGAAGGTACAAAGATACCAAATTACATTGCAATTAAGTATTGATGTAATGATCAACTCAATAAATCAAACCTTGATGAATTTTCACTAGAGTTCAAAGGATGGATGGGCAAACGGTCTCAAGACCATTTGGTGACAACCCAAGAGCGTTTTGAGGTCTAGGGTTAAGGTAATTTGATCAATTGTGGGCCCAATTACAATGGGTTATTAAAATAATCAAATTGCTGATTTGTGACTTAATTAAGGTTCAACCCCTATCAAATCAATCTAGATTTTGATGAATTCTTGGGCAATCGGTCTCAAGACCATTTGGAGTATATCCAAACGATCCCAAGACCGTTTGGGACAAGTTTGAGCCCAATTGGAGGTCAATTGATGGGTTCAACTTCGATTTGATTCACATTGTTGAGTGTTGATGGTTGAACGTTATAGACCTTAATTGAACCAACTCCAACCCTAATTGGATATCAATTGAGGGTCAATTGAGTGACCAATTGGTTAAGGCTAACCCTAATTGTCTCAATTGGTAAGTGGTTAGCAAGCTTGAGACCAATTGATGGCTTCAACATAGGAAACCCTAATCGAGTTTACCCTTTGAACCACCTTGGAGGTCCATATGTTCTTGAGCTTTTGAGGTCATTCGACCTCAAGACCGTATGAGGGCTTTCGACTTCAAGACCGTATGAGGTCATTCGACTTCAAGACCGTATGAGGTCATTCGACTTCAAGACTGTATGAGGTCATTCAACTTCAAGACCGTATGAGGTCATTCGGCCTCAAACCGTATGAGGGCATTCGACCTCAAACCGTATGAGGGCATTCGATCTCAAACCGTATGAGGGCATTCGATCTCAAACCGTATGAGGGCATTCGACCTCAAACCGTATGAGGGCATTCGACCTCAAGATCGAATGAGGGTATATGACCTCAAGATCGAATGAGGGTATACGACCTCAAGATCGAATGAGGGCATACGACCTCAAGATCGTATGAAGGTTGAAGGTGTGAAACCTATTGGAGACTTTTGAAGTTAAGTCTGCCTAATGCCTTGAAGGCTTAAATGGTTTAATAGTTGTTCAACCTAAACCCTAATGATACCAAAAGACATTAAGGGTCAAGTGGTTAGTAAATTAAACCATGATGATGATCAATGTGTAAATTACCATAATACCCTTGAAAGGTTCAATTGAGTGAAACCTTATTCTAATCAAACCCTAATCACTCAATAGTGGTGATTTGGTCTATGTTAATCAAAGTGGACTTAACCCAACCTGATCTAGATTGGTGTTATCACCATCTACAAGTATGAGGAGAGAGAAAGTATCTTAAGAAAGAGAAAGTACCCTTTTATGATGGAAATTCAAGTAAAGTACCTTCAATACACATGAATGTGCATGATTAGGGTATGATCCACCTATGTGAGATCATGGAACCCTAATTATGATAAATGATGAATCTTAAACTAATCTGAGAGCATCAATGATGATGTTCCTCATACATAATGATGTTATGAGTTCAATTCACCATAATGTGAATAGTAAACCCTAATTCAAGGGTGATGACATGCAATATGAGTAGCAAACTCTAATTGATGAGAATCAGAGAACTTAGCTCTTATGACAAGAGTGGAAAGTATATTCTTGTTTTGAATTACCTTTATCAGTTGAATTAACCATGTAGGTTCTGATATGAAGGTGATCATATCCAGGTATGAATGATGATACTATATTCATTGAAAGCATGTTGTTAGCTTTATGAATAGTAAAATATCTTGATGCCTTGTCAGTGGCATCCTATGTTTTAATGGGCTGTAAGAGCCATGAATACCATCAAGGTCATGCTTTAGAGATGACATGTGATGAGTATACTGAGAAATAATGATTGATGTGAGTTAGGTTTGTTACATTTAGTATTCTACTTTCATAGCTGTTATGCTACTGTTATTGTTTGAAGAACAATGTATGATGTAAAAGAATACTGAATGTACCTAACTAATCAAGTGAAATGTAGAGCCCTGATCATAGATCCATCATTGTCAGAGATCAAATGATGGTGAAATAGGTTTTCCTACGGGAACTCCTGGATCACATACTGTTGAGTATGTGGGGTATATGGATGTGTAGAACCTTACATCCTAGTGTAGGAATTTGATGTAGATGTATAATCCGTAAATCCTTCACTACAAAACTCATACCGTATCAGTGGATGGTAAACATGAAACCTCCTGATGACGAGGAAAACATAGATATCCGTATCAGTGAAGATAAACATGAAATCTCCTGATGACGAAGAGAGTACAGAACGCCACTGTAACTCTAAAATAGCGAAGGACCAGATTACCCTGGTGCGTTATAATAGTAGAGACACAAGATGTCCTACAAGTGATCCTCTTACTGATTGAGGAAGGTGAAGGTCATGAGAATCCGACTCTTTCGATGACCTAGTATGATACTAAGGCACTTAACATTGATTGGTTGGGGTATGAGTGGTAAACCTCATCTCCACAGGGCATAATAATAAGAATGTTCGAAAAACATAATCTACAGCGTAGTATACCTGTTAAAGGTAACTATGAGCTAATTGATTGATGTTACACTGTATAGTGTATATGTTCTTCATGCTTGATAAATGTTGAGCTCTTGTATACAACTGTATCTGCTATTGAATACTTTGTAAGCTTTTACTGCTTAAGTTATTCTTTGATTTTTATAATAAAGCTTCTGGCAGAGAGTTATAACTCTCGCTGGGGCAATTATGTACAATTGTCTCACCCCGTAAACTTCAACTTTTTAGGTGGACATCGGAGACGGAGGAACAGGTCTACAGGTGACCAATCCCAGCAGCAACAACACCAGGAGCAGCAGTAAATCTCAGGTGGAGATTTAGCCTGCCATGTGGTGTAGTTAGAGTCAGTCCTATGTGTCCTCTGTACTCTCAAGTCTTGGAGTCTCTTGGTTATGAGTTCTTGAGATTTTGTATCTTATTGTATATAATTACTCAAGAAGTAATTATCATGAGATGTAAACAGTATATCTCCTTTTATGAATGAAGCTTTATGGATTCAAGCTCTTGTCTCAAAAAGTTATAATTTTCTGTGATTTTTGTCTTCCGTTGTTGTTCGATTCGCTTCCGCTAAGTTTAAATCGTGTTTATATCGTGGTTTGGAGATCAGAGCCCACAATTAGTGGTATCAGAGCTCTAGGTCCGTTGAGTCTACAGAGGCATAGGACTTAGGATGTCGAGTCTATCCTTAGTATCTCTTCCTTATCTAATAGAATCTTCTGCTCCTCAGGAGAAGAAGATACATAAGGATGGCAGAGCCACATGATGAGTACGTGGCAGAGAGTAGTGCTAGTGCACCTCAAGGCGGTGCAAGGGTTCCAGAAATAGAACAGCCTGCACCTGAGCCACCCCAGTTTGACCCAGCTGATATGGGTAACCCAGCAGTTCATACGATGTTTGGGCAGTTTATGACTGCCATGACACACATCACCGACAGGATGCCCATGCCTGCACCTAGGGCACCTGCCCAGCCCGAAGGACAAGGTATCTATAAGACGTTCGAGCGACTTCGTCGTGTCGGAGCTACCGAGTACTTTGGGACTGCTGACCCCGCAGATGCTGATCTGTGGTTAACAGAGTTGGAGAAGGCTTTCAAGATTCTTATTATCCCAGAGGCTGAGAAGGTTAGACATGCTGTCTATCTTCTCAAAGGCAGTGCTGGTCACTGGTGGAACATGGAAGAGCAGAAGAGACCTGGAATAGAGTTCTCGTGGGAAGAGTTTCGTCGGGAATTTTTCAATAGATATTTTCCAAAGACCTTCCTAGATGAGAAGATCTCTCAGTTTGAGAGATTGAGGCAGGGCATGATGAACATTAGAGAGTATGAAGCTAAGTTCATGGAATTGCTGTGGTTCTGTCCGCACATGGCTGCCACAGATGGAGAAAGAATCAGGAGATTCGAGAAGGGTTTGAATGATGATATGTCAACCCCTGTGTCTGCCTTAGAAAACCGAGAGAGATTCTCTACCTTCGTTGAGTCATTCCGAAGGATAGAGAGATCTATGGTTGAGAAGAGGCAAACCCAGAAAAGATATCCACAGTTCCAGGGTTCTTCATCTAGGGATTTCAAGAAACCTAGATTCTCTGCACCTAACCCTCCACCACCCAGATCGAGTTCTCAAACTCAATGGTCACCAAGCAGAGGTAGAGGACGGAGTCAACCGCTTCAAGGGACTCACAGTTCTGCATCGATGTCAGTTACTGGACCACCCCGACCACAACAACAGGAGAGGAGATGCTACAACTGTGGTAAGGTGGGACACTTGATGAAGGATTGCCGTTCTAGGCCTGTCAGTGTGACACAGCCTTCGAGACAGAATCAACAAGGATCTCAGAGAATGCAATCTCAAGGAGCAGCTCGAGGACGTGGACAAGCGTCTCAAGCTGGATCATCAGCACCACCTCAACACCAGGCGACAGCGAGGTTCTATGCTATGAACCCACCAGATGCAGTGGTCAGTCCACGGGTAGTGGCAGGTCAGATGGAACTTTTATATCCTGATATGTCTACATCCTTTGTTGTATCTGTTCTGATTGACCCAGGTGCTACGCACTCTTTCATCACTCATAGAGTGATTCGTAACTGCAATGTGACTGTTAGTCATAGGGCAGATAGTTTGTTGTTGGAGACTTCGTTGAGTGGGTCTGCCATTTTGCAGGAGGTATGCTCTCCCTGCATCCTCTTCTTTTCTGACCATCGCATTCAAGTGGATCTTATACCGCTTGATATGCAAGGATTTGATATAATCCTCGGGATGGATACCTTATAGAGGTATAGAGTTGTCTTGGATTGTGAGTCCAAGTTGGCTGTGTTTGCTGATGAAAGCAACACATGGATCTTTCAAGGTGAAAGAAAGATTCTGCCCACCTGTCTTGTGTCAGCTATGGTTGTTGATAAGATGTTGAGGCAAGGATGTTATGCATTCTTGGCCCATGTGGTAGATGTTACCAAGGAAAGTTCCAATCCTGCCGAAGTTCCCATAGTCAGGGAATTCGAGGATGTGTTTCCTGAAGAACTTCCTGGTATACCACCACTTCGGGAGATTGATTTTGAAATCAATCTGATCCCAGATACGAAACCCATAGCCTAGACTCTGTATAGGATGGCGCCTGCCGAGATGGAAGAACTCAAGAAACAGCTTCAAGAGTTACTTGAGAAGGGTTTTATCCGACCGAGCACTTCACCTTGAGGTGCTCCGGTCTTGTTTGTTAAAAAGAAAGATGGATCAATGCGGTTGTGCATTGACTATAGACAACTCAATAAAGTAACAATAAAGAACAAGTACCCTCTGCCGAGGATTGATGATCTCTTTGACCAGTTGCGTGGTGCAACAGTCTTTTCAAAGATAGACTTGAGGTCTGGATATCATCAACTTCGTATTAAGGATAGTGACATATCCAAGTCTGCCTTTAGGACAAGGTATGGTCACTATGAGTTCACAGTTATGTCGTTTGGACTAACCAATGCACCAGCTGCATTTATGGAACTCATGAATAGAGTTTTCCGACCTTTCCTTGATCAGTGTGTTGTCGTCTTTATAGATGACATTCTGATCTATAGTAAGGATGCTCAGCAACATGAGCATCATCTTCGCCAAGCTTTGACCTTGCTAAGAGAATACAAGCTGTATGCTAAGTTTAGCAAGTGTGAGTTCTGGCTGCCGGAGGTATCTTTTCTAGGACATGTGATATCTGCCTCGGGAATTCGTGTTGACCCTACAAAGGTAGAATCTGTTCTACAGTGGGAACAACCGAAGACACCGACGGAGATTCGAAGTTTCTTGGGGTTAGCCGGCTATTATCGAAGGTTCATTAAGAACTTTAGTTCTATAGCCTTACCCTTGACCAAGTTAACCCGGAAAGATATTCCTTTTTCTTGGAGTGATAAGTGTCAACAGTCTTTCCAGTTGTTGAAGGAGAGATTGACAAGTGCACCTGTTCTTGTGCTACCTGAACAAGGAAAAGGATATGTAGTCTTCTGTGATGCCTCCAAGAATGGACTTGGATGTGTGTTGATGCAGGATAAACAAGTGATTTCTTTTGCTTCTCGACAGCTTAAGAAACACGAGGAGAATTATCCGACACACGATCTGGAGTTAGCTGCTGTGGTTCATGCCTTGAAGATCTGGAGACATTATCTCTACGGAGAGACTTTCCAGATTTTCACAGACCACAAGAACCTTAAGTATATCTTCTCTCAGCATGAGCTTAACATGAGGCAACGTCGCTGGATGGAGTTAATCAAGGACTATGATTGTACAATTGATTACCATCCGGGCAAGGCCAATGTTGTTGCAGATGCCTTGAGTAGGAAATCAGCAACATCAACCATGGATAGAGCACAACTAAACTCTTTAGTGTGCTCTAAGAGAGATATGCTTATCTCTTTAAGGCAAGACAATGTACAGTTGAAGGTGTCATTGTTAGCCGGGTTGTTGGCTGAGATGCATATTAAACCTACCCTAAGAGAGCAGATTAAGGAAGCACAGCAAGATGATGATGCAGTTCAGCAGATCAGATCAGAGTATGGAAATGAGAAGCAAGATGGTTTCCATGACTCGGATGATCATGTAGCTTGTTATCATGAGAGGATGATAGTGCCAGATGTGGATAACTTAAGGAAGTTAGTCCTGGAAGAAGCTCATTCTTCGATGTATGCTATGCATCCAGGGAGCACCAAGATGTATCGTAATTTAAAGGAACTGTATTGGTTGTCTGGAATGAAGAAGGATGTTGCAGAGTTTGTTCTGAGGTGTCCTGTGTGTCAGCAAGTTAAAGCTGAACACCAGAAGCCTGCAGGAACAATGCAACCTTTACCCATACCACAGTGGAAGTGGGACCATGTGACCATGGACTTCGTTGTTGGCCTACCCAGGACAAACAAAGGACATGATTCCATTTGGGTAGTTGTAGATAGGTTGACAAAGACAGCGCATTTCTTACCTGTTAAAACAACCTATTCTGCTGAAAGGTTATCACAGTTGTATGTACAAGAGATAGTGCGTTTGCACAGAGTTCCTGTCACAATAGTTTCTGACAGAGGTCCTCAGTTTACAAGTCATTTTTGGGAACAGTTACACAGAGCCTTAGGCACCAAACTAAGGTTTAGTACGGCCTTTCATCCGCAGACTGATGGACAGTCGGAAAGAACTATACAAACCTTAGAAGACCTGTTGAGAGCATGTGTTCTCCAGTTTACCGGAAGTTGGGATCTACACCTAAGCTTGATAGAGTTTGCCTATAACAATAGCTATCAACATAGTATTGATATGGCACCTTATGAAGCCTTGTATGGTAGACGTTGTATATCACCTTTGTGTTGGTTTGAGACTGGTGAGCATCAGTTGTTAGGTCCTGATCTTGTGCAGCAGACCACAGAGAAGATTAAAGTAATACAACAACAGATTAAGACTGCACAGGATAGGCAGAAATCTTATGCTGACAAACGTCGTAGACCCTTAGAATTCCAGGTTGGAGACAAAGTGTATCTCAAGGTCTCGCCTTGGAAAGGAGTCCTTCGTTTTGGAAGGAAAGGGAAGTTAGCTCCTAGATTTATGGGGCCTTATCCAATCATTGAACAGATTGGACAAGTAGCCTATAAACTAGAGTTGCCACCAGAGTTACAGAGGTTACATCCTGTGTTTCACATTTCTATGCTAATGAAATGTCACCCCGATACTGAGTCAATTCTACAACCTATGGAGGTAGAATTGAATGATGATATATCTTATGAGGAAGGACCGGTGTCAATCCTTGATAACAGAATTAAAAAGTTAAAGAAGAAAGATATAAGCCTTGTGAAAGTCCTCTGGAACCACCGTGGTGTTGAAGAAGCCACTTGGGAACTAGAGGATGAGATGAGAAGGAAGTATCCTGCCCTTTTCTCTTAATATGTTTTATCGATTTTGGGGACGAAATCCTTGTAAGGGGTGGATAATTTGTAACATCCCTGACCTGGGTTATGAGTTAACCCTAGGTGTTTTGCCTAATTATGTAATTAAGATACTGGTGATTATCTTTTTGCATGTAATTAAGTTCATGAGGAACATACTTTTCCTTTTCTGTCCCTTTTAAACAATGTTGAATTGATTGTTTTGTAATACAGGGACCTATGTGAAATTTACCCAGTTAGAAGGGTTAACTTGCAATTTGCACATGTTGAGATGTTCCTCTGATGTTGAGACATCATAAGAATGATTATGGTAAAGTTTGAGGGATTTCCCAAGCTTGAGCACCAAGGTGCAGCTGTGGAAGCAATCCCTGTGCTTGAAACCCTAAATTGGAGTAAAGTGCAATTTACCCAATTTGAGGGGTGCAACTTGTAAAATACACCATCTAAAATATCTTGTAAGACTCTTGTCATCATTTAGAGAAGAAATGATGAAGAAGTCACTTCAATTGAATAATCATATAATGAAAAACACCTTTATGATTGAATAATCAAGGTGTAAGTACTATAGCCTTTTATGTGTGTGCTTTAGTAATAGGTTAATCTTCTTTGCCTTCATTTATTTACCTTAGAAGAAGGTTTTCCTTAGAAATAAGAAGAAGGGACGAGCAAAGAAGAAAGGAGGGACTTAGTTGAAAGTGAGGAAAACCTATGTGCCTATGTTGAAATTCCACCCCAAGTATATAAGCCCTTTTCCTCACTTAGCAAAGGAATGTTTCTTTCGTTTCCTTCACTGTTCCCCTTGCTCAAACCGACTAAGGAGAGCTCTGGAGCTCAGGAGGACGACCAGGGGAGTGCAAGGTAGGTTTGGATCCTTCCTTTTTCTTAAATTCTTGGATGAAACTCGAATTCAAGGTCAAATTCATGGCTAGCTCACTTAGCTCTATCTTTCTAGCCATCTCTTCTCAACTTTTCTTGGAGGATTCACCTTGGCCGACCTGTGGAGCTTCTAGGACGCCATTAAAGGCTTGGAGCTCAAAAGCTTGGAGCTCAAGGAGCAAGCTTTAGGCGGGTTTTATAACTCTAAACCTATGCTTTGTTATATACATCTTTTCTATGCTTTTAGTTGCTAGTTCTCCTTCTTCCCTATCTTCCCTTGCTTCCTTGCAAGAAAATCCGTGAGGAACTGTTGCTGTTCTTGAGCTAGAAGATGAGGGCGTTATTTCCTATGCTTATCCACAGTTTTCCACTTTACCATACGACCTCAACCAATTGCCCATACGGTTTACAAAACCGTTTGGTGGGCAAACGGTTTCAAGGTCGTATGAAGGCATACGGTCTCAAGACCATATGGCCGCATTGACCAAGCATGGACCGTATGTGAATCCTGTTCATAATTATTAAGGTTAATCACCCACAAAATTTTAGAATTTAACTCCAAAGGAATCGTGAGATATAGGCAAAACAATTAGCAAATTCAATTGAATTTAGTTCTGATTTTCAATCTGCTTAATTTGCCCTTTTTGGGCAAACGGTCTCAAGACCATATAAGATGGTTGACTAAGCGTTGACCGTATGAGATTACTGTTCATAATGATGTTAATTAATGACTCACCAAATTTGATGGACTAATTTCAAACGAGTTAAGAGTTGAAGGTTGATTACTAGGGAAAACCCTAATTGAAATCAGTGCTGAAATCACAATGAGCTAATTTGAGATTTGTGGGTTGATTAGCCCAAACGGTCTCAAGACCGTTTGGGGAATCATCCAAACGGTCTCAAGACCGTTTGTGGATCACCCAAGACCGTATGGAGGTCTGGGGTCAAGTATAATTGACCAATTGAAGGTACAAAGATACCAAATTACATTGCAATTAAGTATTGATGTAATGATCAACTCAATAAATCAAACCTTGATGAATTTTCACTAGAGTCCAAAGGATGGATGGGCAAACGGTCTCAAGACCGTTTGGTGACAACCCAAGACCGTTTGGAGGTCTAGGGTTAAGGTAATTTGATCAATTGAGGGCCCAATTACAATGGGTTATTAAAATAATCAAATTGCTGATTTGTGACTTAATTAAGGTTCAACCCCTATCAAATCAATCTAGATTTTGATGAATTCTTGGGCAAACGGTCTCAAGACCGTTTGGAGTATATCCAAACGATCCCAAGACCGTTTGGGCCAAGTTTGAGCCCAATTGGAGTTCAATTGATGGGTTCAACTTCGATTTGATTCACATTGTTGAGTGTTGATGGTTGAACGTTATAGACCTTAATTGAACCAACTCCAACCCTAATTGGATATCAATTGAGGGTCAATTGAGTGACCAATTGGTTAAGGCTAACCCTAATTGTCTCAATTGGTAAGTGGTTAGCAAGCTTGAGACCAATTGATGGCTTCAACATAGGAAACCCTAATCGAGTTTACCCTTTGAACCACCTTGGAGGTCCATACGATCTTGAGCTTTTGAGGTCATTCGACCTCAAGACCGTATGAGGTCATTCGACTTCAAGACCGTATGAGGTCATTCGACTTCAAGACCGTATGAGGTCATTCGACTTCAAGACTATATGAGGTCATTCGACTTCAAGACCGTATGAGGTCATTCGAGCTCAAACCGTATGAGGGCATTCGACCTCAAACCGTATGAGGGCATTCGATCTCAAACCGTATGAGGGCATTCGATCTCAAACCGTATGAGGGAATTCGACCTCAAACCATATGAGGGCATTCGACCTCAAGATCGAATGAGGGTATATGACCTCAAGATCAAATGAGGGTATACGACCTCAAGATCGAATGAGGGCATACGACCTCAAGATCGTATGAAGGTTGAAGGTGTGAAACCTATTGGAGACTTTTGAAGTTAAGTCTGCCTAATGCCTTGAAGGCTTAAATGGTTTAATAGTTGTTCAACCTAAACCCTAATGATACCAAAAGACATTAAGGGTCAAGTGGTTAGTAAATTAAACCATGATGATGATCAATGTGTAATTTACCATAATACCCTTGAAAGGTTCAATTGAGTGAAACCTTGTTCTAATCAAACCCTAATCACTCAATAGTGGTGATTTGGTCTATGTTAATCAAAGTGGACTTAACCCAACCTGATCTAGATTGGTGTTATCACCATCTACAAGTATGAGGAGAGAGAAAGTATCTTAAGAAATAGAAAGTACCCTTTTATGATGGAAATTCAAGTAAAGTACCTTCAATACACATGAATGTGCATGATTAGGGTATGATCCACCTATGTGAGATCATGGAACCCTAATTATGATAAATGATGAATCTTAAACTAATCTGAGAGCATCAATGATGATGTTCCTCATACATAATGATGTTATGAGTTCAATTCACCATAATGTGAATAGTAAACCCTAATTCAAGGGTGATGACATGCAATATGAGTAGCAAACTCTAATTGATGAGAATCAGAGAACTTAGCTCTTATGACAAGAGTAAAAAGTATATTCTTGTTTTTAATTACCTTTATCAGTTGAATTAACCATGCAGGTTCTAATATGAAGGTGATCATATCCAGGTATGAATGATGATAATATATTCATTGAAAGCATGTTGTTAGCTTTATGAATAGTAAAATATCTTGATGCCTTGTCAGTGGCATCCTATGTTTTAATGGGTTGTAAGAGCCATGAATACCATCAAGGTCATGCTTTAGAGATGACCTGTGATGAGTATACTAAGAAATGATGATTGATGTGAGTTAGGTTTGTTACATTTAGTATTCTACTTTCATAGTTGTTATGCTACTGTTATTGTTTGAAGAACAATGTATGATGTAAAAGAATACTGAATGTACCTAACTAATCAAGTGAAATGTAGAGCCATGATCATAGTTCCATCATTGTCAGAGATCAAATGATGGTGAAACAAGTTTTCCTACGGGAACTCCTGGATCACATACTGTTGAGTATGTGGGGTATATGGATGTGTAGAACCTTACATCCTAGTGTAGGAATTTGATGTAGATGTATAATCCGTCAATCCTTCACTATAAAACTCATACCGTATCAGTGGATGGTAAACATGAAACCTCCTGATGATGAGGAAAACATAGATATCTGTATCAGTGAAGATAAACATGAAATCTCCTGATGACGAAGAGAGTACAGAACGCCACTGTAACTCTAAAATAGCGAAGGACCAGATTACCCTGGTGCGCTATAATACTAGAGACACAAGATGTCCTACAAGTGATCCTCTTACTGATTGAGGAAGGTGAAGGTCATGAGAATCCGGCTCTTTCGATGACCTAGTATGATACTAAGGCACTTAACAGTGATTGGTTGGGGTATGAGTGGTAAACCTCATCTCCACAGGGCATAATAATAACAATGTTCGAAAAACATAATCTACAGCGTAGTATACCTGTTAAAGGTAACTATGAGCTAATTGATTGATGTTACACTGTATAGTGCATATGTTCTTCATGCTTGATAAATGTTGAGCTCTTGTATACAACTGTATCTGCTATTGAATACTTTGTAAGCTTTTACTGCTTAAGTTATTCTTTGATTTTTATAATAAAGCTTCTGGCGGAGAGTTATAAGTCTCGCTGGGGCAATTATGTACAATTGTCTCACCCCGTAAACTTCAACTTTTTAGGTGGACATCGGAGACGGAGGAACAGGTCTACAGGTGACCAATCCCAGCAGCAACAGCACCAGGAGCAGCAGTAAATCTCAGGTGGAGATTTAGCCTGCCATGTGGTGTAGTTAGAGTCAGTCCTATGTGTCCTCTGTACTCTTAGGTCTTGGAGTCTCTTGGTTATGAGTTCTTGAGATTTTGTATCTTGTTGTATATAATTACTCAAGAAGTAATTATCATGAGATGTAAAAAGTATATCTCCTTTTATGAATGAAGCTTTATGGATTCAAGCTCTTGTCTCGAAAAGTTATAATTTTCCGTGATTTTTGTCTTCCGTTGTTGTTCGATTCGCTTCTGCTAAGTTTAAATCGTGTTTATATCGTGGTTTGGAGATCAGAGCCCACAGTAATGACCTCGCCTCACAGTAACCCCCAATTAAGGGAGACCAAGAGGTCAGAGCCGTTATTCTCATTTTCGGATCAAAGGTTCGGCAATTAACCAAAAACAATTATTTAATTTTAACAGACTAAACTAAAAAGTTGTAAGAAAATAAACTTTTGCATACCTTTTTTTTCTCTTTTGAAAAACTTGGATCTCTAAACCTCTATCCACTTAAGGATTCTACTCTAACTAATCCTCCTTGTATTTTACTTCATGTATTTCTCAATATGACGATTTACTGTTTGTTCTTTTGGCTTGTACCTAAAACGCCGACAAACAAAACGTCGGTCAGCCGAAGCTGGTATGTGGAGGAAACAGATAATGTGCAACTATGTTAACAACATAATCATTCAATTAATCATTTAACAACCAAGATTATGTTTTAAGCCAAACTACTCAATCCATACCTATCCACAACTCTGTGTTGTCCCTGTAGAGGACTTATATAATACCTCTATAAAGGTAGAGTCGCATGGCACCACCCGAAGGTAGCCCAATATCTAACTCAATGTGATTTGATGGACCTACCCTCTAGGTAGCCATATACTAAGTCATTCCATGACCTGATGGACCTACCCTCTAGGTAGCCATATACTAGGTCAGCCATTAAGACACAGAGGGGACCAGGATCTGAGCTAGTAGGCACATATATTATGTGATAGTCATATTTACATTATAGTTTGCATGAACTAAATTCATCCAATAGTTTATTTCAAGTCATCGGTGAAAATCTCAGAAAACCTCAGAAATCTATCTCGAGATATTCATAAGCGTAACAACATACCTGATCCAGAGCAACTTGATGTCCACGCATTAATACTCAATACAATCAAACAAGCAATCAACAATATCCTGAAAATAATGCATAAAATCCAACTGTCATTATTTTATTCAAAACATTCTCAAGATCGACTTGGATTCCACCTTATGATTTCTAGGCCGACTTTAGGGTTTTATTAGGGTTTTAACCTTCACTATGCATTTACCATTTTCAATGCTATGTTAATCCACAAACCCTACTTTCAACATCATAGGCACAATTGTAAGTCAGTTAAGTCTAATATATCACTTTTATACTAAAACTACCATCTTTGCCCTTTTCAGTCATGTCAAGATCATTAAGGACAATTATCATGTTCAGGTTTCTTTGAATTGACAACTCAACAAAGAATTCTAGTTTGATTCTCAAAAGAACCCTAATTACTACAATTCTCATCGTTTATGTTAGCAAACCTCAATTTATCATTAATTCCACTTTATACACTAGGAAACCCAAATTATCCACATTAATGATCTTTTATACCCAAATTGGATTTAGAACAACATAACTCTGTCTTATTCATGGATTTGCACAATTAAAATCATTAAAAGACATATTCTCCTAAATTAGGGTTTCTAAGCCCATTAATGTAAACTTAGGTATATGGAACCCTAAATTAAGACAATTATGTACAAAGATCATTCTTTTAGATCTAAATAATCCTTTTTATTATCACCAAGTTAATATTTGCTCAAAACAATCAGATAACATCATTATATTCAACTATCATCAATTCTAAGAGTTTTTCATTAGTTAAACCATTAAAGATAGCATCTTTATATACTTTTTTAATTTCAAGCATAATTAGGCTTCAAATATAATTTATTTGTGTTCCTCTCGTTCAGAGGATCAATTTTCATACATAACACTTTGACATACGAGTTACCATTCTTTTCCTACGATTTTTGCAAGAAAAACACTTATTAACCAATCAAACGATGCCACGCCAGCTTACCCATTGATTTCTAGTTCACGTGAATCCCAGCAAAACTCATTTTTGCCCTTTCCTTCATTCACAAGCATCGGGGGCACATACGTCAATTGACCCGGGCTTCTTCTTCCTCTGATCCCGCAAGCTACGCTTCACAGCTCCAGGCCGCAGTCAACTTAAAGGTTGACTTGGAGCTACACCGCGCCGAAGTGACCTTTGATCATGCAGAGGCCTTCGTCGGTCCTCAACGAACTCACACCCTCTCCCAATTCCATAGGAGGTGGCATGTACTGGAAGGACGAAGAAGGAGTTCTCGCGTCAGTTGCAGGGTGGAAAAAGGGGGGCGATACCAGGTTGGACTAGGAATTGGTAGCAGAGGAGAAACCCCAGAGTCTGATAGAGCGTTTTTGCGGTGAACTTGTCTCGCAGAGGGGTTCCTTTCATATATATAGCTCCAGGCTATGGCCGTTGGCCGCTGGAAGCAACGAGATTTAGGGAAAATCTCAAAGTCCTTCCAAAATAAGCAAAACTTGGTATGAAAAGGAACGTTTTCCCCATACGAATCTATTGGAGAGATTTCCAATCTCGCACACCCAATGGATTGCAAGAAAATTGAGTGGGAACTAACAAAACCGAGCTCATGTTTCCTTTTTGGACTGAGGTAGGTGACGAGCAGACACCGTCGGATCTCAGATCCAACGACCTAGATTCCATGCGTCAAAAAGACATTTCTAATCAAATTGAAAATTCGTGACATTTAAGGATTTCCTTTTCATTTTAAGGAATTTTGCAAAAATCATATCTCCCAAACCACATGTCCAATTAACACTAAATTTTAAGAAAAAGTCCATATTAAATTAAACTACTTGTGTTCCAAGTTTGGGACTCAAACTCGAAAGTATGAGAGACTTTCCTTCAGATGCAAGTTATTACTTATAAAACATATTTCATGCATATTTTCTCTCTCCTATTCTTTTTTTTCTTATTTAGACTCCTTTTACCATTAGAAACCATGTGGAATCAAAATCCCATCCATGATGATTCCATTATCCATATTTCCACATATTTCTTATATTTTGATCATTATCTCAATTTTCCTTCTTAATAATGCTTTATTTGATTTTATCTCTTTCTTATTGCATTATCTTTGCAACTTGGACTCCTTGGTTCCCAAGGAACCCCAAAGCTACGAAATCCACCCTTGGAGGTTACTTCCTAGCCTTCTAGAGGCTTCTACCTCTTTCTTTTCTCCTTTTCTTAAATATTCATTTTTTTCTTTTGCTTGTTATTGGGCCCAATAGCCAATAAAGCCCGCAAAACAACCAACAAGGCTATTGTAAACGAAATCCATTTATTCAAAACAAATAATATTATTATTTGCTCAAATATTTTTAATAGGAGAAATTACATTTCTCGCCAAAAGAACCCAAAAATTGGGGTTGTTACAGGAATTGTCTCTTTTTATTATTATTTTAAATAATTGATTCCACAATATGCGATGTCCCTTTTGTGTGATTCTTGATTGTCACACCCCGATCTCACACTAACCACTAATCACGAGATTAGGGCGCGACGGAGGGATTATCACATAAACAAATCACTGAGAAATTTTTCTTTTTAAAACCTCGTAATGATATTCGGATTATTGCTGTAAACTAAAACATAATAAACTATTGCGGAAGCATTTCAATTAAACTGGCTAGAGAACATAAGCAGAGTTTACAACATGTAACATTGTTTAACAGAAAGTAAAACATAACAATTAATTTACATCCTTTACTCATTCTCCATACATACTCTCTCTCACCCACACCATGTCCCAAGGATCGAGGGGAAAGGACTAAGAGACCTCTAACTAGACTAACTACAAACCTTATATAGACTAGGCGTTAGGATGAAACGATCCTTCCGATTCCTGATGCTGACCTGAAAATGTTTTGAGTAGAGGTATGAGCCTACTCGCTCAGTGAATAGCATTTCACTTAGCTATCACTAAACAACTCGTCAAGTTTATTAAATTGAAATTAAGCATAAGAACGGTATTATACAGAGCAGTTCAAATGACATAGCAGATTCTACAGATAATAATCACATTTCTATACAACAACAAATATTGCGTAACTATAAAGCATAAAATATCAGAAACTGCATATCTTGAGTAATAAAGCAATTATTGAGAACTAGCGTAGAAGTTCTAAACTCTTAACATATTAATTTTAATGTGATCCTATGTGAATGCATTTTAATTATGCCCCAAACATATGCAGCGCACTCTGCATATGAAGATCTGTAGCGAACTACGATCCCACCGTACAAGACTTAGCGACACACCCGGGAAATGCTAAGTCTGACTGTCCGTCTTGGTCTGCACAGGACTCTCGGGCACACAAGGGCCCCAGGCGCACAAGGGCCTGTCTGCACTAACTCTGAGTGCTCTGGACTCCTCCCACCCTGTAGTGCACAGTCGGAGGGTCTGGGTTACCACCGTGACACAAGCACAGATTAATGTTGAATAACCCCCATTTTTCTTTCTCCAGTGCCACCGTGACACAAGCACGTGTTGTTGTTGGACACTGTCTGTCTGCCCTCGTGCCACCGTGACACACGCACGGATTATTGTTGAACACGAGCCCGACCATCTAGGTACAAGGCTAGATCGATCGTTTCACCCCAAAGGTACAGACCGCACAATGGGGTTCTACGGTGTTGGGGCACCTAAGTCTATTAACTGATTAACATATAAACACTTAAACAGGAATATCACATTTACTGATTTCAGATCAAATCACAATACACTGTCATTCTAAAACTGTCAGAGCAATATATTTCAAATCATTGTAATTTCTGAGAAATTCTCATGCCATGCATTCAGACAAATTAGAAATGCATAAATAACCCAACTTATTTCAATCTGGCACATACATAGCGAATTTAAGCAATTGAACATCTTATTGCACAAATTAAATAAATTTACTTCACATACGAGAATCATACTCAACATTTGTCAATTCTCTAAAATTCTCGAAAAACGTGCACATTAACCCTAATCTTGGTTTGTGCATCACTTAACTCAATTAAAAGTTAATTACCTATTACAACACAATTTAATAACAATACTTGAGAATTTTTGGTAATAATTCAGAGAAATGTGCCATTTCATGTAAATATCAATTTACACATATTAACGTCAAAAGATATATGCAATTAGGGTTTTATTGCATATTTTTATTTATTCATATCAACTTTGAAATCGTACATCTGATAATTTATCAGAAATCCCTATTGTCTGGGTTCATACCCAAACCATACCATTTTCATATATGAATTTCTAATTTCAACATTCAAATAAGTAATTTAGGTTCCAATGAACCATATAAATCAACTGATTCAATCCACACTGATCAAATGCTAAATTTAATCATAAAACAGCGTCTAGAAGCAGTTTATGAAATAAAAAGTCGGGCGACGCCAAACGCTGCCCTACGCCTGATAACGCCTGTTATCAGCGTAATTCGCGCACATAACTGGAAATATTCAAACGCCTGAGTTTATTAATGATAAATAAATGAAATCATACTCACAGTGATTGGGACTGTCCGGATTCGTCCGGAGATACGTTCAGGGTCTAATTCCGGGCGATTTCGGATCGTCTTCTTCCTTTGAATTAAAATCTTCACTGTTCATATTTGCGGAACAGGAGCTTTACGCTCCATCTGAAATCCATTGCTAGAAGCTATCTTGGGCTGAATTGAAGGTGGTTTGTGGTTTAAACCTTCTAGTCGAGGTCCAAAACCTAGATCTGGAGCTTTGGCCGCCCTAATTCCTCCTCCTCCAGCCATGCACGACGCTGCTAGAAAGTAGTAGCTTGCCGCAGACCCAGCAGCTAGGCGGCAGCTAGCTAAGAAGGTAGGAAGAGTGGATGGGAAGAGGTAGGAAGAAGAAAGAAATAAGGAAGAAGAAGAGAAAAGAAGTGGAATCTAATCTCTGGAAATGGACAACCTGATCGCCTCTTGCGATCGTCCTCGCGGCTGCTCCTTCTGTGCGCCGCCTTCGATCGAATAACAAAGAAACAGATAATCAATAGAGAAATAAAAGAAAGCTTATAAAGAAAAAGTTTTGGGAATTTTGCAATTTCAACCTTGGAATCGGAAAAGTTCATAACTTTTGACTCGAAAGTCCAAATCAGGTGATTTCTTTTGCATATTTTCAAGAATGAGGCCCACTACAATCCCAAGGCATGAAAACATGCTAATTATACTGTTTTACTGATTCAAATCTCTAATTGCATCCAATTATTACTTTACTCAAATTAATCATCTTAATTATGCACTAATTGATCTTATGTGCTGGATTCAACTAAATCAAGTTGATGATGCACTAACCACCACATGAGCACTTAAGTTAGCTCAATAAACTTTAATTAGGCTCAAATCATGATGCTTACCGATAAACTTTGAAACGGGTCATAACAATCTCCCTCCCTTATAAGAATTTCGTCCCGAAATTCCTAAAAGAGAAAAAGAAATTTTGTTACGCATCTATTACCCAAGCTCCCATGTGGCTCCCTCTAGGTTATGATTCCTCCATATGACTTTCACTAATGGTATCTCGTGATTCTTAAACTTCTTGATCCTCTGATCAATTATTCGTACTGATCTCTCGACATAGGACACATATGATCAGAGCTGTGCATGTTCTGGGTCCACTATCTTTTCTGTACCGGGATAACACTTCTTCAACATCGATACATGAAACATATCATGTAACTTGGCCAACTCGGATGGCAAATCCAACTTATATGCTACAGGTCCAATCCTCTCAATGATAGGATACGGGCCCATAAACCTAGGAGTCAGTTTGCCTCTCTTACTAAATCCCAGCACTTCCTTCCATGGTGAAACTTTCAAGTACACTTCATCACCAACCTCAAACTCAAGAGGTCTACGTCTTTTCTCAGCATAACTCTTCTGCCTGTCCTGTGCAATTTTCAACTGTTCTCTGATCACAGTAATCTTTTCAGTGGTCAAATCCACTATCTCGGGTCCAAGAATCTACTTTTCACCAACCTCATACCAACATATGGGTGATCTACACTTTCTACCATATAGAGCTTTATACTGAGCCGTACTAAGACTAGAATGGTGATTATTATTGTATGCAAAGTCTATAAGGCTCAAGTATTCTTCCCAACTTCCATTGAAATGCAAAACACATGCTCTCAGCATGTCCTCAAGAGTCTGAATGGTCCTTTCTGACTGACCATTCGCATGTAGGTAAAAAGTTGTACTGAATCTCAACTTTGTGCCCAAAGCACGATGCAACTGATTCCAAAATCTGGATATGAACTTAGGATCTCTATCAGATATAATTGAAACTGGAATACCGTGCAACCTGACTATTTCATCCACATATATCTTAGCCAACTTTGGGACATCAAAGGTTGACTTAATATGAAGAAAGTGAGCAGACTTAGTCAGTCTATCCACAATCATTCATATCGAGTCACAACCTCTAGGTGTCAAGGGCAACCCTATCACAAAATTCATTGTGATATGTTCCCATTTCCATTCTGGTATAGGAAGAGATTGTAAGGTACCTTTAGGTTTCTGGTGCTCAGCCTTAACCTGCTGACACACACTGCACCTAGTCATGTACTCATCTACATCCTTTTCATACTAGGCCACCAATACAACTCCTTGAGATCCATGTACATCTTAGTGTTACCTAAATGCATAGCATACATTGATGCATGTGCTTCCTCAAGAATCTTTTCTTTCAAATCATTATCTCGAGGTACATGCAACCTGTCACGCTGATACCACACACCATCATCTGAAAACATGAACTCTGGTCTTTTCCCCATGTCATGTCATGCATGATCTGATGTAACTCACTATCACCCTACTGTAGTTCCTTGATCTGATCATAAAAAGTAGGCTTGACTTGCATCTATGCAATGAAACCACTATGTTATGTCACCCTTAAGTCTAAGTTCAACTTTCACATTTCTACTAGCATGTCTCTCTCGAAACATGCCATAGAGAATGCATCAGTTGTTGAACTTAACTTCCTACTGAGGGCATCAACTACTACATTCACCTTTCCAGGATGATAATCTATCATTATATCATAATCCTTAATCAATTCTAATCATCTTTGATGTCTAAGATTCAGATCCTTCTGGGTAAAGATATATATCAAGCTCTTATGATCTATAAACACCTGGCACACCTCACCATAAAGACAGTAACGTCATGTCTTATGAGCATGAACTACAACAACTAATTCCAGATCATGTGACGAGTAATACTCCTCATTCTATGGTACTAACCTCTTATTACTACTGTAAGAATTTATTTCAAAATTATATCTTACTCTTTTCTCTGAGTCATTTTCATATTGTGTATCTACCTTCCAGATTAGCTAACTTTAAACCCTGGATTTTATTAGTGCTAGGTTACCTTTCATAGTGCAAATCATATGATCTTGTTTTATAAAGATACTAGTATTCAAGGTCAAATCACTAGCGACATCCCTTGAACTACTTCAACTCTAAACATTCTAGGGTTTGGTCCTTATCAGCAACATAGCATTATTGTGGTGTGACTTTGCTTCCTTAGTTTGAAATCAAACTTTAGATCTCATAAGTTCATCCATCTACTTGTAATGAATACAACAGATATGAATAATCATCAATGAACTATAGATGTATAACAGAAAAGTAACATCAGCCAAGTTCTCTAGCATAACTTATTAATACAAATGCTACAAATAAACATGATACTTGTTACCCAAGCATCACACATGGCTCACAAGGCCATTCATATCTTGTCACCTCTCACTAGGCAACAACTTATTCACATGGTTCACAAGGCCATTCACATCTTGTCACCTCTCACTAGGCAAAAACTTATTCACATGGATCATAAAATCCGTACACATTATTACTTTTATTAAGTAACAACAACATCAACACACAAAAAGCCAATCAACATTTATTATATAAATGTCACAGCCCAAACTTGGCTATATTCATCATCTCATCATACCTGCATGGTTATTAGGCATGATAACAGTCATACAAGATATTCATCACATCATGTGATACAATAGTAATACCATCATTCCTTAACCAGGAATTAGGGTTCACTATCAAACAGGGCTTATCATTCCCTTTTCCCCAAATTAGGGTTAGGGTTCCCCATTTCTCATTAATTCAGACCCTCTTGAGTTAACCAACTTTATCTTGTATTAAGGTATCTCCCCTCTTAATGCATTCCATCACAGAATACTCACCTTTAACATATAATGCATAGGCCACACATTAGAATTGTCCAGCTATCTCACATGATATGGACTTATCTTAGTTTAAAGCATAACTTATAAAGTTGCCTATAAACAATCGCAATGATACACCCTCAGCTAGGGTTTCACAATGATACACCCTCCACTAGGGTTTACTAATCATGTATTGGATCCATGCATTTGTTATGCATTATTGATTAGTACCATTAAGGGTATTTCTCACCTAATCATTAAATTTAAACTGACCCTTATTGTGTTCCTTTATTTCTAATTAAGGATTGCTCATATGAGGTTCCAACATTGGGCCTCTGATATCATTTCCAGCAAATTCTTAGCTGTTCTAATCTTTCTTTTACATCTCAACGTCTTAGTGTATGTACATTCTTCCTATGATGTGAGTCTAAATTATCCAGAGTCTACTCTTATTATACTGTTAATAGGAGTCATTAGATCTCAGTAACGCATCCTGCCAGCCGGACCAGGCCGAACCTGTAGTCCTAAAGCCAAGAGCTACTCGAGATTAACTAACTCCTATTGATCTCAAACATGTGGAAATAATATCCATTTAGGGCAAATACATTTAAACAATCGTCTAGTCTACTTGATACAGAGAATATAAATAATAAATAAATCATTTCATAACACACAACAACATAAAAGAATCATGTTTACTTTACAAACTGAAATTCTAATTTCATGCATATAAGAGCATTTCTAGTGATCTCTAATCAAATAAGCAATTTAAAACAAGAGTTGTATTGCATCCTATATTTAATCTCTTACTCTTACATTAATTTTCGATTCTTAACCCTAAGATTTCTAGGGTTTCTCTCTAGCCTATCCTTCCTCTGCATACCTGGCCAGGGTATTCAGAGAAGAATAGACAGAGTAGCTTGATACTGGTCAATCTAAGTATTCAGACACCTGGCCAGGGTATCTAAACACTCAGACCTCCTAGAGCTAAAGACATATCACTTCTTATTTTTCTCACTTATAACTCTATCTTTCGACCCTAATGATCCCTGACGATTCAACATAAACTCTTTACTTGGTTCTCGTGACCACATCCTCTTCCTGCCATCTGCAATAGTATAACAGAACACTTCCTGTTAGAAAATTGCAGTTAGAAGGAAGACACTTAAGTCCTAATCCTATTGGTCTCTTATCGTCCCCTGACCTTGACTTAGAGTATTCATATACTCAACCTCGCTCTGATACCAAAGCTGTCACACCCCGATCTCACACTAACCACTAATCACGAGATTAGGGCGCGACGGAGGGATTATCACATAAACAAATCACTGAGAACTTTTTCTTTTTAAAACCTCGTAATGATATTCAGATTATTGCTGTAAACTAAAACATAATAAACTATTGCGGAAGCATTTCAATTAAACTGGCTAGAGAACATAAACAGAGTTTACAACATGTAACATTGTTTAACAGAAAGTAAAACATAACAATTAATTTACATCCTTTACTCATTCGCCATACATACTCTCTCTCACCCACACCATGTCCCAAGGATCTAGGGGAAAGGACTAAGAGACCTCTAACTAGACTAACTACAAACCTTATATAGACTAGGCGTTAGGATGAAACGATCCTTCCGATTCCTGATGCTGATGCTGACCTGAAAATGTTTTGAGTAGAGGTATGAGCCTACTCGCTCAGTGAATAGCATTTCACTTAGCTATCACTAAACAACTCGTCAAGTTTATTAAATTGAAATTAAGCATAAGAACGGTATTATACAGAGCAGTTCAAATGACATAGCAGATTCTACAGATAATAATCACATTTCTATACAACAACAAATATTGCGTAACTATAAAGCATAAAATATCAGAAACTGCATATCTTGAGTAATAAAGCAATTATTGAGAACTAGCGTAGAAGTTCTAAACTTTTAACATATTAATTTTAATGTGATCCTATGTGAATGCATTTTAATTATGCCCCAAACATATGCAGCGCACTCTGCATATGAAGATCTGTAGCGAACTACGATCCCACCGTACAAGACTTAGCGACACACCCGGGAAATGCTAAGTCTGACTGTCCGTCCTGGTCTGCACAGGACTCTCGGGCGCACAAGGGCCCCAGGCGCACAAGGGCCTGTCTGCACTAACTCTGAGTGCTCTGGACTCCTCCCACCTTGTAGTGCACAGTCGGAGGGTCTGGGTTACCACCGTGACACAAGCACAGATTAATGTTGAATAACCCCCATTTTTCTTTCTCCAGTGCCACCGTGACACAAGCACGCGTTGTTGTTGGACACTGTCTGTCTACCCTCGTGCCACCGTGACACACACATGGATTATTGTTGAACACGAGCCCAACCATCTAGGCACAAGGCTAGATCGATCGTTTCACCCCAAAGGTACAGACCGCGCAATGGGGTTCTACGGTGTTGGGGCACCTAAGTCTATTAACTGATTAACATATAAACACTTAAACAGGAATATCACATTTACTGATTTCAGATCAAATCACAATACACTGTCATTCTAAAACTGTCAGAGCAATATATTTCAAATCATTGTAATTTCTGAGAAATTCTCATGCCATGCATTCAGACAAATTAGAAATGCATAAATAACCCAACTTATTTCAATCTGGCACATACATAGCGAATTTAAGTAATTGAACATCTTATTGCACAAATTAAATAAATTTACTTCACATACGAGAATCATACTCAACATTTGTCAATTCTCTAAAATTCTCGAAAAACGTGCACATTAACCCTAATCTTGGTTTGTGCATCACTTAACTCAATTAAAAGTTAATTACCTATTACAACACAATTTAATAACAATACTTGAGAATTTTTGGTAATAATTCAGAGAAATGTGCCATTTCATGTAAATATCAATTTACACATATTAACGTCAAAAGATATATGCAATTAGGGTTTTATTGCATATTTTTATTTATTCATATCAACTTTGAAATCGTACATCTGATAATTTATCAGAAATCCCTATTGTCTGGGTTCATACCCAAACCATACCATTTTCATATATGAATTTCTAATTTCAACATTCAAATAAGTAATTTAGGTTCCAATGAACCATATAAATCAACCGATTCAATCCACACTGATCAAATGCTAAATTTAATCATATAACAGCGTCTAGAAGCAGTTTATGAAATAAAAAGTCGGGCGACGCCAAACGCTGCCCTACGCCTGATAACGCCTGTTATCAGCGTAATTCGCGCACATAACTGGAAATATTCAAACGCCTGAGTTTATTAATGATAAATAAATGAAATCCTACTCACAGTGATTGGGACTGTCCGGATTCGTCCGGAGATACGTTCAGGGTCTAATTCCGGGCGATTTCGGATCGTCTTCTTCCTTTGAATTAAAATCTTCACTGTTCATATTTGCGGAACAGGAGCTTTACGCTCCATCTGAAATCCATTGCTAGAAGCTATCTTGGGCTGAATTGAAGGTGGTTTGTGGTTTAAACCTTCTAGCCGAGGTCCAAAACCTAGATCTGGAGCTTTGGCCGCCCTAATTCCTCCTCCTCCAGCCATGCACGGCGCTGCTAGAAAGTAGTAGCTTGCCGCAGACCCAGCAGCTAGGCGGTAGCTAGCTAAGAAGGTAGGAAGAGTGGATGGGAAGAGGTAGGAAGAAGAAAGAAATAAGGAAGAAGAGGAGAAAAGAAGTGGAATCTAATCTCTGGAAATGGACAACCTGATCGCCTCTTGCGATCGTCCTCGCGGCTGCTCCTTCTGTGCGCCGCCTTCGATCGATAACAAAGAAACGGATAATCAACAGAGAAATAAAAGAAAGCTTATAAAGAAAAAGTTTTGGGAATTTTGCAATTTCAACCCTGGAATCGGAAAAGTTCATAACTTTTGACTCGAAAGTCCAAATCAGGTGATTTCTTTTGCATATTTTCAAGAATGAGGCCCACTACAATCCCAAGGCATGAAAACATGCTAATTACACTGTTTTACTGATTCAAATCTCTAATTGCATCCAATTATTACTTTACTCAAATTAATCATCTTAATTATGCACTAATTGATCTTATGTGCTGGATTCAACTAAATCAAGTTGATGATGCACTAACCACCACATGAGCACTTAAGTTAGCTCAATAAACTTTAATTAGGCTCAAATCATGATGCTTACCGATAAACTTTGAAACGGGTCATAACATTGATAGTGTATGCAATACTACTTTTTTGTTGATCTTTGGGCATAAGAGATTATGACTGGGAAGAACTGGTTGAACCTATAATACAAGACCAAATTATGTTGTGGGAAGACTATTGTTGAAACATATGATGCATCATATTGGCAGTGTGTTGATGTGTGTTCCATGGACTTTATTTCTTCCATTATGAGTTGGTTTCTAGGATATGAAAACCCTTAAGAGTTGTATTGTTTCATAGGTGCAGAGTGACTTTCCACCCCAGAGAGGAGGAGGATTAATTGGTAATTTGACATGATGTACCCCATTATGTGAGTTATGTATAAGAAAGTTTGGTTGAGGTAGGTGTTGATGAGGGGAAGAGAAGGAGGTGGCGGATGAAAACCTGTTACATTTGCTCAAATGAAATGGCAGTCGATACCATGAATGACACATGCAATTTACATACAACATATTATTTAATATATTATATTCAAAAATACAAAAAAACCTAAATTTCAACCACGGTGGATCTGTTGTTTTGGTTAAATTATGACATGGAAAAGTCCTTTCAAAAAACCAAAAGCAAAAAGAGGAAAAAAAGAAAGAGTAGATAATGTTGAGTCTGTCCATACACATGCATCACAATCTATTGCATCTATATATGAAATTTGACAAATGAAAAGTGAGTGTTACATAGGTAAAAAAGAGCTTCTTCATGGACTGATTGTGTGATATGTGCTTTTTCCATGGGCTATGTTTCACAGGGGTTATTTTGTGATGTCTATCAGATGATATGCATTCCTCTTGCCACTGACCCTTTCATGATCCTCAACCTCCTGTACGAGTCAATGAATATCTCCCATGGAACATCCCCAACCTACATCCAGCCCCCATCATTGTCCTTATAGGTAATGGATAGGTCAGAGGTGGTTGTGTCCAAGCACTTGAACATGGCGTTGAGTGTGAGGCATAGGCTCGAGTATCGTTTGAGGACATTGAGGTCAAACTTCTTGGGGAATGGATCTGCATCCATGCTGACTTTGATAAAGGATACCACCAAATTTGTATAAATGAGATGCATGAATGGAAGATAAATTTTTAAGCTCTTCATATTTTATGCAAATGGTTGATCATTCCTTTCACTTTTCCCAACACACTGAGTTATTTCGTGAGGGTCACGAACCATGTTCTATGATTGTTCATTGGAAATTTTTTGGTGCTTTACTTTAACGGCATCTTTCTCCTTTACATTTTCTTTAAACACTTTGCTTGGAGAAATTGCACATCAATTTAAAAAAAGTGTTCCTTTATCCAAAACAAGGTTGTCTTCCTTGGATTCATTATATCTAATGATAGCATTTCTGCTGACTTGGAAAAAGTCAGAGACATCATAGAGTGGCCTAATCCCAAGACAGTCTCTGAGATTGATATTTTCTATGGGCTCACCACCTTCTATCTTCGCTTTATTCAAGGTTCCAAGATATCATGACTCCACTCATCAATCTTCTCAAACTTGATATATTGATAAGGTCGACATCTTCTACACGGGACTCTTGAACTAGGTTGAATATTCGTCACACCAAGTGGTGTGAGTTTATCTAATTATACCCCTTCTTTTTCAAACATTGTTTGGGTGTTGAGAATAAAGAGGTCAATTTTTTGAGTCATTGTATGACCATGCTTCTTGATGAGTGTTGCAGATGTCTGATTTGACCATTTAAAGGACCAATATATATTGTGTTCTAACTTTGCCATAATCTACTTAGAGCTTCTCTAGAAGCCATTATAACATCCCAGGATTTGAGGCCTCGGATAAGTTGATCTTAAAAGGAATGATTGGACTACCCATATCACTAAGGTGCACCTCCTTTTCAGGGAGCCCATCTCTAAAGAACTCCATAATTAAGCGTGCTCATCTTGGAGTAGTACTAGGATGGGTGACCAATCGGGAAGTTGATCCTGGCTTGCACGTCAGTGTGGACAAAGTGCACAGTTAAGGCTAGTGGTGGTCTGTGGGGCCAGTCATCATTCCTGAAACTCTACTAGAGCCTCAGGTAGTGGGCCCGGGCATTACATCCATCCTCTCCCTTTTATGATATTGTGCTCCGAGATGGATTTCTTTTTTGTTATAAGTAGCTTTTTATTCCTAACACCTCTCTTTCAGACTTCCTTGTATGTGAATTACATATTGCTGGTCTCACGTGTCATGTTGGTAGGGATAAGACCATTGATCTAGTCTTAGACATATTTTATTGGCCTTCTCTATGTCGAAATGTGGTAGACATTGTATCTCAGTGACATACTTGTTAGGTAGCAAAAGCCAAGAAACATAATACATGTCTTTACATTTCCCTCCCATTTCTCCATGAACATTAAAGATATGAGGTGGATTTGATTCTTGGCCTCCCTCACACATCTCGTGGCCATGATTTAGCATCTGTCTTAGTCAATTGATGTTTAACTAGCCCATTTTCATACCATGTAGTAAGATGTCAGATGCCCCTCACATTGCTTGCCTCTTTTTAATGAGGTCGTCAAACTATATGGATTTCTAGCCACCCTAGTGTCGACCGTGTTTCCTAATATGTTACTTATTTTTGGAAGACACTATGAAATATATTTTGTATCAATCTCAAGGTTTCTTGCACCTTTCACCCTCAGATTGATGGACAAATTGAGGTGGTCAATCAGATATTGGGTGATATTTTTTGATGTTTCATTGGGACTTACTTTTAACTAAAACAAAATTCTCTCGCAATAGTTATGTTAATAGGCCCACTGGAAAAATCCTTTTGAAGTTGTGCATGGTTACAAACCCCAATAACTAGTTGGCATCATTCCTATTCTTATTGGCTATCAAAATACCCATTTTATAGAAATCTTTGCTCAATATGTTTGTGATTTGCATAACTAAAATTTGTCAAAAAATAACATTATGTTATGAAATTTATAAGTTGTTTGTAGATACTCATTGTGTATTCTAGGAATCTTAAGAAGGGTGATTATAAAATTCGGAAAAAACTAACACTATCATATAAAAAGTTATATCAGATCCTTCAATAGATTGGGGCATTAGTAATGTATTCAATGTGAAAGATCTTTACCCTTATGTGGTACATTCAATCCCCCACCTCCGCAAGATTCATCTCCTTCAAGTCTTTACCACACTTCTCCATTTTTAAAGGCACACCATATTCTTCCTCAACTTACCCATCTATCAACAAAGTTTACTAACACCATCCTGGAGGACTAGATCATACTCACTTTTCAAGAAACCATATAATGTTTCTTCTTCCACTAGGTTGATCATTTCCCTACCAATGATTATGAATAAAATCATCTTTTTTACTAAATTATTTATTATTTGGATTTATTCTAATTACTAGTTCCCCATTACTAGAAGAAATCAACTAGAATTTGACCTACATGTATGACACATTCATTGTAAAATACATTTTTGTGTTTAAATATCTAACTAGTCTATTTATCATAGTCGTGTGGTATTTTGGCCAAACTAGAGAGATCTAGCTATAAGTTGAGGCCAACCAGATATCCTTTTAAGTATATGAAAAAAAATGCTTTCAAAAATCAATATTTATCAAATTCTTATTAATTGAATAAATGACTCTAGAAACCCAAACAAGATCAGTACTATGAATCCGAATTGGACACAAGTCTAGAAAACTTGCAAAAGAAATCACCTAATATAGTGTTAAACATTTAATCTCTATAGTGAAAGTATTACATATGTGTGTTTTAAAATTTCAAAGAATTTCAATAGCATTTTTCTATAGTTCATCAAGTTACTCGATGAGAATATACCCCACATGTACATGCACCCATAGATCAAAAGGGAATCGCAATACCATAATATCCTCAAATTAACCGTACACATTGTTTTTCTTTAAAACCATGCTAATAAGGAAAGCGATACTCAAAATTTGAAACATAGCATCACACGTATAAGAGGAACCGATGCTAAAGATAAAAAATAATGAGGTTTAAGTTGTGGATTATGTTTTTCTTGACAAGCTTTGCTATGAGTTATGGAACTGTCTTTTTTAGTTATTATTATGTTTAATAATTGATTCTATAACATGCAATGCCCCTTTTGTGCGATTCTTGATAGTGTATTCGATATTATTAATTTTTTGATGTTTGAGCGTAAGAGATTATGACTAAAAAGATCTGGTTGAACCTGTAATATAAAACCAAACTATCTTGTGGGAAGACTAGTGCTGAAACATATAATACGTCATATTAGGAGTGTTTTGGTCTGTGTTCGATGGCACTCTTTTTTTTTTCATTATGAGCTGGTTTGTAGGTTATGAAATCTTTATAGAGTTGTATTGTTTCATAGGTGCAGTGTGACTTGCCATCGCAGAGAAGAGGAGGATTACTTGGTTGTTTGACATGATATACTCCATTATGTGAGCGATGAACAGAAAAGTTTGGTAGAGATAGGTGTTGATGAGGGGAAGAGAAGGAGGTGGCCGATGAAAACCTGTTACATTTTCTTGACACATGCAGTTTACATACAAGATATTATATAATATTATATTCACAAATACAAAAAAAAACCTAAATTTCAACCACGAAAGACCCGTTGTCAGTTGAATGGCAACATGGCAAAGTGCTTGCAAGAAGCCTAAAGCAAAAGGAGGAAAAAGAAAGAAAGAGCAGACAGTGTTGAGTCTGGCCATACACATGCAGCATAGTCTGTTGCAGCTATATATGACATTTGACAAACGAAAAAAAGAGTGTCCGATAGGTGAAAAAGAGCTTGTTGATGGACCGACTGCGTGATCCGTGCGCTTTCCGCGCGCTACGTTTCACGGGGAGTAATTGTTTCACGTCGGTCTATTGGACGAGATTCAATCCTCTTGCATCTGACCCTTTCATGATCCTCAACCTCCTGCATGAGTCAGTGAACATCTCCCATGGAACATCCCCTACCAGCATCCAGTCCCCGTCTTTGTCCTCGTAGGTGACGGAGAGGTCGGAGGTTGTGGTGTCGAAGCACTTGAACATGGCGTCGAGTGCGAGGCGGAGGTCCTTGTATCCTTTGAGGACGTTGAGGTCTACCTTCCTGAGGAAGGGGGCACCGTCCATGCTGACCTTGATGAAGTGGGCAGCAGCTGCGGTAGAGGCCGACGCCGTGGACTGCTTGGTCTCAGCTTGCGGCTCCGTTTTCTTGGTGGAGTCCAAGACGTTCCTTCTGAAGGAGGATCTGACCGGTGGCCAACCAACGACCTGAGATCTGGAGGAACAAGAGGTAATCGGATTAGTTGTTGACCCCCCTGAAATTAATTACTTGAATGTAGTGGAGACTGAGCGTCTAGTATGTATATATGAACTGGCATGCATAATTGCAGGGATGTGTGTACTTACTTTGTGGGCTTTGAAGGGTTGGTGCGCTCCTCTGATTCGTCGACCAGAGCCCTCTTGCCGCCGGTGGCACCACCGCATATTGGAACCGTGGGTGGCTTCTGAGGAGGCCTATCGGTTCCCGGCAGGCCGAGCCTGAGCTCGGTGGCCTCCAACTCCTCATCCTGCCTACTACTGAACCCTTTGTCCATGTGTGCCTGATGGATGATTCTCCTTTGGGTATGTGTTACCAGCTGCTGAGAGATGAGATCCGGGGAAAGAGCTAGCTGATGCTGATGCAATTCCTGTCCTTTTTTGAAGATGTTGCTGACTTGGTCTTCTTCTTCTTTGTTGCTTCTCTTCTGTGCTCGATTGCTTGTTGGTGGCTAAATATCCTTGTAACCCGAAGCTGTAGATGGCTAGCTGTTTGGTGTGGTAGAGCCAATAGCAGTGCCTGTGTGTTGCTCTTATAGAAAGAAGACAACCCAAGAGTGGGAAGCAAGGGGACACAGCTAGCTAGCGATGAGGGTGAGCTGAGGGATGACGATAAGGTTTGCCAATAATTCATGCAGGCTTAACGTCGAAGGCTGGTGACCACAGAAAATTTTCCCAAAACAATGAAATTTTGAATATTTTTAAAATTCAAGAAATCGCGTGTATATGGGTTGTCCTGTCGAGTAGTAGATCCATAATGGAAAAATTGGTGGGGACCAATATGGAAGGACGCGTCGCCCTGTCAAGAATGGGAGAGGAAGCAAGGTTGAGCTAACGCGGCCAGACACGGCACACATGTACATTAATGTGGTGCCAGCGATGGTGGTAGGGGAGATGGGGGACACCGTCGCGGCCAGCGATGTGCTGCCGGCCGGCTAACCCCATGTCTGTTTCAGTCAACACGCCATACCCGCCTTCTCTTCCGCGGTTTGGTTCTCAATAATTATTAGCTTTTTCTTTCTAGAATTTCTCCCCTCTACGATTCAGATTCTAGAATTTCTCCCCTCCCCTCTATCATTATACGCTACGATTCAGATCCACGATCCATTCATTTTCCGCGACAAGGGAGTAAGGAAGGAGGGAGGTGGGATGCAGTGCGTCATGTGACCCGACGGGCCCGAGGGAGCAGTGGTGGTGGGTCAACCCATATCAGACTCGACTGATTAGGGCCCGGCACCCGCACATGGTTTCTAAACACCACCCGCCCATTACATGAGAACTTTTTTTTTTATGGGGTTATTCACATGAAAACAAATTTTCTTAATAATATCATTACCCGCCTCGTTTTCCGCATAAACTTTGTCATCACAACAGGTCTGTATTCCTTCATCTGTTCGCTTCCGAATATGCGCCACCCACCCATCACATCTACTAATGATGCCGAGCCATATGCTAAACCCCAGAGATTAAACTATAATATGATGATGAAGGGACAGTATAGAAGAAAAAAACTAATACATATCACACAGAACAAGATTCGAGAATCCAAAGCACCTATGGATGCCTCCAACTCTCTTTCTTCCCTAAATTTTTTATTTTCCAGCGGCCGCTTCCCGAGTATGCCGAGGCACAGCGCCGTGCCTCCACTCGGTTTTGTTGTCTAGTGTTCTCAATAAAATTATGCAGTCTCATGTATGCGGTTCTATCATCCCCCAACAGGTTTTGTTGTTTAGCGTCCTAACAAAATGTTCCATCATGTGTTCAATCCCCAACAGTACGATTGTAATTGTGTCTTCTATAACAAACGGTTCACATCGCTACAAATCACACCGGATTCTTACATGGCACCGACCGCCACGATTAACTATATACGATGGAAAAGAAACTTTTCTCTTCTTCTTTGTCATCAAATAATCACTCCTTCCATCTGTCACAAGCACCTTGTGCGCTAATAGTTCATGTAACAGTGACCGACGGACCAATAGTCAAGAGAATCAGTCCATCAAATGGCGAATCAAGCATTTCCACATCCACCACACTTCTTCCAGGAGAGAGGTAAAACTCGTTCAACTCAATGGAAACAATGTCAGTCGTTAACAAACAATGAACAAGAATGCACGTGTCACCAATCTCCTCAGCAATTTGTCCACTCCTATTGTGACCTCCAAGTTCTACAATTATGCTATTGTAAATTTTATATTAGATGTCGTTACATGCATACAACAACAACAATTATAAAATAATTAACAGTTTCAAACACGTACAATAACGAATGCAAAAAAACAAAAATAAACTGAAATTATAGTTACATACCATATCGTATCATATCGTTTATTGAAAAAATGAACGTGATACCTAAAGAAATCATCATATCACGATCCTGAAGGATGAGCGTCGTTCTTCTAGTCGATCTCGTAATGAACCTGTAACATGTTGTCGTCTCGCTCGCTCTTGACAACGATCAACATGCACTACCAATGCAGTCTGGCGATCACAGGTATCACCACATGGACATATCATGCCTTTTGGGAGAGAAAGGAATAAGTTGCTTCTCGCATGAGAAGAATCTCCAAAAACAACTCGGGCACAAAGACGACACAAAGGTCTCCGTAGGGTTCACAAAGCACATGCACAAACGACTGATGGTTGTATGTTTCGAAACACGTGTTTAACTCTAATGACCAAAGATATTTATAGCCCCTCACATTCTCAAATCTTATTTCTATTAAGACATGATCATGTCATCTCTCTTGTACGTGTTTGAGGAAAACTGTGAGACAAACACTTTCCAATTAGAATTAATAAATCTGTTTGGAAAAGAAATTATTGATCAAATCAATAATTAATTATATAGTTGTATCTTTGTGTAAAAAGAAGACAGAAGATGTTACGACCCCATTTGAGCTTATTTGGTAAACTAGGGTTTACCTAGACAATTGCAAAGATTAATTGGAATTATCATTCTCGAAATCTAATTAATGGCGATAACACAATTAGGATGTTTTAACTATGATAATAAGTTTAAATGTTCTTTTGTCTTGAGAATTAGGGTTTGAGAAGCATAGACCCTAATCGGCCCAAAATAGGGTTTTGATGATACATGAATACAGAATTTGATAAGTAGAATGTCTCACTAAATGATTTTTAGTATTTTATGTGTAACTCTGATTTACTTCAAATTTGGATATGATTTGTATATATAAAATTTGAACAATATTGATAAATATCAGAATTTTTGAAGAATGTTCTGACCTGTTTATCGGTCGAGTTTCAAACTCGTCCGATCACATTTCCAGATTTATACAGCAGTGTGGTAATTGAATTTTATCTTTTTATTGGTATATCCAATTGATCTCAAATTTTAGCTGTGATTTAAAAACACAGTTTTAGATACTCTGTTAAATTGGCATAATTTTTGGGATGACTTTTGATCTCTACAGTAAGGGTGTCGGTCGAGTTCTGTGTAGGACAAACTCGGCCGAATATTCTGCAGACTGCAATATAGCAGTGCACTGTTCTATTTTTAATTATTTATTGGTAACTCCAAATGATCTCAAATTTTAACTGAAGCTTTATAGATCAATTATAAACAACGTGATAAATTCCCATAATTGTTGGAGAATGTGTGATCTCTGAAATAAACGAATTACAGTAACTTTTGTATAACTGAATATTCAGCCAATATAATTAAAGTTGAGTGTTGGGTCAATATGCAATTGACCCAAGAAGCTCAAATTGACTTATATGATCGACCACACACACACACAAAGCTCTCATTCTTCGTCATTCATTCCAGAGAAATGAGCTCCTAGAGAGAGAGGGAGAGTTAGGGTTTGAGAGAAGAAAGTGGGGGAATTGCTGAATTAGGGTTTTGCGATTCCAGGAAGGGTGAAATCAAGTAAGTTTGGATTCTTTGCATAGACTTTTATGGTGGATCTTCTCTCTCATGTCAAGATTCCGTCCATGCTCTGATTTGATCCAAGATGATGTCGAAATTCCCTCTTTTCTCACCCTTTCTTCATAATCCCTCATTTTCAAGGTTCCCGAGTTGAATGGAAGAAGAATTGGGAGATTTGCTAGGGATTTGTTGTGAGTTCGAGATTCCCTGAGTTGAGCTGCAGTTTTGAGGTGTTTTCACACCTTAGGGTGAGTGGGTTCTTCCTTTAAACAGTATAATGCACGAAATTTGATTATAGCATCCAAATCCCTAATTGCTTGATATGTGATTCTAAACCCTGAAATGTCCGTTTAATTTAAGTTGTTGCAAATTGATATGATATGGATTCCTTCTCTGTTTGAATGACTCTTTGATGGTAGATCCACATTAGAAAAGTATAGAACACTTCCTAGTGAGAATGTTTTTCAGATTTATATCAAATGATGTAATTAGGGTTTAACCTAATTGTGACATCACTAGAGTTTCAACCTTATTGAAAGGGACTAGTAATCCTATAAGTGGTTAGGATGTACCTCATGGGTTATCTTAATAGAATTTTATTCGGGATACATGATATCGCAGTGAATGATATGGAAAACCTAAATTTAGTTAAATTTCCATGGTTTCATGTCTATATTGATTGCATATGATTTGTTGGAAACAATCTTTATTTAGTGAATGCTTATATCCTATGAAATCCTTATGAGAGCCATGTGAAAAGGTGAATGAGGCGAATGCAACCCTAAGAGTAGGGTGTTGGCATGTGATGAATGAATAAGGCAAATGAAACCCTAAGGATAGGGTGTTCAATGAATCATGCTATGGTAATATGAAAGGTCTCGATATGAGATGTGGTGATGCTTAATTGTTGAATTGTATGTTTCTAGTGCATTTAACTTTATATGCTTGTTCTCTCTGAGATGATATCTACATACTGCAGGGCTTCTTATATTTCAATACATATATCGTAAATTGCAGGTGATGAGATATGACATGCCCTAGAAAGGGATGTTACTGAGTCATGTTAAAGATGACAAATGATATATATGTGTTTTCAAGTGATACCCATAATGTGAAATAAGTATGAAATGTGATATTCCTGTTTAAATGGTTATATGTTAATCAGTTAATAGACTTAGGTGCCCTAACACCGTAGAACCCCTTTTGAGAGGTCTGCAACCAGGGGGTGAAACTCGTGTTGCAACAATAACTGTGCGGAGTCACAGGCACGAGGATAGAGAGAGGCAGTGTTCAACAACAACGCGTGCTTGTGTCACGGTGGCACTGGAGTAAATAGGGGTTATTCAACATTAATATGTGCTTGTGTCACGGTGGTAACCCGGTGAGACTCTCCGCTTGTGTGCTCAGGTTTGAGGAGGAGTCTAGAGTTCACTCTTTTGAGAGTGTAGTGAGGCCTTGTGAGCCTGAGAGTCCTGCAGCAGACCAGGGCTGGCAGTCAGACTTAGCATTTCCCGGGTGTGTCGCTAAGTCTTGTACGGTGGGATCGTAGTTCGCTACGGATCTTCATATGCAGAGTACACTGCATATGTTTAGGGCATAAAAATAATCTAAAATATGATCATATAGGTTCACAGAGTTCCTTATAAATGAAAGAGTTAAGGAAGACTAGAGTATAGTCTTCTAGTAGTTATTCTTTGGATGCAATATTTACATTCTTTGTTATTTCAGTTATATTGTTTTAGAACTGCTCAGTGTAGTATTTATTGTTGTTAAATGTCATATCCTTTACTTAAAATTATATATGTAATCTCATTAGTGCATTAGTCTGTTTCCTTGAAGTACTCATTCACTGAGCGAGTAGGCTCACCCCTCTACTCAAACATTTTTAGGGTTAACCGCGTGGACTTGAAGATGGTCAGAGCATCAGTGTAGATCTGCTACAAGAGTTAAGCACACAATTAGTTGAGTTAGTCGGTCCTTGTCACTCTAGGTCCTTAGTAAGAGTTAAGAGAGAGAGAGTTGTATTTACGATGTGTAATATTGTTCCCTTTTTGATATGTATGCTAATTAGCAAGTTTTATGTGCATAAGATGTGAGAGACATCATGAATGTTTATACATGTATCTTTTCTATTAAAGTCTGATTAGTAAAAGAAATGTTCAGATTCCTTTGTTAGTATGTTATGTGGTTCATTGCGGAGAATCAAGAGTTTAAAGGAAAAGAAAAAAGTTAAGGGTGTTCTTTGTGTTACATATAAATCCTATCTTATGCCCTAATCTCATGATTTGAGGAAATTGTGAGATCGGGGTGTAACAGCTTGGTATCAGAGCTTAGGGTGAGTTGTCAAGGACCATTAAGTTAGTAAGTTAGAGTCCTAAGTGTGGCAGATAGGAGATGTTTGATGTTAGCTTTGGGGATTTGAGTATTTGGATATCCTGGCCCGATATCTGAGTACTTGGATCAGCTAGTACAAGCTACTCTGTCTATTCTCTCATGTATACCCTGGCCAGGTATACAGTGGAAGAATGGGCTAGAGAGGAACCCTAGAAATGTTAGGGTTAGAAAACGAGAAAAGAAACAAGAATTAAGAGCATAAATGTAAAAGGAGATAGAACTTACATTTCATAATGTTGTTTTTGTTGGAAATGTATAGAAATGCTCTTATATGTTTGAATTGAAATATTCAATACTTTGAAATATGGGTCTTTAATATCTGTTGTACACTATGCAATTGTAGCATTTATTGATTTCATTCTTTGTAACAAGTAGACTAGAATTGACCTTTGCATGAGCTTTTGTTTCTATGGTTTTGCCCGCTGATTCGAGTGAAATTGACATCAGCAGGTCTGTTTAGGTTTTTAGTCTGTACGCGATTCGGCCGAGTTGTATGTGATTCGGCCGAGTTTCCTTAATAGGCAATCGAACAACAAACTGATCGGCCGAGTTGTATGTAATACGGCTGAGTTTCTTTTTCAGGAAATCAAACAGCAAGTTGATCGGTCGAGTTTCAAGCGGATCGGCCGAGTTGTGAAGCAATCGGCCGAGTTTCTGACCAATCGGCCGAGTTTCTGAGCTGTGAGTGGCAGTTCAGGAAGAATGTAATCCTTTGTAGTTCTTGGCTTTAGGACTTCAGGTTTGGCCTGGTCCGGTTGGCAGGATGTGTTACTAGGATCTAATGAATCCTATCAATAGTATAATAAGAATAGAATTTGAATAATTAGACCCACATCAGAGTAAGAATGTACATACAGTAAGATGTTGAAACATATGGGCAAGATCAGAACAACTAAGAATTAGTTGAAACTGATATGTGAGGTTCAATTTTGGGGCCTCATATGAGAAACCCTTAATTGGGAATAAAGGAACATGATATGAGATTCATAATCAGTTTATTGATTAATATTATATGAACTATACATATGAAATATAGAAAAGATATGTGAAATGTATGTATGGTTCAAGATAGCAAGAATCAATCATGAAGAATGAATCATAGAATAGAGTATAATGCTTTTATGAACTCTAAAGCAAAGGCTAAGTAGAGAATAGGGTTGAGCATTCAATAGGTCCATAGAAGTAAAGAGTCTTCAAAAGAGTAAAAGTGAAGAGGATCGTATGAACATGTAATTCATAAGACTAGAACAACAAACTAGTTTCTAAGCAAAGAACATAGGTGTAGTTTAACGAATGAATAAGTCATACAAAGGTAGACTGTATTCAGGAGATAAAACTTGATTGAAAGAGAAACTATGTTTGACCCATGCATGATCCACTTGATTTAAAAAATGAAGAATATGTAATGTATTCAACATGAGGAAAAACTAATAGAGGGACTATTAATTTAGAACGTTAAGTTCACAATAGTATAAAGATAAAGGAGGAAATATGTGCAACATGGTATACATGACCATACATATGAATAAGAAACATGGTCATAAGAGAAAAATTTAGAATTAAAGATGATGGGTTAAAGAGTAGTATATGGTGGGAGAACTATGAAACGTAAGATAGGGTTTGAAATATGATGGAGAAGTTATAAAATAAAGAGGTTGTGAGATTCAAGCAAGTGCTAATTAATCAAATATCTCTGTTGATAACTAAGTAAATCTACATACGAGAATGTATTAAGGGAATGTTTGAATACAAGTATTCCAAGTCTTAAAATCATCTTCTCTTTCATATATTCCTTATTGAGAGCAAGGTGGGAATGAAATGATAAGATAATGAATCATATATGATGCATAACTACCTTGGTAGGGTCATCTAGTGAATGTAATAGTGACATACAATATGATGAAGTGCGATAAGAAATAAATTCTTGTGTGATAGCAAGAATGATGAATAATCTATTCCTATCTTAAATGCTTCAATGTTAATGATGTTTATTGTATATAATCATATGAAAAGGATAGGTAGCAAAAAGTAAAGAAGTAATGAATGAGCAGAGAGATATGGGAAAACACTAGCTTTGTGTAATATGTAAATTTGTTTTTACATGTATGATTTGTTGAAGGCATATTAAGGTATGAAAGTTGGTTCTACATATGATTTCAGGGTATTTGTGTAAGCTATATGTTAAATTAAAGGCGTATGCTAGCTGTAGTAATTCATACCTGATATGCATTTTACTATTGTGTATTTTTGATATGGTGATACAGTTTGGATGATGTCAGAACACATGGAGAGATACCCTGAACAAGGTAGTCATACTTATCCACTCATATTAATAGAAAGGGATGATAATCAGATTTTCTGGACAAGTAACCCTAATGAGGTGTAGCTTGTTATACCTAGCTCTAATATAACTGAGTGATGGTAATTGAGTATGATTAATGCTTGAATGACTGATACAATGGTGGATTACTTTATTACTGTTGTTGAAACCCTAAAATGATATAATACGATGGTTACACTTTGAATTGTGTGTGGGCCCATAACCCATAGGTCCCAGGATCGAAACAGGGTAGTATGGAATGAGGTGGTAATGCTTCACCTCATGCATCCATGACCCAATGGGGATGCCAAGAGTAGTATTGTGCAATTGATTGTTGAATCTAGCCTTTTAATTCAAGACTATTTTGCTATTTGAATAGCACTTTATTAAAAGTTTAAAACAGCATGGTGAACTCGCTTTTGTCACTTAAAGGTGATATAGAACAATAGAACTTTCTGAGCCGCATAAGTTGAGATAGTTGTATCAGAGTATCAGAGTTGCGCAGTGAAAGCGTGGTGGTTTATCTTTGCATTCTATGTTTGACTGTGGCATAAAGAATTTGCTTGATATCATTGAGAACTATTTGAAATATGTTGTGATTTAGTAAAGAATTAAAAGATCTAATGTTGAAAACTACATTCAGGTATGAAATACAAGAATATAATGACATGGAAGGTTTTAGAAGCTTAGAATAACCTTGAATGTATCTTTCTTGTAGGTTTATGTTTCGAGGACGAAACATTCTAACGGGGGAAGAGTTGTTACGACCCCATTTGAGCTTAATTGGTAAACTAGGGTTTACCTAGACAATTGCAAAGATTAATTGGAATAATCATTCTTGAAATCTAATTAATGATGATAACACAATTAGGATATTTTAACTATGATAATAAGTTTAAATGTTCTTTTGTCTTGAGAATTAGGGTTTGAGAAGCATAGACCCTAATCGGCCCAAAATAGGGTTTTGATGATACATGAATACAGAATTTGATAAGTAGAATGTCTCACTAAATGATTTTTAGTATTTTATGTGTAACTCTGGTTTACTTAAAATTTGGATATGATTTGTATATATAAAATGTGAAAAATATTGATAAATATCAGAATTTTTGAAGAATGTTCTGACCTGTTTATCGGTCGAGTTTCAAACTCGGCTGATCACATTTCCAGATTTATACAGCAGTGTGGTAACTGAATTTTATCTTTTTATTGGTATATCCAATTGATCTCAACTTTTAACTGTGCTTTAAAAACACAGTTTTAGACACTCTGTTAAATTGGAATAATTTTTGGGATGACTTTTGATCTCTACAGTAAGGGTGTCGGTCGAGTTCTGTGCAGGACAAACTCGGCCGAATATTCTGCAGACTGCAATATAGCAGTGCACTGTTCTATTTTTAATTATTTATTGGTAACTCCAAATGATCTCAAATTTTAACTGAAGCTTTCTAGATCAATTATAAACAACGTGATAAATTCCCATAATTGTTGGAGAATGTTTGATCTCTGAAATAAACGAATTACAGTAACTTTTGTATAACTGAATATTCAGCCAATATAATTAAAGTTGAGTGTTGGGTCAATATGCAATTGACCCAAGCAGCTCAAATTGACTTATATGATCGACCACAAACACACACAGCTCTCATTCTTCGTCATTCATTCCAGAGAAACGAGCTCCTAGAGAGAGAGGGAGAGTTAGGGTTTGAGAGAAGAAAGTTGGGGAATTGCTGAATTAGGGTTTTGCGATTCCAGGAAGGCTGAAATCAAGTAAGTTTGGATTCTTTGCATAGACTTTTATGGTGGATCTTCTCTCTCATGTCAAGATTCCGTCCATGCTCTGATTTGATCCAAGATGATGTAGAAATTCCCTCTTTTCTCACCCTTTCTTCATAATCCCTCATTTTCAAGGTTCCCGAGTTGAATGGAAGAAGAATTGGGAGATTTTCTAGGGATTTGTTGTGAGTTCGAGATTCCCTGAGTTGAGCTGTAGTTTTGAGGTGTTTTCACACCTTAGGGTGAGTGGGTTCTTCCTTTAAACAGTATAATGCACGAAATTTGATTATAGCATCCAAATCCCTAATTGCTTGATATGTGATTCTAAACCCTGAAATGTCCGTTTAATTTAAGTTGTTGCAAATTGATATGATATGGATTCCTTCTCTGTTTGAATGACTCTTTGATGGTAGATCCACATTAGAAACGCATAGAACACTTCCTAGTGAGAATGTTTTTCAGATTTATATCAAATGATGTAATTAGGGTTTAACCTAATTGTGACATCACTAGAGTTTCAACCTTATTGAAAGGGACTAGTAATCCTATAAGTGGTTAGGATGTACCTCATGGGTTATCTTAATAGAATTTTATTCGGGATACATGATATCGCAGTGAATGATATGGAAAACCTAAATTTAGTTAAATTTCCATGGTTTCATGTCTATATTGATTGCATATGATTTGTTGGAAACAATCTTTATTTAGTGAATGCTTATATCCTATGAAATCCTTATGAGAGCCATGTGAAAAGGTGAATGAGGCGAATGCAACCCTAAGAGTAGGGTGTTGGCATGTGATGAATGAATAAGGCAAATGAAACCCTAAGGATAGGGTGTTCAATGAATCATGCTATGGTAATATGAAAGGTCTCGATATGAGATGTGGTGATGCTTAATTGTTGAATTGTATGTTTCTAGTGCATTTAACTTTATATGCTTGTTCTCTCTGAGATGATATCTACATACTGCAGGGCTTCTTATATTTCAATTCATATCTCGTAAATTGCAGGTGATGAGATATGACATGCCCTAGAAAGGGATGTTACTGAGTCATGTTGAAGATGACAAATGATATATATGTGTTTTCAAGTGATACCCATAATGTGAAATAAGTATGAAATGTGATATTCCTGTTTAAATGGTTATATGTTAATCAGTTAATAGACTTAGGTGCCCTAACACCGTAGAACCCCTTTTGAGAGGTCTGCAACCAGGGGGTGAAACTCGTGTTGCAACAATAACTGTGCGGAGTCACAGGCATGAGGATAGAGAGAGGCAGTGTTCAACAACAACACGTGCTTGTGTCACGGTGGCACTGGAGTAAATAGGGGTTATTCAACATTAATCCGTGCTTGTGTCACGGTGGTAACCCGGTGAGACTCTCCGCATGTGTGCTCAGGTTTGAGGAGGAGTCTAGAGTTCACTCTTTTGAGAGTGTAGTGAGGCCTTGTGAGCCTGAGAGTCCTGCAGCAGACCAGGGCTGGCAGTCAGACTTAGCATTTCCCAGGTGTGTCGCTAAGTCTTGTACGGTGGGATCATAGTTCGCTACGGATCTTCATATGCAGAGTACACTGCATATGTTTAGGGCATAAAAATAATCTAAAATATGATCATATAGGTTCACAGAGTTCCTTATAAATGAAAGAGTTAAGGAAGACTAGAGTATAGTCTTCTAGTAGTTATTCTTTGGATGCAATATTTACATTCTTTGTTATTTCAGTTATATTATTTTAGAACTACTCAGTGTAGTATTTATTGTTGTTAAATGTCATATCCTTTACTTAAAATTATATCTGTAATCTCATTAGTGCATTAGTCTGTTTCCTTGAAGTACTCATTCACTGAGCGAGTAGGCTCACCCCTTTACTCAAACATTTTTAGGGTTAACCGCGTGGACTTGAAGATGGTCAGAGCATCCGTGTAGATCTGCTACAAGAGTTAAGCACACGATTAGTTGAGTTAGTCGGTCCTTGTCACTCTAGGTCCTCAGTAAGAGTTAAGAGAGAGAGAGTTGTATTTACGATGTGTAATATTGTTACCCTTTTGATATGTATGCTAATTAGCAAGTTTTATGTGCATAAGATGTGAGAGACATCATGAATGTTTATACATGTATCTTTTCTATTAAAGTCTGATTAGTAAAAGAAATGTTCAGATTCCTTTGTTAGGATGTTATGTGGTTCATTGCGGAGAATCAAGAGTTTAAAGGAAGAGACAAAAGTTAAGGGTGTTCTTTGTGTTACATATAAATCCTATCTTATGCCCTAATCTCATGATTTGAGGAAATTGTGAGATCGGGGTGTAACAGAAGACAATTCCCACAAGTCACAAGTATGAGCATGTGCCTAATTAGGCCAAGTCAAGTCAGACAAGGCGTGGTGTGGTGCGTGTATGCACATGTGCATGTGTGGGTGTTGTGGTCACCATACTCACTAAGGAGGTGAATATATGACGCAGATTTACCGTGCGCAGAAACGCAAGTGAACGCGTCGAGTAGTACAGGCCTTTGTGAGGCCCGAGTCGAACTCAAGGATACGTGCAATCGTCGGAGACTCCTACTAACTATTCGTGATCAGCTAAACCGAATAAAAAGTTGAGAGTTGTTGTTTAAAATTAAAAGAAAATAAAAACAAAACAAAACAAGCAATCGATTAAATGTTGGTTTAATCAATTCAAGAGAGAATCTTTAGGGTTGCGGTTTCACCGCGGGTTTTCATTATATGAAATTCTATATAGCTACTCAATTTCATCTCTCTATCCGAGTAGTGGCCTGAAATCAGAATTGCCCACTGTCGTGGTACAATTCACTACCTATGTCTAGATCGGTTCCACCGTCGTAGTAACCTATACCCTAAACTAGGTGCATTATAAATGACCTCTCGGTATCCACCATTAATCTTACACCGCCTTATTCAAGGGATTTGTCAATTAATGTAAATTCCATCTCTTTTCAACCGTTAATTCTTCTTTCAAAGTAATTAAGGGCATTATGTTATTATTATGGTGATCAAGCATAACAATATATTGGAGAACACGAAACTATACCACGGATTTAAGAGATGAGATATGAATTACTAATATAGAATCGTCATACAATGAATCCCCAGGCTACTCCCGGTCCTAAAGATAAAAGGGATTAGCCTCACATGGTCATATCAAAGTACAATGTAGTAGAGAAAAGGGGAGACATGAGAAAAATGAAATTGAGTGGTGAAACCCCTGAACGGAGAAGATCCAATCGATCCTTGGCGTGGAATCTGTGTTCTGCCGCCTTTCGGTGGTGGAATTCGTCTTCTTCAGCGTCTGGATCGGTTGGGGCATACTCTCGTGCTCCGTTCTTCTCTCGTTGCTCTCCAGGATGTGTGCAGTGGCTAATGACATCCCTCCCCAGTCAAGGATGTCGTCATTAGGTATATCTCCCAAATTAGGTTGCTAATTAACCACAGACATCCGATTAAGATCATTTCAAAGCAAACACATATCTTCCGGTGTCGATACTATCGACGCGAGTCGATGGTATCAACCCAGTGTGGTAGCGGTCGGCTACAAATCCTTTCTTTGTCACGCTTGACATCATCTTGATAGCATCGACGCGGGTCGATGGTATCGACTTCCTTTAGGCGTCGGTTTTTGCAAGATTCTGACACTGTAGCCTCCGTGCGTCGATGGTATCGACTTGGTATCGATACTATCGACTACTTTCTCGCCAGCAACCTGATGGTAGCTCGATACCATCGACATCCCTGTCGATAGTATCGACTCTTTACTGATACTCGCGGCTGGCAACCTGTGGTCTGGTCGATGGTATCGACTTCCGTCGATGGTATCGATGGAAACAAATACTTGTTTTCCCTGAAATTCAAACACGAAACCACATAAATTCACACAAATAATAATATTTTGACAATTAATGTTCAAAACAATAAAATAAAGGGGATTTGACATAAAATAGTAGCAAAGACCAAAGTGGATGAATTATGCAACATTAACCATAAAAAATGACTAATAAAAGCATAAAACACATATCAAATAGGTGTATAAATTCGACTCAAAATCATCGCATCAAACTCCCCTAAGCTTGAACGTTGCTCGCCCTCGAGCAACTAATCCTTAGAATAGAATTGTTGATGTCAACTGAAGAACAACACACCACAACCAACATCCCATATGACTCCCACCGGACATTCACATACCGGCCCTCTCTAACCACGGAAAGGTAATTACCCTGAAGGCGACATTAATCATCCATAAAAGAAATTGACCTCAAAACTGATGAGCACTGTCACATAAGGCAGTTAACATAATAAAACTTGCCGGTTCAGACTTGGTGCATCTTGTGATCTCCTATACTACGTTGCTCGCCCTAACTACCATCTACATGGAAGTAGTTCTCCTGATATACCTTAGTGAGGAGAAATTCACGGTGGCCTACCAATCCGAGCAACGGTGGATGAAGATGGGTGGTTCATGGAAGAAAGTGGAAGTATTATACAATTTTAACATGCATAAAACAAAAATGTCCTAAATGATGCAAATGCACATGAAAAATGCCCTAATGCCTAAAATTGGGTGGAGTGATGCATGTACTAACCATCCATCTCAAAACGAGATGGACATCTAATTAAACTACATCATGTACTCAATTATCTTGAAATGCAGGTGATATTACGTTCCTTTCTCCTTCTTATTCTAATTGCTTCTAAATAACTCTTTTCTTCTTTTTTTTCATTATGCAGATTTTTCAGATTTTTCTCTTTTTCTTTTTTTTCATTTTTTCAACCCTTATATCCTTAATTGATAATGAATATTTTATTGGGCTTATTTTCCTTCATACTCAGAAATTTGCACTATGTAGAAGGTATGGAACAATTTAATTCACCATTGGAGAAAAATTGAGATACATGATATACTTTATGCATGAAAATTATGAATGCAACTACATGGCATGCACCTAAGGGTAAGGTGCATGTATCACTATTCTAATCTTTTATTTCTTTTTATGCAAAACATATGGAAATAGATTCAATGCATGACCTATCTATATGAAATGCTGTCAAAGAAGTTAAAACTGTAAAGTACTTCCAATTCTTGTGGTGGATTGTGAAAAGCAAAGAGGTGGAAAGATCACAAGACTAGATGACTGAACCTTAGAAAGATATTATGTGTCCCTCCTTTCTGACCTGTGTAGTAGTTAAGAGGTTTCTCTCTCTTACATCCAATTAGAGTCTCATTACCATTTTGTCAGTTTAGGCTCAAACAACCATTTCTGTCCACTTTCATGAATCATTAGGAGTACAGTTGCAAAATTTTGTTTTAAAGTTGACAAAACCAATCATTTTCGTAGGATATGTGCCCAAGGTTAAACAAGATAAGCTTTCCAAACACACAAAAATTTTAAATTTCCCTTGATTTTGATTTTCCCATGCACAGCTAATGAGATGACACAAACTTTATGACATCCACAATTACACTAGATAGAATGTGGATCCTACAACAAACTAAAATTGCAAGAAACAAATGACAAGAACAAAAGCAAGAAAATTAAATACAGAGAAAATAAAGATAGAACTATTCCAACTACCCCCCCTAAGAAAACTAATTGTTGATGCAACAACAACAATTATAAAATAATTAACAGTTTCAAACACGTACAATAACCAATGCAAAAGAACAAAAATAAACTGAAATTACAGTTACATACCATATCGTATTATATCATTTATTGAAAAATCGAACGTAATACTTAAAGAAATCATCATCTCATGACCCTGAAGGATGAGCGTCGTTCTTCTAGTCGATCCGGTACCGAACCTGTAACATATTGTCGTCTCGCTCGCTCTTGACAATGATCAGCGTGCACTACCAATGCAGTCCGGCGATCACAGATATCACCACATGGACATATCATGCCTTTTGGGAGAGAAAGGAATAAGTTGCTTCTCACATGAGAAGAATCTCCAAAAACAACTCAGGCACAAAGATGACAAAGAAGTCTATGTAGGGTTCGCAAAGCACATGCACAAACGACTAACGGTTGTATGTTTCGAAACATGTGTTTAACTCTAATGACCAAAGATATTTATAGCCCCTCACGCTCCCAAATCTTATTTCTATTAAGACATGATCACGCCATCACTTTTGTACGTGTTTGAGGAAAATCGTGAGACAAACACTTTCCAATTAGGATTAATAAATCTGTTTGGGAAAGAAATTATTGATTAAATCAATAATTAATTATATAGTTGTATCCTTGTGTAAATATAAGACGGGAGACAATTCCCACCAGTCACAAGCATGAGCCTATGTTGATTAGGCCAAGCCAAGTCAGACGAGGCGTGGTGTGGTGCATGTATGCACACATGCATGTGTGGGTGTTGTGGTCACCATAACCACTAAGGAGGTGAACATACCCCCCCCAAAAGCCCCTTGGACATTTGTGTCACATGTGATCCTACAAATAAGGACCCCAAAAGTTCTAAGAGTGAGCAATGTGGGAATAAAACTCTTTTTATTTGTACAACATACAAAACTACATTTTTTCTATGTACTAGTCATACTACATTGGACTTAACCCATGGTAAATAAATGGCTAGCAACCATATATATAGATAATTCCCCACAAAGTCTAATGTGTAGTGTGCTCCACCAACTTTGACCTCCGCATGAACTACCTGAGTTGTCCAACTTTGACCTCCGCATGAACTAGGTGAACAAAAGTCTTAAACATAAACCTTAGTTGTACGAGTATAGGTTGGTAACAACACAATAAGGATATAAAAAAACATGATGCTTTGAGGTCATGCATCCAAATAATATGTCATGATTGATATTAGGGAACAACCCAATTCACATAATGTGGCCTACACAATATCCATAGTTTAGTTGAAGTCTCCAATGATGTATTTCTAACATCCTATTCTAAGACTTGACTCCATTCAAAGACTAATCACTTAATAACTTGCAATCATGATACAAATATGTTTCCCAAGTGATAGACACATAGATGCAAGAAGCAACAATGAGAATTATAATGTCAACCGATTCACCAGACAACTTGTTATTACCACATTGAACCCAATTTGTAGAATCTCCACTCTTTTGGATTGGGTTGCTACTACCTGTAAATCTAAAGGGGTTTCAGTCTTATCCCCAACCTAAATTTCTCCACTAAGGCCAGGTAAGACCTTAAGTGAAAGGATCAACTGAATTATCTTTATTACCGACATAGTCCATAACCTCGACCCCATTAGACACTAATTCCCTTATACAGTTGAGTTTGACTTGGGTGTGTCTACGCTAAATGTACTTAGAACTTTTTATCTTAGCAATGGTTGTAGTGATGTCACAACGAACTAAAATTGTACGGAGCAGCTTCTTTACAATAGGTAAATTAGATATAAGTTCATGTAGTCATTTAGCTTCCAATTTAGTTTCATCTAAAGCAGTCAATTTTGCTCAAAAGTAGACTAAGACAATATGGTCTGTGTCTTAGACATCCAGACAACAACACCTCCTCCTAACAAGAATACATATCCTGAGACACCATTACTGAGGGTTCATGACAATCCATCTTACATCACTATATCATTCAACTACAGAGGGATATTTACCATAATACAGCCCAAGGAAACAAGTTCCATTTATATACCTCAATACTCTATCGAGAGCTTCCTAATGGATCTTGTTGGGACAAATGGTGTATCTCTTAACTTACTCATGACAAAAGCAATGTATGGATCGGTGTAGTTTATAAGATATATCAAACTTCTAATAATATGATAGTATCATAATTGAGACACTAGAACCCCAATATCATTCTTGAACAAGTCCTTGGATGAATCATATGGAGCCTTAACAGGTTTACGTGATGTGTACTTAAACCTCTCCAGAGAGAGTTATACCATCAGTAGACCTTATAATTTTAAGCTCTAAATCCACATCAATGACACTCATGCCCTTCATCTCAAACTTGCTATACAAGAATGACTTTGTCTCATTTACTATTTTCATATCATCAACATATAAGAATAACAAAATGAATCCATCATTAACAATTTTGTTGTAGATACACTTATCAAAATAATTAGAAATAAAATCAAATGATGATATCACATAATCAAACTTCTCATGTCATTGCTTAGTCGCTTGTTTCAACCATATAATGACTTAAAAAGTTTACACGCTTTAGACTCATTCCCACGACCTAGAAATCCCTCAGATTGTTCCACATATACCTCCTCCTGAAGATCACCATGTAAGAATGTGGTCTTCACATCCATCTGATGGGTAGAGAGATTAAAAATGGAAGCCAATGCTATTAGTTCTTGTATTGTGATCATACTGGAAATAAGAAAATAAGTATCAAAATAATCTATCCCTTCCCTTTGTGTGTAAACCTTAGCAACTAACCTAGCCTTATACTTATTGATTGTCCCATCTGCATTAAGTTTCTTCTTAAAGATCTATCTATATCCAACTACAGAACAACCATGAGGTAAATCCACAAATTCTCAAGTTTCATTCGAAAGAATTGATTGGATTTCATTGTTAATGGATTCTTTCCAAAGCTTAGCTTCTGGAGAATCCATAGCTTATTTGAAAGATACATGATCATCCTTAATATTGTAGGGTGATAAACTAAGTTCCAAAATATTTGGATGTTCTAGGCCATTTACTTTTACTTGGTTCAACCATTTCTTCAGAATCATCAGATTCAGAAATAGCATGTTCTGAGTCGTCCCCCACATTTTTCATCCTTTCCACATGCTCGGGAATGAAATTTGTGGTGAATAAATCATCTTGAGATACTTCTTTTGGCACACCAAATTTCATGGGAAGCGCATCCTCAAAGAATGTAACATCATGTAGTTTCACAATTGTGTTGACATCAATGTTTGGGATATTAAATTTTACAATAAAAAATCTATAAGCATAACTTGTCTCTACATAACCCAAGAAGATGACATCAATGATTTTTGGTCCCAATTTCTTCATTTTGTGTTCAGGGACAAGTACCTTAGCAAGGCACCTCCACACCCAAAGATATTTAAGCCTCAATTTTATACCTCTCCATTGCTCAAATGGACTAGTTTCTTTATGTTTATAGGGAACTATATTCGGAATATGACAAGTCATATTCAATGTAACATCCCTAACCTGGTTTATGGCCTAACCCTAGAAGTTTTGCTTAAGTAAGTTACATACAAATTTTTTCTAATCTTTTGAAAAGTAATTAAGACTCTTTGTGAAGTTTATTTTCAAGATTGAGCTTATTTGCAAACTATGTGTGCTTTATATGATAGTCTGAGTGTAAAGTGCAATTTAGCCAAGAAGAGGGATTATATTGCAAATGTCACATGTTGAATGTACCCTAAGTGTTCTAAACATCATGATATAGGAAATAATGCTAAGTAGTGGCTTGTGGAAAGCCTAAATTCTAAGTGAGAACTTGTTTGGAGAGTGCTAAGTGCTTTGTGCATCAACTGTGGTACAAATGTAAATTGTCTAAAAAGTAGGGTTGATGTGTAAATTACCTCTTCTAGAGTGTCTTTAATCTTTCCTAGTATCATCTAGAGGAGAGAGAAAGAAGGAAACACTATGTTTGAATCATCTTGAAGAGATAACATTCCTAGTAATAAAATGACTAAGAATGTAGTATAGTTATAGCCTTTGTTTGAGTCATATCGAGATGTAGACTTGAAATAGGAGTCCCTATCAGCCATGGAGCCATAAAGGGAATCTCCTATTTGTTTTTTGAGTCTCAGATTTGCCCATGACAGGCTAAGTACCTCAAGGAAGTCATATGTATCGACTTACAACTTTTCTTTGGAAAAGGTTGTGTTGAATATAATAATAAGGTGAGTGGAAGTGACTTGCCCTAGAAGATAACTAAGGGGCTCGACCCTTATCCTTTACATTATCCTTGAGCTTTAATTTTTGCATGGCAATATAAATATAGAATGCATGTAACTACATATGTCAATCCATGCATGGCTATGTAGCACTTAGAAGCTTAAGGTAATGACACCTCTTACACTCTTTTTCATAAAACCCAAGTATAAATACCCTTCCCTTCACCTATTAGTAGAATTTTCAAAATCTTGTTACCATCCTTCTCTTAGATATAATGCATGTCACTCTTGTATTGTGCATGAGTGAGGAGAGTTAAGTGGAAGATCTTGGTATCGACCAAAGACAAAGGATATCAGCCAAGTAGGTCATAACAACCTAACAAAATGATATCGGCCATTGGGAGTGGAGATATCGTGCAAAATCTAAGGAGCTCAAGTCTTATATCTTGGAGAAGCTCATCTTCAACCTTGGAATGTGAGGAGTTGAAGCTTGGAGCTTGGAAATTGCTTTAGAGGCAGGTTATATAACTTAAACCCTACTATATTATTATGCACTTTCAATATTGTTGAACTTGTTAATTACTTTTAAATTCAAATTCCTTTGATCAATTGATGATCCTTTGAGTTCCAATAAGTTGTTAGGACTGTTATACATGAACTAGAATAGCAAGACAAAGCTCTTGAGGCTTATGATGATGACATCTGTAACATACTGAAATCTCCTATGTACCTCTTTGTACTCTTTTCTATAAGCTTTGATCCTCATTTTCATTCCTTTTGTCCTTGGTCTTGATTTAAAAGAAATTAATATGGTTATTGGTTAAATGTTTCCCATATATTCTTATTTTAAGGTTGCATGCACAAATGCCTCAGTTAGAATTAGATAATGGGTTTAAAATGCAAATTCACATTAAGTAATAAGAAGAGTAAAATAATTCGTCCTAGAATCTTCTAGTGTTTCCTAGAATATAAGAAATAAGAAAAAAAAATCCGAATTTTATAAAAGAAAGAAGATAAATATAATAAGTAAAGGAAATATAAGAACTTATGAGTAAAGAAGATAATTACAAAGATTTTTGCAAAAAATATGATAATATGAAACCATCATGATAATTTGATAGTTTAATTCGTTTCCTTGAGCAAAGAGTAACTTAAGAGTCAAGTATTATTTAAAATGAAAATATTAATAACATTATCAATGGAATATAGGAAATATGCCAATAAAAAGGAATGAAATACTTAATGATCTCAAATCAGTAAAATTACTTCAAATTCGTATTCTAAACATAAAAATAAGCCTCTATGCAAATTTGCAACTAATTTGGATAATATATGAATAATGAGAAAAATAGGAGAGAGAGAAAGTGTGTAGAATGTTCTAATTAATTTAATAAATATAAAGATAATGTCAACTTGTAAAGATAATTGCAAAATCGTATTCCAACCCATTAAGGAGACTTATGGGTGAAGTTACATTAATTTTAGATAATGTTATCACTTCTTTTGAGTGAGGAAAGAGAAAATGACATATTAATTATTTCACCTAATAAACTTTCTCAAAATGAAAAACTAACTCCATATTTGGATTCTACGCGTCGAAATAAGTCAGGATATAAATTTTTATAATTTTTGGACAATGTTTGAGCCTCCAAAATAAGAAAGAGAAAAACATTTAAAATCTAATAGTTTTTAATCGACTTCTGCTCAGGAATATTTCCCTGAGCTAATTCGTGATCGAACGACTCAGATTGCTTGATGGACCCGCGTCCACCGATCCGACGACGCACGGTCGTCTCCTAGCTCTAGACGGATAAGGCAACAGGCCTTTGTTTTTCGATTTCTTAAAATCACATTATCTCGAGATTTACTCGATGGTTTTCACCCAAATAACTTGCGTTGGTTTCCTTGCGAGATTGCGCACAGTTTTATCCCACATTTTGTGGGCTTTGACGCGTATTTGCAAAACGCCTAATGTGGCCGCCGACCTCCTCACCTTGCCCCTAGCTAAACCCTAACCTAGGGCACGTTGCCTATATATATCTAGGTACCTAGGACCGCCACGACCTTAGCAACTCACCTATACCTTTGATTTCAAGATTCGTGGACGTTTGGACCACCATCGAGCCGCCGGTTGCTCCTGCCCTTGTGGCATCTTTTGCTTCCTACTCGCTTCATCTCCGTCCAAATTGAAGGTACTACCAACTTCGTCTCCTCTTTCTCTTTCTTTCGAGTACCTGTTTGTCGAGTTTCGTCAAGTATTGCGACTTTGCCCAAATCGGCCGAGCAAGCTGCTCGCGCGCGATCGAGGTTGATGACGACACGCAAATGACTATTTTGCCCCTCCGGTTTCTTCTCCTTTCGTTTTCTCGCCAAGGACACGACGGTCCTGTACCCCTGTTTAAACGCCGGGTCGCTCAACCGGTTGCGAGAGGCCCTGAGACGCGGGTCGCCGCTCTCAGTCTCCCGCGACCGCTCGATGCGGTTGGCTTTGCCTACGTGGCAAGCTGCCATTGGCCGGAGTAAAATAATTTTTATAAATTATTCCGTTGGTCAAAAATGATAAATTAATAGTGTTTTGAAATCAGGAAAATGAGATCTATTTAATAAAAATGTTTTTGAGATTTGGTTTTGAGTTTTGCGAAAATGTGTTTTTAAAATCAATTTAATTAACTTAAAAATCCCTAAAATTAACCCTAAAAATCTATGTTTCCAAAATATACAATATTATATGTTATTTTGATCAGGAAAACCTAACTAAGACGTTTATGCGGTTTTTGAAGTCTGAATCGAGAGTTTGTGCAAAAAGTTAGTAAATTAGGGTTTTCAATCTTTTAAATGAATACATGTAATTCTAATATATATATATATATATAATGATGTAATAGGAATTTTGGGTTTATAGTTCGTGTGAAGAGTTGAAAAAGGGAAACTTAGGACACCTGTGGCCAAGGTATGTGTTTAGTATGAGTTTGATTGTGCATCTACCTAACAGTTGGGAAATACTTAATCCAATACCTAAATTTCTTCTATGAGGTTTAACTTGATCTAAACCATTGAATTCTTGAAACCTAAATGTCTTATTTGCCTCAAAAATCAGATATAGTTTTCTCTTGTTTGGGTATTCATACCCCACTGCCATGATATATATTCTTTTGCTTATCTTGCCATAAATCTTTTGTTAGCATGAAATTAAATGTTCTATTTAATCTTTAAGTAGTGGTACTTATGTACAACCACCCATAGAGGGCATGTATAAAATCGCCCTAGGGGAATGTTTATTATTCTCCCCATTAAAAAATTTTAGGTGATTTGGAAATGTTTATAATTCTTCCCTCACCTAAGGTTAGAGGTTCGGTAGGTGCCTCAACCCTACTTAGTTAGATAGACATATTAATAAACATGCTAAAACCTTTAATTACTTTGTTAATGGCAAGTTCTCTTATGAAAACCTCATGCTCTTGATATCTTCTTACACAAAATATCAAGTCTAGTTTACTTGTTACATTTTCCTTTGCCTTTGATAGATTATTAGTGTAACACATACTTTTTCTTGTTTTCCCTCTTACTGGGTGACTTCCCAACCACCCCGGTGTTGGAGCTGTGCAAGGTGAAGGAAGGGCTTGAAGAAAGATTCCTTTGCTGAGATCATTTGCTTGACAAGAAGGATGGCTAGGTTGTTATAGCTAGATCCTCTATTCTATCTTATCTTTTCTTTTTGAAAGCAATGATGTAATAAACAATAAAGCCATTAGAAGGCTTGTTATTTCTTTCTTTCCGCTGCTATTGACATTTTAGTATGTATCTGGAATCATGCTTATTTATTTGGAATATTATGCAATCATCCTCAAAGTCTAAAATTTCTGTTAAAAATTTTGGATGTTTGTATTTCCTTTAAATTTTAGTAGAGAGGTGATCTCGCCTCTTTACAGCATGGTATCAGAGCTTTTAGGCGACTATTAGGGCACGCAGTTGAGGCAAGGGTGTCTAGAAAGGATCAGGGCATGGGGGCTGGCAAGATTTTCCTCCGACCCACTAGCTTGGCATACGGGGACTCCCGTGCCCATATGATCCGTCCTGGCCTGCGCCGATACGAACTGCCCGAAGTAGTATGCTTTTAGGCAATAGCATTCTAGTTATCCTTTTCTCATCTCTATTTCTTTTCCCTCTCATCTATGATTCTTTACTCCTGAAAATTTAATATGATAACCCTAATTTCAGGAGAGGTGACCTGTTTGACAACTCAAACTAGGAGTCCAACACTGACAACCTCGACACTCCTGCGACTCCTGCTGTTACCCAACCAACCTCTGGTGTACCTTCCTTCACACCTGAGAAGGAGCTGGCGATGCTGTGACAGCTGTTGTCCTCCACCATGATGGGACAACTCAACACCATTGCTGCTGTTGCCGCCAAGCCGAGGGAGTTCACCCTCACTGACTTCATCAAGATGCAGCCACCCTACTTCAAGGGTGAGAGTGAGCCTAACATGGTGGATAAAGCTGATGACTGGGTGTTGGCCCTGGATCGGACCTTCGAGGGTATGGCTTGCCCTCCTCACCAGAAGGTTCGGTTTGCGACGTACGTGCTGGATGGACCGGCGTGTGTCTGGTGGAATGGAGTTGCCCGTACTTGAGACACCTCCTCCATGGAGTGGACTCAGTTCCTGAAGCTGTTCAGAGAGAAGTACATATGTCCTGCATTCCTGAGGAAGAAGGAGGCTGAGTTTTACAGTCTCAAGCAAGGAAGCATGAGCGTGGCCGACTACGTGCAGAAGATTCTGCTGTTGGAACGTTACGCCACTGACCTTGGAGCTGACAGAAGAGCAACCTTGTTCTTGGAGGGCCTGAACTACCATGTTGGTCGAAGCCTCGTTCCACAGCTGCCACTCACGTTTCAACAGATGGTGGACAAGACTCTCACCATCGAGTCTTATCCGAGATTTCAGTCTTCCAGTGGCTTCAACAACAACAAAAGGAAGAATCCGAACCAGCATGAGAACCGTGGACATGATCGTTGCAACATATGCAATCACCACCATCCTCCTGGAAGATGCCCCGCCAACAATGCACCTGCTCGTGTTGGCAACCGTCCTCCACCAACCTGCCATGAGTGTGGCCAGGTTGGGCACATCCGACCCAACTGCCCTCGTTTCCAGCAAGGGCAGAATCATGCTCAGCAGCTACAACAGCCGAGACAGAACCCTCCACCGCGGAATAACAACAACAATAACAACAACAACCAGAACCCGAGACGTCCGCCAGCTGAGAGGCGGAATGGGAGAGTGTTTGCTCTCAATGCTGAAGAAGATGGTGAAGGTAATGAAGTGATTGAAGGTACACTACACCTCAATTTGCATCCTTTAAAAGCTCTGTTTGACTCTGGTTCCTCCAATACCTTCATATCTAGACAGTTTGCCTCTATGCTTGAAATCAAATCTGAGTTTATGGATCATGTGTTAGATGTAAAAACTCCTAGTGGTAAAATCTGCTCATCGTACCTCCAAACTCCTACCTTGAACCTCTGTATATCTGGAATAATGTTTCCCACAGTTTTTGTCTTGCTTGATATGACTGTCTTTGACATAATCCTGGGCATGGATTGGTTAAAGAAGTATACAGCTGTTCTGTTCTGTGAGGAAACCAAGGTTAGTCTGTTTCATCCTGATGAAGGAAGAGTGTGTGTCAAGGGCAAGAAGCGAGGAGAGCGACAGTTTGTCATCTCTGCCATCAAAGATGAAAAGCTCGTCTCACAAGGGTGTAGAGCCTTCCTAGCCTCCATAGTTCTCGATGCTACACCTCCTGCTCTAGACCATGTTGATGTGGTGAAGGACTTCCCAGATGTCTTTCCTGAGGAGTTTCCCGGGTTGCCACCAAATCGTGAGGTGGAATTCTCCATCGAGCTCATACCTGGAACTTCACCGATTTCGAAGCCACCTTACCGCTTGGCTCCTGCTGAGCTGGCGGAGTTGAAGAAGCAGCTTGAAGAGCTTCTTGACATGGGTTTCATTCTCCCCAGTGTTTCCCCTTGGGGAGCCCCTGTCCTGTTCGTGAAGAAGAAAGATGGCTCCTTGCAGATGTGTATGGATTACCGCATGCTCAACCAGGTGACAGTGAAGAATCGTTATCCGTTGCCGCACATCGACAACCTATTCGATCAGCTGAAGTCAGCCACCGTGTTCTCCAAGATGGATCTGCGAAGTGGCTACTACCAGATGCGTGTAAAGGATGATGATGTTCCGAAGACAGCATTCAGAACTCGCTATGGGCATTATGAATTTATGGTCATGCCTTTTGGTTTGACGAATGCCCCTGCTGTGTTTATGGACCTGATGAACCGAGTATTCCGCCCATACCTCGACAAGTTTGTAGTGGTGTTTATTGATGATGTTTTGGTTTATTCCGAGACATTGGAACAACATCGCGAGCACTTGCGGATTGTACTCAACACATTGCGATAAAATCAATTGTATGCAAAATTCTCAAAATGTGAGTTCTGGATAAAGGAAGTGATGTTTCTTGGTCACGTGATTTCTGCCGGCCATATAGCTGTTGATCCTGCAAAGGTAGAAGCTGTGACAAGGTGGAATGCTCCGAGAAACCCGTCAGAAATCCGTAGTTTCCTTGGTCTAGCTGGTTACTATTGGAAGTTTATCAAAGGGTTTTCTGAGTTGGCTTTACCTTTGACCAAGCTGACTCGGAAGGAAGTCAAGTTCACATGGACCCCTGAATGTGAGGACAGTTTTCAGAAGTTGAAGATGAGTCTGACTTCTGCTCCAGTGCTTGCTTTGCCTGTTGAGGGCATACCCTATGTCATCTACACTGATGCATCCCGACAAGGCTTAGGGTGTGTTCTGATGCAAGATGGAAAGGTGATCGCCTATGCTTCACGACAGTTGAAACCTAATGAAGCTAATTGGCCTACACATGATTTAGAGCTGGCTTCCATAGTTCATGCTTTGAAGATCTGGCGACACTACCTCTATGGAGAAAAGTTTGAAGTCTTTTCTGATCACAAGAGTTTGAGATATCTGTTGACTCAGAAGGATCTGAACTTGCGACGGCGTAGGTGGATGGAATATCTTAAAGATTACAATTTCACCATCACCTACCATCCTGGTAAAGAAAATGTCGTAGCCGATGCTTTAAGTCGCAAGAAGGATGCGGTTTGTGCGGCTCTGAGATGTTCTGTGTGGGAAAATCTTGAACATGTGGCCAGTTGGAAGCCTCAACCTGTCGATTCAGTGGATGAAGATAAGTTGTGTGTTCATATGGCCAGTTTGACCGTTACACCAACCTGGATCTCAGAAGTCTTGTCTGCACAGTTGGAGAGTTCCGAGCTTGAAGAGCTGAAAGCTTTATCTGAGAAACCGCAATCTGACTTCTCTGTCGGAGTGGATGGTGCTATCCGCTTCAGACAAAGGTTGTGGATACCTGATGTTGGTGATCTGAGACAGAAGGTTCTGAGTGAAGCTCATGGTTTCAAGTACACTATTCACCCTGGAACGACAAAGATGTACAAGGACTTACATCGAAGCTTTTGGTGGAAGAACATGAAGAATGATATAGCTCTGTTTGTAGCAAAGTGCTTGACATGTCAGCAAGTCAAGATTGAACATCAACGACCTGGTGGTCTTCTTCATCCTCTTGAGATTCCAGAATGGAAGTGGGAGAAGATCACAATGGACTTTTTTACTGGTTTCCCCAAGTCTAAGAGAGGTTATGATGCTGTTTGGGTGGTGATTGATCGGCTTACAAAATCTGCTCATTTCTTGCCTTTCAAAACCACGTATAAAGTTGCTGAGATGGCTCAGTTGTATGTGGAGTGGATAGTTCGTTTGCATGGTGTCCCTGCTGTGATAGTTTCTGATCGAGACCCAAAATTCACTTCTCGTTTATGGGGTCAGATTCAGGAAGAGATGGGTACTGATCTGCGTTTCATCACTTCTTACCATCCGCAAACTGATGGTCACTCTGAGAGGACAGTTCAGATTCTGGAGGACTTGCTACGTGCTTGTGTGATGGATTGGGGTGGTGCTTGGGATCGGTATCTACCATTAGCAGAGTTTGCTTACAACAATAGCTACCAAGCCAGTATTGGTATGCCACCTTTCGAAGCTCTCTATGGTAGACCTTGTCGTTCACCTTTGCACTGGGATGATGTTGGTGAACGTTCCCTAGTGAAGACTGATGACATGCAGATGATGCTTGAGAAGATACAGTTGATAAAGAAACGGATGAAAGCTGCTCAAGACAGACAGAAGATGTATGCTGATAAGAAGAGGTCTGATGTAAGCTTCTTAGTGGGAGACTATGCTTTTCTAAAGATCAAGCCTATACGCTCTATTGCAAGATCTAAAGTAAAAGGCAAGTTGAGTCCTCGCTATGTTGGACCATTTGAAATCTTAGATAAAGTGGGAGATTGTGCATATCGTCTAGCTTTGCCTCCTGCTTATGATAAGATTCACAATGTGTTCCATGTTTCTGTGTTGAGGAAGTACGTTAAGGATCCGTCTCATGTGCTCACCATCGAACCTGTGGAGATTAATGAGAATCTGACTTATGAAGAACTACCTGTGAAGATCCTTGACTCCCGAGTAAAGCAGCTGAAGAATAAGGAGATAGAGTTAGTGAAGGTTTTATGGAGATACCATGGTTTAGAAGAAACCACTTGGGAGTTGAGAGATGAGATGTTGCGTACTCACCCTTCCCTCTTTGTATGAGATTTCGGGGACGAAATCCTTTTTAAGGGGTGGGGTGCTGTAACATACTGAAATCTCCTATGTACCTCTTTGTACTCTTTCTATAAGCTTTGATCCTCATTTTCATTCCTTTTGTCCTTGGTCTTGATTTAAAAGAAATTAATATGGTTATTGGTTAAATGTTTCCCATATATTCTTATTTTAAGATTGCATGCACAAATGCCTCAGTTAGAATTAGATAATGGGTTTAAAATGCAAATTCACATTAAGTAATAAGAAGAGTAAAATAATTCGTCCTAGAATCTTCTAGTGTTTCCTAGAATATAAGAAATAAGAAAAAAATCCGAATTTTATAAAAGAAAGAAGATAAATATAATAAGTAAAGGAAATATGAGAACTTATGAGTAAAGAAGATAATTACAAAGATTTTTGCAACAAATATGATAATCTGAAACCATCATGATAATTTGATAGTTTAATTCGTTTCCTTGAGCAAAGAGTAACTTAAGAGTCAAGTATTATTTAAAATGAAAATATTAATAACAATATCAATGGAATATAGGAAATATGCCAATAAAAAGGAATGAAATACTTAATGATCTCAAATCAGGAAAATTACTTCAAATTCGTATTCTAAACATAAAAATAAGCCTCTATGCAAATTTGCAACTAATTTGGATAATATATGAATAATGAGAAAAATAGGAGAGAGAGAAAGTGTGTAGAATGTTCTAATTAATTTAATAAATATAAATATAATGTCAACTTGTAAAGATAATTGCAAAATCGTATTCCAACCCATTAAGGAGACTTATGGGTGAAGTTACATTAATTTTAGATAATGTTATCACTTCTTTTGAGTGAGGAAAGAGAAAATGACATATTAATTATTTCATCTAATAAACTTTCTCAAAATGAAAAACTAACTCCATATTTGGATTCTACGCGTCGAAATAAGTCAGGATATAATTTTTGATAATTTTTGGACAACGTTTGAGCCTCCAAAATAAGAAAGAGAAAAACATTTAAAATCTAATAGTTTTTAATCGACTTCTGCTCAGGAATATTTCCCTGAGCTAATTCGCGATCGAACGGCTCAGATTGCTTGATGGACCCGCGTCCACCGATCCGACGATGCGCGGTCGTATCCTAGCTCTAGACGGATAAGGCAACATGCCTTTGTTTTTCGATTTCTTAAAATCACATTATCTCGAGATTTACTCGATGGTTTTCACCCAAATAACTTGCGTTGGTTTCCTTGTGAGATTGCACACAGTTTTATCCCAAATTTTGTGGGCTTTGACGCATATTTGCGAAATGCCTAATGTGGCCGCCGACCTCCTCACCTTGCCCCTAGCTAAACCCTAACCTAGGGCACGTTGCCTATATATATCTAGGTACCTAGGACCGCCACGACCTTAGCAACTCACCTATACCTTTGATTTCAAGATTCGTGGACGTTTGGACCACCATCGAGCCGCCAGTTTCTCCTGCCCTTGCGGCGTCTTTTGCTTCCTACTCGCTTCATCTCCGTCTAAATTGAAGGTACTACCAACTTCGTCTCCTCTTTCTCTTTCTTTCGAGTACCTGTTTGTCGAGTTTCATCAAGTATTGCGACTTTGCCCAAATCAGCCGAGCAAGCTGCTCACGCGCGATCGAGGTTGATGACGACGCGCAAATGACTATTTTGCCCCTCCGGTTTCTTCTCCTTTCGTTTTCTCACCAAGGACACGACGGTCCATTACCCCTGTTTAAACACCGGGTCGCTCGACCGGTTGCGAGAGGCCCTGAGACGCGAGTCGCCGCTCTCAGTCGCCCGCGACCGCTCGATGCGGTTGGCTTTGCCTACGTGGCAAGCTGCCATTGGTCGGAGTAAAATAATTTTTATAAATTATTCCGTTGGTCAAAAATGATAAATAAATAGTGTTTTGAAATCAGGAAAACGATATCTATTTAATAAAAATGTTTTTGAGGTTTGGTTTTGAGTTTTGCGAAAATGTGTTTTTAAAATCGATTTAATTAACTTAAAAATCCCTAAAATTAACCCTAAAAATCTATGTTTCCAAAATATACAATATTATATGTTATTTTGATCAGGAAAACCTAACTAAGACGTTTATGAGGTTTTTGAAGTCTGAATCGAGAGTTTGTGTAAAAAGTTAGTAAATTAGGGTTTTCAATCTTTTAAATGAATACATGTAATTCTAATATATATATATATATAATGATGTAATAGGAAGTTTGGGTTTATAGTTCGTGTAAAGAGTTGAAAAAGGGAAACTTAGGACACCTGTGGCCAAGGTATGTGTTAAGATGAGTTTGATTGTGCATCTACCTATCAGTTGGGAAATACTTAATCCAATACCTAAATTTCTTCTATGAGGTTTAACTTGATCTAAACCATTGAATTCTTGAAACCTAAATGTCTTATTTGCCTCAAAAATCAGATATAGTTTTCTCTTGTTTGGGTATTCATACCCCACTGCCATGATATATATTCTTTTGCTTATCTTGCCATAAATCTTTTGTTAGCATGAAATTAAATGTTCTATTTAATCTTTAAGTAGTGGTACATATGTACAACCACCCATAGAGGGCATGTATAAAATCGCCCTAGGGGAATGTTGATTATTCTCCCCCATTAAAAATTTGTAGGTGATTTGGAAATGTTTATAATTCTTCCCTCACCTAAGGTTAGAGGTTCGGTAGGTGCCTCAACCCTACTTAGTTAGATAGACATATTAATAAACATGCTAAAACCTTTAATTACTTTGTTAATGGCAAGTTCTCTTATGAAAACCTCATGCTCTTGATATCTTCTTACACCAAATATCAAGTCTAGTTTACTTGTTACATTTTCCTTTGCCTTTGATAGATTATTAGTGTAACAAATACTTTTTCTTGTTTTCCCTCTTGCTGGGTGACTTCCCAACCACCCAGGTGTTGGAGCTGTGCAAGGTGAAGGAAGGGCTTGAAGAAAGATTTCTTTGCTGAGATCGTTTGCTTGACAAGAAGGATGGCTAGGTTGCTATAGCTAGATCCTCTATTCTATCTTATCTTTTCTTTTTGAAAGCAATGATGTAATAAACAATAAAGCCATTAGAAGGCTTGTTATTTCTTTCTTTCCGCTACTATTGACATTTTAGTATGTATCTTGAATCATGCTTATTTATTTGGAATATTATGCAATCATCCTCAAAGTCTAAAATTTCTGTTAAAAATTGTGGATGTTTGTATTTCCTTTAAATTTTAGTAGAGAGGTGATCTCGCCTCTTTACAACATCATCATGGAACAACCCGATATGGGGTTGAAGTTCCTTAAAATTGATATGGAAACCCAAGAGGATGGGTAAGCTGATATGAAGATGAGTGACTCCTCATACAAGATATGAGGCATGTCTTATAGAAGATGAGGGAGGTACCTACTATGATGATCTGACAACAAATCAACCGTCACCAGTAAATAATTGCAGAATAACCATAAGTAGCGAATTAACAAAAATCACTAAAAATTAAAACCATTTGTAAAGAGATCCACTTTCAGGAAACTCTTAAGAAAAGAACCAAAGTATTACATACATTGTGGTTCACATTGTACATACCATGTACCATCTCATCTCGAGGATAACATATAACAGTTGCTTTACCAAACTATACATAAGCAACATAAAACCTCGAGGCATACAAGCCAAAATCTCATATCGATCATAAAACCACTAAGTATTGACTCGAAGAAACTGAGAGTACAAAGACGACACATATGACTTATATCTACAAGACATGACAGACAACACACTCAACCTGAGATGTTACTACTGCCCCTGATGTTGTTGTCCTCCCTCTGTTGTGTGGTCCCTACCTCCTCGTCTGCATCTACCTAAAAATGTTGGTGACCAACGGAGTGAGACCCATGTCCCAGTGAGAGATATAACTCTCCCCCAACAATATTATTATTGCAGATAAACAGTAATAAAACTGAGTAGAGGATTCTTTTATATTAATTAGTAAGATTTAATCATTGTTTAAGTAGAATAGAACAATACCATCTTATGAAACATTGCAGCTATATATGATAAAGTAGTAATTCGTCTATTCATTTTATAAGGAATATGAAGAACATGTATAACTTATATCCATTTAAGATGAATTAAGAAATGTAACATCAACCAATGATTTTCGTATTCCATCCTTAAGCAAATATGCTACACGGCTGATTACATTTTACAATCACATTTATGCCCTGAGGAGATGAGGTATACCGCTCATACTCCAACCGACCACTGCGAAGTCAAAATCAGTACCATACAAGGTCAATGGAAGAGCAGGCTGCCATGACCTATGCCATCTCGGTCAGTGTGAGACCACAAGCAGGACTACGCCAACTACTTAAATTGCTTTCTAGGGTATACTGGAAACTTTTCTATAGAGCTACAATGGCGACTGCACTCCTTTGGCATCGAGAGATTTAATGTTTATCTCACATCGATCTGGAATTCATCATTATCGGGAGATTCGTGATACATCCATCTTGGCATTTATAATGAAGGATTGAGAGATTTAATGTTTATCTCACAATTAGTCTAGAAATTATCAAACATAGCGATGAGCAGAGCGGAGGCGATCGTGAGCGAAGGAGCGAAGGCCGTCGTGGAGGCTACAACGGTGATCCAAAAATCCCAGAAGGAGACTGAGCTGGGAAAAATGATGGAAGGAGAAGATCGTGTTGTCTATGGGAAGCAAGGTCAGATAGGAGTTCGGGCTGGAGGAGTCCAGAGGTTCAGTGGGCGTCCACCTCCGATCCAAATTTTGCACGATCCTAAATCCTGGGCTGAGTTAGTTACAAGGAGCAAGGATTCTCTGGCTGGAGATACGCCTGGAAGGTTGGAAAAGGTTGATGTCCAGATCGTTGAAGGTAAGCTCGTGTATCCCAAGCAGATTGCAGAAAGAAACCTGAAGAAGTGGAGCTTGTCGGCAGCAGACTACATTGTTGGTTTGAACCCGAAATGGCTAGTCCTGGTTTGACATTTCACACAGATCTGGAATGTGAAAGGCTCGCTGGATGTTAGATCAAGGGGCAATGGTTTTTTCATTGTTCTGTTCTCAAATGAAGAAGATCTCAAAACAGTGGTGGAAGATGGCCCATGGTTCGTTGCCGGCAAGCCTTTGATTATCAAATTCTGGGAGAGAGGTGAGTCCTTTGAGAAGCTTAAACTATCAAAAATCCCAATATGGCTTAAGGTAAGGGATCTGCCATTGGAATTATGGGATTGTGAGATGTTCAACAGAATCGGCTCTGTCCTCAAGAAACCATTGCAGGTTGATAAGCTTATACTGGATTTCGCTAGGCTGGAGTATGCTAGAATGAAAGTCCTAATTCCTATGGAGTTTGCATTTCCTAAGAAGTTGGAGCTACAGATTGATGATGGGCATATCGATAACATCTCATTTGAGTACGAATGGGAACCAAATAGATGTAGATCCTGCGGCAACTTCGGGCATATGAGTTTCCTATGTGAGGCAATCTCAGTAGAGAAGATGGTTTCGAAGGCGAAGGCTAAATCAATGTGGGTGCCAAAGTCCAATGTGGAAAAGGGACTAGAGGAAGGGGAAGTTTTCTGTGATGCCATGGAAGAAGTAGTTGAAGAGGGAGTGTTTGAAAATTTGCCCCAAACAAATTTGAGGTCATCTGTTGATGTGACTTCCTGACCAGTGGCAGATTGCAATCTGGAAGTGGGTGAAAGGGTGTTGTAAGAGACTGGGCAGAGAAATATTTCACCAGTTATTACCCCTGCTCCCTCGCCGGAATGGGAGATGAATAGGAGGAAGTCAAAGTCTCCCCCTAGAGTTCAAGGGAAGGTGGTATCTTTAGTTAAGAATATTCAGTTGTCCCCGAATAGATTCACTCTGTTGGCTAGTCTCAATGACAGAGGAGGTAATACACAGGCGATTGATGTTGGGGATGGGAAGAGTTCCTCTCACAATCCCAATGGATAGTCCTATTTCTGTTGTTTCATGGAATGTCAGGGGCATACATAATAAGCTCCTTGGCATTCAGAAGGAAATAAAGAAGCACAGAGTTGATATCCTTATTATCTTGGAGTCTAGAGTTGAGACAAAAGAGGTTGCTGGTATTGTTGAGTACCTTTGGCCGGGAGCTAAGTTTGTGGATAACTCAGGTTTCTATTCATACACTCAGATTATTATAATGGGGCAAAATCCCTTGATTAGCATATCCAAGGAGATGGAGGGAGATTAGTTTGTCCATTGTGATGTCTCAGTAGGTGATGTTAAGTTTAGCTTGTCTGCTATATATGGCGCAAATGGGGATGAGGATAGGTCAAAGCTATGGTGGTCTCTCAAATATGTCCAGAGGAGTGGTCACCCTTGGGGATTGATCAGAGACTTCAATGCAGTTAGAAGAAGTTATGAAAAAGTGGGTAAAAGACCTCCTTCCCATAGAAGTATGGAGGAGTTTAATGAGTTCTTGGATGACACAGGGTTGTTGGAAGTTTCATTCAAGGGTAATTGTTTCACCTGGGATAGTAAGAGAAAGGATGGTAAGAGCACCTTTTCAAAGATTGATCAATGCTTGTATGATGATTCATTGCTGGCCCTTTTTCCCTCTATGTGGGGTGAGGTGATCCCCAATATTGTCAGTGATCATTGTGTTCTTGATTGGTATCTTAGCTCTAGTAAAAGACCTAAAACTCCCTTTAGGTTCATCAATGCCTAGACTGCCCAACCTAGTTTCAAAGATGTAGTTCGGAAGGCATGGAGTTCGAATGTAGGGAGGGGGGGCCCGATGTTGGTGGTGTATATGAAGATTAATGAAGTTGTTGCTGAACTTAGAAGGTGGAACAAGAAGAGCGTTGGTAATTTTTCATCTGTGGCTAAAGAGCTGGAGGATAGTGCAATTTCTTTACAAAGGATGGTGGATGCTCAACCTATTAATGAGGATCTCCAGTTGAAGCTTATAGAAGCTAAGAAGAAGGTTGTTGTTGCGATGAAGGATGAAGAAAGCTTTGTGAGACAAAAGTCATGTGTGTTATGGTTGAAGGAAGGCAATAGAAACATGTGGTTCTTCTATGCTTCATTACGCTTAAGGAGAACTCATAATAATATTTGTCTTCTGTTTGATGGAAACAAGGCTATGAAGGAACCTGAGGAGATCATGGGACATATTGTCAAGTACTACTCGAGTGTGTTTAATTTTGCTGATCATTCTATTGTTAATTGGATGGAGTCTTGGACTCTCCCTAGTATTTCTCTGACCCAGTTTGATGAGTTGAGGAAGGTCATAACTAGAGAAGAGATTGAGAAGGTTGTTAAAATCTATAATGGTGACAAGGCACCTGGCCCTGATGGGTTGAATGCTTTCTTCTATCAGTCGTGTTGGGACATTGTAGGCGATGAGGTTGTTAAGGCCATTCTTAATTTTTTTGAAACAGGGAAGATGTTAGGGGAATGCAACAAATCCTTCATTGTTTTGATTCCCAAAGTCCCTGGGGTGTCTTCTCTCAAGGACTTTAGACCGATATCGCTGTGCAATGTTATTTTCAAATTCATTACCAAGATTCTTGAAAATCGGTTGAGTGATGTTTTATCTACTATGATTGACCTTAACCAAGCAACTTTCCTTAAAGGACGGAGTATAGGGGATGCCATATTACTGGCTAATGATCTACTGAGTTCATTTCCTAATATGGGGGCAGAGAAGATGTTTGTCAAGGTGGATTTATCGAAGGCTTATGACACGGTGAGGAGAGATTATTTGATGTTCTTAATGTACAAGATGGGTTTCCCAGGCTGTTGGTTGAATTGGATTTCTTCTTGTTTTGAGTCAGCTTCTTTTCAGGTTCTTTTCAATGGTGTCCCTTTTGATGCCTTCAAGGCTAGTAACGGCATGAGACAAGGGGACCCTCTTGCCCCATACTTGTTTGTCCTTGCTATGCAGGGGTTAACGTCTTTGATTAATTCTTTTGTTAAGGAGAACCGGATCTCTCCTTTGATGACCTCAGTGGAGTTTGGAGTGTCTCATATCTTATTTGCTGATGACCTTCTTATATTTGCAAAAGTCAACCAATATAATGTGCAGGGGATTGTTGAGTTATTTGATCAGTTTGAGTATATCTCGGGTCTAAAGCTCAACAAGTTGAAAAGTCAAGTCTTTTTCAGCAAAGGGGTGTCTAATCCTGCAAATCTTAGTGGTAGTTTGAAGATACCTTGTTGTGCGCTTCCAGTCCGGTATTTGGGCTTGCCTTTGTTTACATAGAGGCTTACCAAATCTTTATGCACTCCTATTGTGGATAAGATAAGAAAGAAGCTTGATGCTTGGAAATGTAAGTTGCTCTCTTTTTCTGGGAGAGTGGAGCTCGTTATTTCTACATTATCATCCTATGACATGTTTTGGACAATGGCCTTCTCTCTCCCAAAGGGTGTTATTATGGATATGGAGAAGATCATGTGTGAGTTCTTGTGGAATGATAACGAAAGTAGAAGACACTTACATTCTATATCTTGGGAGGTTATATGTTCGCCTCATGATGAAGTTGGTTTGGGGATTAGATTTATAGACGATTGGTCTAGAGCAGGTGTTTTGAAGAATTTGTGGGATGTTGCCAACAATAAAGAATCTTTATGGGTGAAATGGGTCCATGAGAGGTACATTCAAAATAGTTCGATGTGGGCTGTGGAGAGTAAAACTACATCTTCATGGCTGTGGAGAAGATTGTTGAAGTATAGAGAGATCCTCAAACACAATGTTGACTTCAGATTGGGGGATGGGAGTTCTTTCTTATTGTGGAAGGATCCTTGGCTTCCTAAGAAAAAGGCCTTGATGGACATGTGTGATCATCAGCGGATTATTAGATATGGTAAAGGTGAGCTATGTAAGGTTAATTCTTTCTATTTAGATGGTGTTTGGTTCTACCCAGATATTAGAGGATGTGAATAGGTTATTAATATTCTGAAAGGCTTACCTAAAGCTGGTCATGGTGGCAGGAATGAGATTTCTTTCAAGAACAGAGAAGTTTTTAAGATTAAAAATGGGTGGGAGTTCATGAGAAATAAAATAAATAAAGTGAGCTGGTCCATGTGGGTTTGGGATAGCAAAGTGCCCAGAATTTGGGCGTGTTTCCTTTGGAAGCTTTTCCTCAATCGTCTGCCTAGCAGTGAGTTTCTGAGAAGTGTGGGATATCAATTTGCTTCTCGGTGCTCTTTGTGCATGAATGATGAAGAGAGTTTAAACCATATGTTTTTTAGTTGTCCTTTCAGCGCTGAAGTATGGGGTCTGTACATGAAGGAGTATGGGGTGGTTTCAGTTAGTTTGGTTGAATTAAATAATCTTCAGAGTGTTAAAAAGTTGACAACAATTACTATCTTATACCACCTGTGGATAGAAAGGAATGGGAGAATTTTTTAAGGGAGATGTTGCAGTGCTTCCATTATATGGAGGAAAGTATGCAGAGATACAAAAAGCCTTCTATATGGAGGGAGGATTCAAGCTTGTTAAAACTTCACCATAGACCTCATCATTGTTGATGAAAATTTATTGAGTGAACGGATTGCTTCTGTAATGTACTGCAAGCCCATTCTATGATATAGCTGTATGGGAGTGCTAAGCCCTTCCCAAAATCCTTATTGTACTCATTTCTAGTCGGCTTTTCACTCCAAATGCTACAACATTGGATGTGTTTCAGTTTCTTGCAAAATATGCATGTCAAATGGGAAGAACAAAATGTGGTGGGCTAGAAAGAATGGGATATTTCCTCTATATAAAGAAGATGACATAGATTTGGATCATGCGATGCCAATTTCTGGCCAAGATGAAACATACAATTTGATGCTTTGGATGGGCCAATTTGATGGAGCTGGCAGAGTTTTCTGTCAAGTAGCTTCCAGGTTCTTTGGCTTCAACAAGGAGGTCTATGTATCAGCAATCTCTTCTTTTGGTAAGGCTGGACTACTTGCTTTGTTGCAATCTACACCGAATGAGATGATTCTAGAAGGGTTAAAGGTGGACTGTTCAATATGATTTAACACTCCGAAGCATTGTATGGATAGAAAGGAATGGGAGAATTTTTGAAGGGAGATGCTGCACTTCTTCCATTCTATGGAGGAAAGTATGCAGAGATACAAAAAGCCTTCTATAGGTTGTTTTTCTCAGTTGGTGCAGCCTTTCTTGAATAAGTTTTAATGTTTGGTCCATTGTAGAGATAGCATAGTTTTTCTGTAGTTTGTTAGTGTTTTTTTCTCGTTTGTGGGCAGTTTCTTTTGCTTAGTCCTTGGGCACTTTGCCCAGGGCCTGTTCTGTACAGTTTTGTGGTTGGTTCTAATAGAAATTAACACGTCGAGTTCATAAAAAAATGTTTATCTCACATCAATTCCTCCATTAGGGCATAAATATATTCGCGCCCATCATCCCCACATATTCAAAAATATGCGTTCTCTAGGAGATCCCATGGGAAAATCAGTTTCACCATCACCAGCTACTGACGATGATGGATCTATGGTCAGGGCTCTACATGATAAGATTCTACTTGATTAATTAAGTACATTACCGTATTCTTTTAGTATCAGTCAAGTTTTCAAACATGAATTATTATGACAAATGCTACAAAAAAAGGTGTAATACATTTATCAAGTACTTTTCAAATATTTAGAACACATATAAAATTTAGGATCTCAATCCTTTATCTCTTTACTGGGAATTCTCATCCCTTAACATCATCATCATCATGATTACTAGTACTGGGTATTAAAACCCTTAGTTCATCACAAAACACTGTTACCACTTATTAGGTAACTATTACCTCTAGGTTTGAGGAGTAAGGTATACATGATACTTGTTACACAAGCATCTCACATGGCTCACAAGGCCTATTAAACATATTGTTACCTCTCACTAGGCAACAAATAATTCACATGGCTCACTAGGCCCATTAAGCATCTTTATCATATAAAACATCATAGCTCATACCTGGCTATGCTCATCATCTCATAATACCTACCTGGTTAGTATACATGATAATAGCCATATTAAATACATATCAATACCATGCAATACAAGGGTAATACCACTATTCTCTCATTAGGGTTAGGGTTTCCCTTTCTTATCAAATAGGGTTTCACATACCATTACCCTATATTAGGGTTAGGGTTTCCCTTTCTTATCGATTAGGGTTTCACATACCATTACCTTATATTAGGGTTAGGGTTTCCCTTTCTTATCAATTAGGGTTTCAAGATCACACTTTCAAGGATCAAACTCTAATTCATACCCTAGACATATTAGAAGCATTAATGTATGCACATTAAATGTTTATTACACAAGTATGAGTTTCTCTCTCATCCTCCCTAGGATGTTGATTACTCCATACTTTATTAAGTTGGCTCAACCTTTCCTTCAAGGTACATTAGCCTACTTAATCATTATTCATTAAACTCCATACCTCTTAATGTATGACTTGATATAAAACACTCCATGTGTTACTCTATCAAGTACATTGCATTTAAGGTGCTTCCACACCATATTGATTTTGAGGTGTATGTGTGCTTGCTCCCATCATATCGGTTTGGAGGTGTGTGTGTGCTTGCTCACACCATATCGGTTTGGAGGTGTATGTATGCTTGCTTCCACCATATCGGTTTGGAGGTGTATGTGTGCTTGTTCACACCATATCGGTTTGGAGGTGTATGTATGCTTGCTTCCACCATATCGGTTTGGAGGTGTATGTGTGCTTGCTCACACCATATCGGTTTGGAGGTGTATGTATGCTTGCTCTATATCGGGTTAGCCCCTTATGCTCAAACCTCTTCAAACCTTCATGGATTTGACCTGCCCTTCTCTATGGGTTAAGTGACAGGCTAGACAACTGGTTGAACCTTTATTAACCCATTGTACAAATCAATAAGGGTGTGGGGTTACAAAGTATATCGATTTTCCTATCATATAGGGTTACATCACCATATCGGGTTTGAGGTGTGTGCTTAACCCGATATCAATTTTGAGATGTGTGCTTGACCTCCTATCATTTTTTAGGTGTATGCTTGACCTCCTATCATGCAATAGGTGTACACTACACCACCATATTGTGCAATAAGGTATAAAAACATATCCATATCATTTTAGGGAGTAGGTGCATCACCATATCGGTATGAGGTGCTTGCTTGTGTGCTTGAACCCGATATCACTTTACCTTTGATGATGTCATCACCATCAACCTCTAGACCTTTGTTCTTACTGTTCTAAGTCATGGACAACAGTCCCATGAAGAACTCAAAGGATCATCAATTATTCAAGAAAAAATTGATATTGCAAGTAGATCAACAAGTATGACAAAATTGAAGGTGCATAATAATATAATTGGGTTCAAGTTATATAAGCCACCTTAAGAACAACTTCAAAGCTCCAAGCTCCAAAGCTCCACATTCCTAAGGTTGAAGATGAACTTCACAACTCCTCTATATGCAAAGAATCACCATGGATAAGCAATTGGTGAAGAAGAAAAGAAAGGAAGATCATAACTGTGGCATCCGACTCACAAAAACCAGAATTACTTAAGCGGAAGTGAATCATTTGCAGTGGAATTACTGAAAATCACTAAAAATTAAAACTTTTTACAAAGAGATCCAAACATAGGAAAACTCTTGCATCAGGAACCAATGTAATACATTTACAACCTGGTTCATAAGTACATGCCTTATACCATCTCTTCTCGAGGATTACAAACATTAACTGCCATGTGAATATTGTAATTATAGGAAGTATAAAAACCTTGAGGCATTAAGCCAAAATCTCAGATCGATTATCAAAAGAATTAACTACTAACTCCAAGGACTTGAGAGTACAGAGATGACACGTAGGACTTTCTATAAAAAACTTGGCAGACAGTGCCTCCACCTGAGTTATCACTGTTGTCCCTAATGCTGCTGTTGCTTTTCCCTTACTATAGGGTTCCTATAACATCCCAGGATTTGAGGCCTTGGATAAGTTGATCTTAAAAGGAATGATTGGACTACCCATATCACCAAGGTGCACCTCCTTTTCAGGGAGCCCATCTCTAAAGAACTCCATAGTTAAGCGTGCTCAGCTTGGAGTAGTACTAGGATGGGTGACCCATCGAGAAGTTAATCCTAGCTTGCGTGTCAATGTGGAAAAAGTGCGCAGTTAAGGATAGTGGTGGTTTGTGGGGCCAGTCGTCATTCCTGAAACTCTACTAGAGCCATGGGAAGTGGGCCCAGGCGTTACAAATGGTATCAGAGCGATAACCCCTCCAGTAGGTGGGGCCCACATGGACATGGCATGCCAGTCTTGAGCTGTGCGCATCTCTAAAGAACTCCATAGTTAAGCGTGCTCAGCTTGGAGTAGTACTAGGATGGGTGACCAGTCGGGAAGTTAATCCTAGCTTGCGCGTCAATGTGGACAAAGTGCGCAGTTAAGGCTAGTGGTGGTTTGTGGGGCCAGTCGTCATTCCTGAAACTCTACTAGAGCCATGGGAAGTGGGCCCAGGCGTTACAAATGGTATCAAAGCGATAACCCCTCCAGTAGGTGGGGCCCACATGAACATGGCATGCCAGTCTTGAGCTGTGCAGTCCAGGGAAGTTGGAAAGGGCTATCCGTAGAGATGAGATGGAGTTGCCCTTACGCTGGTAGTCGTGGATGGGAGCTGGGTGTCCATGGGCCATTGTGGGTATGCACTGAAATGGGGTCAGATTATGAGATCATATAGTTGAGCCTTGACGAGGACGTCAAGAGTCTAAGTGGGGGAGATTGTAACATCCTAGGATTTGAGGCCTTGGATAAGTTGATCTTAAAAGGAATGATTGGACTACCCATATCACCAAGGTGCACCTCCTTTTCAGGGAGCCCATCTCTAAAGAACTCCATAGTTAAGCGTGCTCAACTTGGAGTAGTACTAGGATGGGTGACCAGTCGGGAAGTTAATCCTAGCTTCCGCGTCAATGTGGACAAAGTGCGCAGTTAAGGCTAGTGGTGGTTTGTGGGGCCAGTCGTCATTCCTGAAACTCTACTAGAGCCATGGGCAGTGGGCCCAGACGTTACAAATACCAAATGTCACGACCTCACCTTTCAGTAACCCCCAATTAAGGGAGACCAAGAGGTTGAAGCCGCACCCATTAATCCCGGATCAAAGGTTCAACTTATAACCATAAACAATTATTAAATTCTAACAGACTACACTAACAATGGTAATAAATTTTTTTCTTTGCATACCTTTGAAAAGTTTGGAACAAACTAAACTTCTAACCTCAACTGAACTATTCTAACTAGTTCCTCCTTGTTCTTTAATTCTTGAATTCACAAGGTGTCGCTTTACTGTTTATTCTTTTCATTGTACCTAAAATGCCGACAAACAAAACGTCGGTCAGCCGAAGCTGGTATGTGGAGGAAACAGATAATGTTCAACTATGTTAACAATATAATCATTCAATTAATCATTTAACAATCAAGATTACTTTTTAAGCCATACAACTCAATCCATACATATTCTCGAACTCTGGGCTGTCCCTGCAGCGGACATGGATATCACCTCTCTTTTAGGTAATAGAGTCGCATGGCACTATCCGAAGATAGCCCAATATCTAACTCGTTATGACTTGATGGTCCTACCTCAAGGGTAGCCATGTACTAAGTCAACCAAAGACCTGATGGACCTACCCAATAGGTAACCATGTACTAGGTCAACCATAGACCTGATGGACCTACCCAATAGGTAGCCATGTACTAGGTCATCTCACCTTTCAGTAACCCCCAATTAAGGGAGACCAAGAGGTTGAAGCCGCACCCATTAATCCCGGATCAAAGGTTTGACATATAACCATAAACAATTATTAAATTCTAACAGACTATACTAAAAATGGTAATAAAATTTTTCTTTGCATACCTTGAAAATTTGGGAACAAACTAACTTCTAACCTCATCTGAACTATTCTATCTAATTCCTCCTTGTTCTTTAATTCTTGAATTCAAAAGGTGTCGCTTTACTGTTTGTACCTTTTATTGTACCTAAAACGCCGACAAACAAAACGTCGGTCAGCTGAAGCTGGTATGTGGAGGAAACAGATAATGTTCAACTATGGTAACAATATAATCATTCAATTAATCATTTAACAATCAAGATTACATTTTAAGCCATACAACTCAATCCATACATATTCTCGAACTCTGGGCTGTCCCTGCATTGGACATGAATATCACCTCTCTTTTAGGTAATAGAGTCGCATGGCACTATCCGAAGATAGCCCAATATCTAACTCATTATGACTTGATGGTCCTACCTCCATGGTAGCCATGTACTAAGTCAACCATAGACCTGATGGACCTACCCAATAGGTAGCCATGTACTAGGTCATCGATAGACCTGATGGACCTACCCAATAGGTAGCCATGTACTAGGTCATCCATTGACCTGATGGACCTACCGAATAGGTAGCCATGTACTAGGCCTTTCTCTAACATGATGGACCTACCCATAGGCAGCCATGTACTAGGTTAGCTATTATGCCACAGAGAGAACCAGGATCTGAGTTTATAGGCATATACATTAAGTGATAGTCATAGTCACTTTATATTTGCAATATGAACATCCAAACAGTTTAGTTGCATTCAATGGGATTAAACGTCTGAGAAACCATCGGAAAACTAAGCGGTTATTCATAAGTGACCACATACCCGTCTTGGAGATCTCAAGCAACAATTTATCCAAATCCAACTAGATGTCCAATCAAGCAAGCCAATCAATCAATCAAGCAAGCAAACATTGATCCTGAAAACATGTATAATGTCTAATTGTCACAAGCATATCCCAAACAACTCCTTATTGACTTGGGACACCTTTCTAAAGTTTCTAGAGTACAGAGACGACACATAGGACTTTCTATAAAAAACTTGGCAGCCAGTGCCTCCACCTGAGTTATCACTGTTGTCCCTAATGCTGCTGCTGCTTTTCCCTTGCTATAGGGTTCCTGCTTCTTCTTCTACGTTTACCTAAAAAGTTGAATCCCACGGGGGTGAGACAATTGTAAATTGCCCCAGCGAGAGACATAACTCTTCGCCAAAACATCATTATTGTAGTTTATTAGAATTGAAAACTGAGCAGGAGTTCTTTTATATATTAACAACAGTATTATTCATTGTGTAAACAGAATAAGATAATCTCCTTTCCCAAGGAGAACATTACATCTACTCATGGTAGAATCATAATTAATTCATCTACTTGCAATCAATATAAAGAGATATGAATAATCATTTATTAACTAGAGATGCATAAAAGAATGTAACATCAGCCAATAAGTTTCTGTATTCAATCCTTAGGCAAACATGTTATACGACTGATTACATTTTACAATCACACTTATGCCCTGAGGAGATGAGGTATACCACTCATACTCCAACCGACCATTGCGAAGTCAAAATCAGTGCCATACAGGGTCAATGGTAGAGCCGGCTACCATGACCTCCCTTATCTCGGTCAGTTTGAGATCAAATGCAGGACATCTTGTGTCTCTGCTAAATAGCTTTCCAGGGTATATTGGTAACTTCGCTATAAAGTTATAGTGGCGTGTTGTACTCTCTTCACAATCGAGAGATTTCATGTTTATCTCACTTCGATCTGACATTTATATTATTGGGAGATTCGTGATACATCCATCCTAGTTTTGGGGGATTAGTGATACATCCACCCTGACATATATAATGAAGGATTGAGAGATTTAATTTTATCTCGCCTCAATTACTCCATTAGGGCGTAAGGATATGTTCACCCATTACCCCCACATATTCAAAAATATGCATTCTGGGTTTTTGCCGTGGAGCAACCCGTTTCACCATCCAGCAAGTTCTGACACTGATGGTTATATGGCTAGGGCTCTACATGATATGATTTCACTTGATTAATTAAGTACATTAGCATATTCTTTTAGCATCAGTCAAGTTCTCAAACATAACTTATTCAGACAAATGCTACAAAGAAACATGTACTGTTTTCATCAATCATTTCTCAGTCTTTATAAGAGATTGGGATCTCAGTCCCTCATTTTAATACTGGGAATTCTCATCCTTCAACCACATCATTGCCATGCTTATCAAAACTGGGTATTTAAACCCTTAGTTCATCACTGAACACTGTTACCACTAGTTAGGTAATTATTACCTCTAGGTCCTCAGACCCAGGTATACATTATACTTGTTACACTAGCATCTCACATGGATCACAAGGCCCATTAAGTGTTTTGTCACCTTTCACTAGGCAACAACTTACTCATCTGACTCATAAATTCCATGCAAATTTTTGTTACTTTTACTAAGCAACCACAACATTAAGGCACACAAGGCCAATCAACATTTTTTTTTATATAAAAGTCATAGCTCAAATCTGGCTTTGTTCATCATCTCATGATATCTGCATGGTTAATAGACAAGATAACAGTCATATAAATCATTTATCACATCAGGTGATACAATAGTAACACCACCATTCCTTTATCAGGATTAGGGTTTACTATCAAATAGGCTTTTCATCCTTTTAACCAAAAATTAGGGTTAGGGTTTTCCCATTTAACATTTATTAGGGTTTCATGACTATATTATCTATGCAACCCTAATATATTGTTCCATTCCTCTAGAAGTATATTGATGGTATCATAAGTATTTACTCATGATCATTACTCTTATCATATACCATTCAATGATTATCAATTTAGGGTATGAGTTCATCTCTCAACCTTGCCATGGTATGATTATATCATACCCATTATCTTGACTTAATCCCCTTTCTCATAATGTTAGTCAACACTTATCAAAGTGCATTGAATTCATTACATCTTTATTGTAATAATTTACATAGCACACACTTCTTGTATTTCTTATCCAAGTATCTTGGATTTGAGGTGCATCAAGGTATGTCAACCCTAAAATGCTAAATACATGATAACTATCATGTCTCGATATATCACTTTACTTATTACTTTCTAAATCACCTAATTTTGCCAACTTATCTTGTATTAAGGTAATTCCATCTTAATTCTTTTAACTACTCACCTATCACTTTCATCATATAGTGCATAGATCCCATATTAGAATTGTCTAGTTATCTTTAATGATATGGACTTATCTAATGGTTAGACATTGTTGATATAGAATAACCCATTATCAACCACATTAGGTATTTCAACTCTTAGGATGTTAACCACGTCATTATTTAGTGTTGCATACATCATTCCTAAGAGTTTCATGTCCTCATCTTTGTAAAGTGTATAGGGTTGTTACTCATGTATAAAATTAGATATATAATGAACTAGGCATCATCTTGTCCCTTATATCCTTACTCACTGAAGTATCAACATAACCATTCATATGGTTCATCACTTTTACCCTTTATGGGTGTAACATTCTCATCTTACATGATTATATTAACTACACCCTACTTTAGTGTATTGGCCATTATCCATTACTAGGGTTTCATATATCATTACATGGCATCACCTTGGATTTGAGTCTCACATCACATCATTATATTAGGGTCCCACATAACATTATTTGAATTTAGGGTTTCAATGACATTACCCTAGATTAGGGTTTCACATTCAATAGCCCTCAATTAGGGTTTACTATTCATCCCAATTAGGGTTTTGTATCACATTACCCTGAATTAGGGTTACTCATGTCATCTCCCTTAATTAGTGTTACTTCCTTTCCTTAGATTAAGATTACACCTAGCATTGCCCTAGATTAGGGTTAATTTTCATCTATCTTCTTGATTAGGGTTTCATGATTTCTTTATCATGGATCATTCCCTAATTACTCATTCATTTATGTTGAGAGTGTTGAGGCTTAACCACTACATGGTTATCATTCATGTAGGAAGTCCTCTCTCTCTCATTCTCTATGAGATGATACTAATTTCAGACTTGATTAGATTAGGTCAACTCATCTTGAATGAAGGTTGACACAATGTATTACATCATTACATCCATAATACTTAAAGATTACTCATTCAAAAGATACTAATAACCATATCTTATTAAGGGTACAATTACTATAATCACCCTTGGATTACGTCATGTAATGATCAATTGAAAAATTGACCTTTAATCACCTTAATTGTCCGTACGGTTTTGGTTAATTACTTCCAAACGGTCTTGGTCACTTAGACCTCAAACAGTCTTGGCCAACCAGACCTCAAACGGTCTTGCTTGAAATACCTCCAAACAGTCTAAGACCATTTAGACCTCCAAACGGTCTTGATCAACACTTGAAACTGTTTAGCAAAGTAGGTACTTGAAACCGTTTGACAAATTAGGTGCTTGAAACCGTTTGAGTCTCAATCGGTTTGGGATCGTTTGGTCCCAAACGATCTTGAGACCGTTTGGTCCAAACCTCCTCAAAACCGATTGGACCAAAAATGATCTCAACCACTCAAATTGATTTAGGGTTTCCAAGATTAATTCCTTCATCAATTGAATCCATGTAATTACTCATCGATTGAACCTAAGCACCATACTTAAATTGAGCTTAATGAATCATATTTCAATTGATTAGACTTTCACTTGATCATCAATTAGGGTTTTGAACCCAATTGAATTAGGGTTGAAATCGATGAATTTGCAATATTAGTCATTGTGGAACTAATTACTTTGAAATTATTGGACCATCATTCAAATTGGACATGACCTGACCCCAAACGGTCTTGAGGTCATTTGGATGACCTCCAAACGGTCTTGAGGTCATTTGGATAACCTCTAAATGGTCTTGAGACCGTTTTCCCCATCCGATCACTAAAAATTGTGAAATTCAATGAGGGTTTGCATCATTGGGTTACTCATCAAACTAGCTATTGATTGCATTACAATTTGATATCTTTGAATCTTTAACTTCTTCACCATACTCAACCCTAGACCTCCAGATGGTCTTGGTTGACCTACAAACGGTATTGAGACCGTTTGGGTGATCTCCAAATGGTCTTGAGACCGTTTGGGTTAATCAACCCAAAGAATTAAATTAATCAATTGCAAAATCAGCACTCAACCCGATTAGGGTTTCTAATTAGATGATTGTCCATACATTGATTCAATCAATTGGAACTATTAGATCCTCACCCAACAAGTACTAGGGTCCTGAACTAAAATGGTCAACCCATCCAAATGGTCAACCATCCTAAATGGTTTGGGGTTTAAGACTCTAAATGGTTTGCAAACCGTTTAGTCTCTAAACGGTTTGGTGAAACCGTTTGGACCAAGATCTTCAAAACCGTTTGTAAGGGAAACTTGTTGGATTATGTGCCCAAGATGTTGTCATCATCATCTACCTTCATTCATTCAAAAGTTACTGCCGTTTTCAGGGTAATTACAACAATGGATCAGGGGAATTTCAAATAGAACAAAACGTTCAACAAATAATGGAGGATTGAATGCAATAACAATACTTAAGGGTTTAAGTTATATAAACCACCTCCAATTGAGCTTCAATGTTTCAAGATCACGTCAACAATGGTGGATGCAACTCCCTTTACTTTCCCAAGGCTTGTCCTCAAGCTTAGAGTGAAAAAGATTGGCTAGAAAGGAAGATTGATGGAGGAAAAGAAGAAATCCATCATTTATTTTCGATTTCCACCATGAAATCATGGTTGACAATGATCAAGAAGCTTACCTACAGGTTGGGGGTCGTCCTCCAGCTGCTCGTAGCTCCCTTTTTCGGTTTCCAAGCAAAGAGAGGAAGTGGGTTCGAAAAAAGCCTTTGATTTGGGTTGTAAAAGGTGTTTTTATAAGAAAAAATCAACGAGAGAGAAAATGCCTTATAAAATTCTTTTAAATTCCAAAATTAATGCCGCCTCTTCCCCCTCAATTCCTTGGCCAAGAAGCCATACTCATACCCTTGCAAAAACTTCTTCATTATCCAATAATTAAAAGAAAAGGAATTAAGCACCTTAAACATATTATACTAATATCCCCTTTTTAGTGGATATTACTTTTTCTTATAATAATGTGAGTGGAGTCTTCACCTCCTTAGGATATTTCGTTTCCTTTGCAAGTCATAAGGGTGTTCACACTTGATAAAATTCAACCATTTCGTTTTTGGTTGAAGTCCCTTCAATTACTTTTATTTATTTTTGCATTAAATTGAATTAGGGTTTCAATTATGCTTAAATCTTGATTATTTTAATATCAAGATTCTCTCTCCTCCAAAATAATTCAAATGAGGCGCCCCTCCCATTTTATTTTCTCTACTTGATGCCAAGAAACATGGGGGACCCTCTAGAAGTGTTATTTTTCATATTGAACCCTAGGTTTTGGGTAAATTGCACATTACACCAAAACTAGGTTTTAATGCACAATGATTGCTCAGCAAGCTCTATCTTGGTGCTCAAGCTTGTGGAAACCATACCACTACATCATTATAATTCTTATGATGCCTCAACATCTGAGGAACATTATATCATGTAAAATTTGCAAGTTAACCCCTCAACTTGGGTAATTTGCACTTTAGTCCAAAATAAGCAAACATTGCTTCAACATTATCCAAACAGGACCAAAATTGAAACATAGGTTCCTCTTGGGCCTTAATTACTTTTCACAATATAAAATTAAGGATCTAATTAACTTTCTTAAGAAAAACTCCCAGGGTTAATGCATAACCCAGGTTAGGGATGTTACAAATTATAAACCCCTAACAAGGTTTTCATCCCCAAAATCCCAGGTAAAGAAAGATAGATATTATTCATTCATCATACTATTTTATCTCCACATAATATCTCATTGTTATGGAATCACCATAAAATTTTGATCAACACAAAATTTTTCTACACAAGATATCAATAGAATCAATTTCATAGGACACATACTTCGTTGTCCTTTCATTATTTACTGTGGAGTTGTTACTGTGCCAGGTGACACTTTTCATTATTTTACCATTTCATGTAATAGATTCTTGTTCCTGAGGAGTCTCCCATACTCCCTATTTAATTCAACATTCCACTTTCATGATCACAATTATGTTCTGTCACCCTCTTGGGATTATTAGTCTTTTCATACCTTGATTGTTCCATCTCACCTGGTGACGCAATACTAGTTTTTCCTTATTACTTGCATCAACTATCTTATTAGTTTTACATTTTCTCATCATAAAGAGAGGTTACTTACCAATTAAGAATTTATTTTAAAGATATCTTTAATTGTTATGTTTATGCAAAGCATAAATCCCTAACATATGATGTTCATAATATTTTATGTATAATTAAACTGATTTCATGGTTGACCATTCTAGGTAGTCAACATAAATCATTTGATATTTCTTAGATACCAAAATTTCTTACCTTGGTATCTATCACATGTGTTGAAAACACATCACATATTTATCTTCCTTTCATCTTAGGACATTACTTGTTACATGTATCTTCACCTTGGAATCAAAGTCCAAGATAAACTAATACTTTTCTAAGTATCCATCACATGAACATTTTTATCTTATGCACATAAAGTGTCCTAAGACCCACTTGATTGTCATGTCCTCAAAAGGAAAGAAAACAAGGAATCATATTCCTCTTATTATTTCATGAATTTTCAACTATTCATGAATCATTTACTCTTTGTCTCATCCTAGGTTGCTTGCCCTCATTAGAGGAATCTATAAGGATGATCACATACATTGTTCCTTTCTTTGTTATTATCTAACATATTCATGAACATCTTATGATCTCATCAAACTTCCCATCTCCACATTATGGGAAATATCTTTATTATACTTACAAACTTTATCGGACAGGGATCATCTCCCTTGTTCCCATTCTTATCTTATTAGGAGTATACTTTTTAATTTCTCATAAAAACATACTCATCTAAGATTATCTCAGATTTTTTTTCTTGTTATTAGGATATGACACATTATTCCATTCCATATTTCTAATTTCATGATACTCATTGGATTGTCTCAGAATGACTACTTGATCAGAGCAATCAAAAAGATAACAATCCAAGAGGTTCCATACTTACTTTATCATCAATAGTTGTATACCTGGCCAGGGTATATAAATACTGAGATTAAGTAGTATGCACTTTGTATACTATCATATTCCTTCCTCTCCATATTATTACAAGCATAAGATTTAACATTCCTAGATTTTATCCATGCATCTCTTCTATACCTCATCCTTTTTCATAGAGGTAAGAACATTATGAAACATCTATAATGTTACTGTACAAAATGTATGTCCTCATAGGACTAACCAAGGAAAAGCTCCATCAATTACTTTATCAATTTAACTCAGGAAATCATAAAAAGAAATATTAAAATAACATTATTTTGTCTAACCTATCATAACTCATGGGTTGTTCATTGTCTCAGGCTGATTCTGCCTCAGAGGTTGATTCATCATAACATTTCTGGCTGAGAAATCTCTCGCCAGATGTCCTACCTGTCTACACTGGTGGCAAGTTCTGAGCTCTAGATGTGGTCTAGAAGGTTCTTTACCCTTTCTGGATAGCCATTGCCTTGGTGCACTAGGCCCTGGTTGTACCGATGGTACCAAAAACTTCTTCTTTTTGGAACTACTAGGCCTCTGTTCCTGAGTTTGGATAGGTCTTTTCTCAATTCTTCCTTTATATTCCTTTTTTGGACAATTAGTTTTGATATGTCCAGGCTTCCTACACCTATGGAAAATCCTAGTTTCAGATTATATCCTATTCCTTTCATCATTATTTATTGCTCCAACATGCTGATGTTGAGCAGGATTCCTTTTGGAGTTCAAAACTTCATCATTGGGGGCTGATAGTCTAGGTTGCATTGCTAATGCATGATCTACTATATGCATCATAGCTGTCCTAAATTGCTCAAACAGAGCAGGGAAAGCTGGGCTCTCTATCATTGCTAGGTCAAACTGGGGATGTGCAGGTATATGTTCTTCTCTGCTCTGATCCCCTATACCTCTTCTTGGTGTAGAATTGCTGCTTTCTGCAGCAAATTCCTCATGTGACCCAGCCATCTTCAAGTTCTTCTTCTCCTATATGAGCAGAAGACACTATCAGATACACTGGAAGACACTAAAACAAACTCTACTACCTTAGTCCTATGTCTCTGTAGACTTAGCAAACCTAGAGCTCTGATACCACTAAATTGTGGCATCCAACTCACAAAAACCAGAATTACTTAAGCGGAAGCGAATCATTTACAGCAGAATTACTGAAAATCACTAAAAATTAAAACTTTTTACAAAGAGATCCCAACATAGGAAAACTCTTGCATCATGAACCAATGTAATACATTTACAACCTGGTTTATAAGTACATGCCTTGTACCATCTCTTCTTGAGGATTACCAACATTAACTACCCTGTGAATACTGTAATTACAGGCAGTATAAAAACCTCAAGGAATTAAGCCAAAATATCAGATCTATTATCAAAGGCATTAACTACTAACTCCGAGGACCTGAGAGTACAAAGACGACACATATGCCTTTCTATACAAAACTTGGCAGCCAATGCCTCCACCTGAGTTATCACTGTTGTCCCTAATACTGCTGCTGCTTTTCCCTTGATATAGGGTTCCTGCTTTTTCTTCTGCGTTTACCTAAAAAGTTGAATCCCACGGGGGTGATACAATTGTAAATTTCCCAGCGAGAGATATAACTTTTTGCCAAAACATCATTATTGCAGTTTATTAGAATTGAAAACTGAGCAGGAGTTCTTTTATATATTAATAGTAGTATTATTCATTGTGTAAACATAATAAGATAATCTCCTTTCCCAAGGAGAACATTGCATCTACTCATGGTAGAATCATAATTCATTCATCTACTTGCAATGAATATAAAGAGATATGAATAATCATTTATTAACTAGAGATGCATAAAAGAATGTAACATTAGGCAATAAGTTTCTGTATTCAATCCTTAAGCAAACATGCTATACGGCTGATTACATTTTACAATCACACTTATGCCCTGAGGAGATGAGGTATACCGCTCATACTCCAACCGACCATTGCGAAGTCGAAATTGGTGCCATACAAGGTCAATGGTAGAGCCAGCTACCATGACCTCCCTTATCTCAGTCAGTACGAGATCAAATGCAGGACATCTTGTGTCTCTGCTAAATAGCTTTCCAGGGTATACTGGTAAGTTTGCTATAGAGTTATAGTGGCGTGATGTACTCTCTTTGCAATCGAGAGATTTCATGTTTATCTCACTTCGATCCGACATTTATATTATTGGGAGATTCGTGATACATCCATCCCAGTTTTGGGGGATTAGTGATACATCTACCCTGACATATATAATGAACCATTGAGATATATACTGTTTATCTCGCATCAATTCCTCCATTAGGGCATAAGGATATGTTCGCCCATTACCCCCACATATTCAAAAATATGCATTCTAGGTTTTTTCCGCAGAGCAACCCGTTTCACCATCCAACAAGTTCTGACATTGATGGTTATATGGCCAAGGCTCTACATGATATGATTTCACTTGATTAATTAAGTACATTAGCATATTCTTTTAGCATCAGTCAAGTTCTCAAACATAACTTATTCAGACAAATGCTACAAAGAAACATGTACTATTTTCATCAATCATTTCTCAGTCTTTATAAGACATTGGGATCTCAATCCCTCATTTTAATACTGGGAATTCTCATCCCTCAACCACATCATTTCCATGCTTATCAAAACTGGGTATTTAAACCCTTAGTTCATCACTGAACACTATTACCACTACTTAGGTAACTATTACGTCTAGGTCCTCAGACCCAGGTATACATGATACTTGTTACACAAGCATCTCACATGGTTCACAAGGCCCATTAAGTGTTTTGTCACCTTTCACTAGGCAACAACTTACTCATGTGACTCATAAATTCCATGCACATTTTTGTTACTTTTACTAATCAACCACAACATTAAGGCACACAAGGCCAATCAACATTTTTGTTATATAAAAGTCATAGCTCAAATCTAGCTTTGTTCATCATCTCATGATATCTGCATGGTTAGTATACATGATAACAGTCATATAAATCATTTATCACATTAGGTGATACAATAGTAACATCACCATTCCTTTATCAGGATTAGGGTTTACTATCAAATAGGCTTTTCATCCTTTTACCGAAAAATTAGGGTTAGGGTTTTCCCATCTCACATTTATTAGGGTTTCATGATTATATTATCTATGCAACCCTAATATATTGTTCCATTCCTCTAGAAGTATATTAATGGTATCATAAGTATTTACTCATGATCATTACTCTCATCATATAACATTCAATGATTATAAATTCAAGGTATGAGTTCATCTCTCAACCTTGCCATGGTATGATTATATCATACCCATTATCTTGACTTAATCCCCTTTCTCATAATGTTAGTCAACACTTATCAAAGTGCATTGAATTCATTATATCTTTATTTTAATAATTTACATAACACACACTTCTTGTGTTTCTTATCCAAGTATCTTGGATTTGAGGTGCATCAAGGTATGTCAACCCTGAAATGCTAAATACATGATAACTATCATGTCTCGATATATCACTTTACTTATTACTTTCTAACTCACCTAGTTTTTCCAACTTATCTTGTATTAAGGTAATTCCCTCTTAATACTTTTAACTACTCACCTATCACTTTCATCATATAGTGCATAGATCCCATATTAGAATTGTCCAGTTATCTTTAATGATATGGACTTATCTAATGGTTAGACATTGTTGATATAGAATAACCCATTATCAACCACTTTGGGTATTTCAACTCTTAGGATGTTAACCACATCATTCCTAAGAGTTTCATGTCCTCATCTTTGTAAAGTGTATAGGGTTGTTACTCATGTATAAAATTAGATATATAATGAACTAGGCATCATATTGTCCCTTATATCCTTACTCATTGAAGTATCAAGATCACCATTCATATGGTTCATCACTTTTACCCTTTATGGGTGTAAATTCTCATCTTACATTATTATATTAGCTACACCCTACTTTAGTGTATTGGCCATTATTCCATTACTAGGGTTTCATATATCATTACATGGCATCAGCCTGGATTTGAGTCTCACATCACATCATTATATTAGGGTCCCACATAACATTATTCGAATTTAGGGTTTCAATGACATTACCCTAGATTAGGGTTTCACATTCAATAGCCCTCAATTAGGGTTTACTATTGATCCCAATTAGGGTTTTGTATCACATTACACTGAATTAGGGTTACTCATGTCATCTCCATCAATTAGTGTTACTTCCTTTCCTTAGATTAATATTACACCTAGCATTGCCCTAGATTAGGGTTAAATTTCATCTATCTTCTTGATTAGGGTTTCATGATTTCTTTATCATGGATCATTCCCTAATTACTCATTCATTTATGTTGAGAGTGTTGAGGCTTAACCACTATATGGTTATCATTCATGTAGGAAGTCCTCTCTCTCTCATTCTCTATGAGATGATACTTTTTTCATACTTGATTAGATTAGGTCAACTCATCTTGAATGAAGGTTGACACAATGTATTACATCATTACATCCATATTCCTTAAAGATTAATCATTCAAAAGATACTAATCACCCTATCTTATTAAGGGTACAATTACTATAATCACCCTTGGATTACATCATGTAATGATCAATTAAACAATTGACCTTTAATCACCTTAATTGTCCATATGGTTTTGGTTGATTACTTCCAAACGGTCTTGGTCATTTAGACCTCAAACGGTCCTGACCAACCATACCTCAAACGGTCTTGTTTGAAATACCTCCAAACGGTCTAAGACCGTTTAGACCTCCAAACGGTCTTGATCAACACTTGAAACTGTTTAGAAAAGTAGGTGCTTGAAACAGTTTGACAAATTAGGTGCTTGAAATAGTTTGAGTCTCAATCGGTTTGGGATCATTTGGTCCCAAACGGTCTTGAGACCATTTGGTCCAAACCTCCTCAAAACTGATTGGACCAAAAATGATCTCAACCACTCAAATTGATTTAGGGTTTCCAAAATTAATTCCTTAATCAATTGAATCCATGTAATTACTCATCAATTGAACCTAAGAACCATACTTAAATTGAGCTTAATGAATCATATTTCAATTGATTAGACTTTCAATTGATCATCAATTAGGGTTTTGAACCCAATTGAATTAGTCATTGTGGAACTAATTGCTTTGAAATTATTGGACCATCATTCAAATTGGACATGACCTGGCCCCAAACGGTCTTGAGGTTGTTTGGATGACCTCCAAACGGTCTTGAGGTCGTTTGGACAACCTCCAAATGGTCTTGAGACCGTTTGCCCCATCCCATCACTTAAAATTGTGAAATTCAATTAGGGTTTGCATCATTGGGTTACTCATCAAACTAGCTATTGATTGCATTACAATTTGATATCTTTGAATCTTTAACTTCTTCACCATACTCAACCCTAGACCTCCAAACGGTCTTGGTTGACCTCCAAACGGTCTTGGTTGACCTCCAACGGTCTTGAGACCGTTTGGGTTAATCAACCCAAAGAATTAAATTAATCAATTGCGACATCAACACTCAACCCGATTAGGGTTTCTAATTAGATGATTGTCCATACATTGATTCAATCAATTGGAACTATTAGATCCTCACCCAACAAGTACTAGGGTCCTGAACTAAAATGGTCAACCCATCCAAATGGTCAACCATCCTAAATGGTTTGGGGTTTAAGACTCTAAATGGTTTGCAAACCGTTTAGTCTCTAAACGGTTTGGTGAAACCGTTTGGACCAAGATCTTCAAAACCGTTTGTAAGGGAAACTTGTTGGATTATGTGCCCAAGATGTTGTCATCATCATCTACCTTCATTCATTCAAAAGTTACTGCCGTTTTCATGGTAATTACAACAATGGATCAGGGGAATTTCAAATAGAACAAAACGTTCAACAAATAATGGAGGATTGAATGCAATAACAATATTTAAGGGTTTAAGTTATATAAACCACCTCCAATTGAGCTTCAAAGTTTCAAGCTCACGTCAACAATGGTGGATGCAACTCCCTTTACTTTCCCAAGGCTTGTCCTCAAGCTTAGAGTGAAAAAGATTGGCTAGAAAGGAAGATTGATGGAGGAAAAGAAGAAATCCATCATTTATTTTCGATTTCCACCATGAAATCATGGTTGACAGTGATCAAGAAGCTTACCTACAGGTTGGGGGTCGTCCTCCAGCTGCTCGTAGCTCCCTTTGTCGGTTTCCAAGCAAAGAGAGGAAGTGGGTTCGAAAAAAGCCTTTGATTTGGGTTGTAAAAGGTGTTTTTATAAGAAAACATCAATGAGAGAGAAAATGCCTTATAAAATTCTTTTAAATTCCAAAATTAATGCCGCCTCTTCCCCCTTAATTCCTTGGCCAAGAATCCATACTCATACCCTTGCAAAAACTTCTTCATTATCCAAGAATTAAAAGAAAAGGAATTAAGCACCTTAAACATATTATACTAATATCTCCTTTTTAGTGGATATTACTTTTTCTTATAATAATGTGAGTGGAGTCTTCACCTCCTTAGGATATTTCGTTTCCTTTGCAAGGAATAAGGGTTTTCACACTTGAGAAAATTCAACCATCTCATTTTTGATTGAAGGCCCTTCAATTACTTTTATTTATTTTTGCATTAAATTGAATTAGGGTTTCAATTATGCTTAAATCTTGATTATTTTAATATCAAGATTCTCTCTCCTCCAAAATAATTCAAATGAGGCGCCCCACCCATTTTATTTTCTCTACTTGATTCCAAGAAACATGGGGGACCCTCTATAAGTGGTATTTTGCATATTGAACCTTAGGTTTTGGGTAAATTGCACATTACACCAAAACTAGGTTTTAATGCACAAAGATTGCTCAGCAAGCTCTATCTTGGTGCTCAAGCTTGTGGAAATCATACCACTGCATCATTCTCATTCTTATGATACCTCAACATCTGAGGAACATTATATCATGTACAATTTGCAAGTTAACCCCTCAACTTGGGTAATTTGCACTTTAGTCCAAAATAAGCAAACATTGCTTCAACATTATCCAAATGGGACCGAAATTGAAACATAGGTTCCTCTTGGGCCTTAATTACTTTTCACAAGATAAAATTAAGGATATAATTAACTTTATTAAGAAAAACTCCCAGGGTTAAGTCATAACCTAGGTCAGGGATGTTACAATAACCCTAAAATCATGCTTCAATCCAATGTTGAAGATGATCATTGCCTCACCTTAGGGTTAAGTATGAGATACTTCTTGATCCTTAACACCTTTGCACGATACCCTAGTGCTCTTGCACGATATGCCACCACTCATGCATGATATGAAACTCACTTGCACTATATACCACTCACTTGGGATCGAAACTCTTCACTATGGCCGATATCACCCTATATGGCCAATATCGCCCTACTTGGCCGATATGCTCTTGCTATGGGTGATACCCTAGGACCTATGCATGATATATTTTCACTACTGAACGATAAAATAACCCTATGCATGATACCCTAGGTAAGGAGGTGGTAAGAGTCAAACAATTTCACTAAGGGGTGAAACTAGCGGTATATATGCTTGTTGTTCATGAAGGAGTGTAAAAATGAGGTGTCATCAATTTGAGCTAGTAGGTGCCACGTGTCCATGCATGGATGACACATGTACATGCATGAATAAACATTTATATTGACATGCAAAACAGTTCAGTATAAACTAAGGATGAATATTCGTCCATTACTTATCCCTTTGAATAAAATATATCAATTAAATCACCACTTTATTCATAACCTGACACAACTTTTCTTAGGAAGTTGTAACCCGATACACCTCACCTCCTTGAGGTTATTTGCATGACATGGCCTTTGACAAGAGTCCAAAAAACTATATGAGGCTTGTCCTATGGCTCCTTGGCCGATAGGCACTCATATATAAGCTTTTCAACTTGATACAACTCAAGTTAGGGTTTCATATTCAACCCCCTTTCTTGGTCATTTCATCACCAAGAGTACCATCACTTATAATTAATTCAAACATGGTGTCTCCTTATTTATCTCTCCTCTACATGATACTAGGAGGGAGTAGGGACACTCTAGAGGTGGTATTTTACATATCAATCCTACATTTTGGGTAAATTACAATTTGTACCGAAACTGGTGCATAATGCACTAACATTATTCAAACAAGCTGCAACTTGAAATTTAGGCATTCCACAAGCCATAATTTAACATAATTCTCTCTCTTATGATGCCAAAACACATGAGGTACATTAAACATGTGACATTTTGCAATATAATCCTCATCTTGGGTAAATTGCACTTTATGCCCAAACTATCATATAATGCACAAACAGTTTGCAAATAAGCTCAAACTTGAAATTTAAACTCTACAAGAGTTTTAATTACTTTTCAAAAGATTAAAACAAGTTTAGAAACAACTTACTTAAGAAAAACTTCTAGGGTTTAGTCATAACCCAGGTCAGGGATGTTACAATTATCAACCCCTAACAAGGATTTTGTCCTCGAAATCTCAAGAGAAAAGAGAAGGGTACTTCCTCCTCATCTCTTCCTATAACTCCCATGTGGATTATTTAATGCCATGGTGATGCCATAGAACTTTCACAAGAACTATGCCTTTCTTTTTCAACTTCTTGATTCTTCTGTCAAGAATCATCATTTGACCCTCCACATAGGATATATCCTCATTTAATTCTACCTCTATAGGTTGCAACACCAACTCTGTATCAGGATGACATTTTCTCAACATGGATACATGGAACACTAGATGTAGTCTACGTAGCTCAGATGGCAACTCCAACCTATAAGCTACCTTTCCAATCCGTGCTGTCACTGGATAAGGTCCCATAAATCTAGGAGCTAACTTACCCTTTTTCCCAAATCTGAGAACACCTTTCCAAGGAGAGACTTTGAGATACACCCTGTCTCCAACTTGGAATTCTAAGGGTCTACGACGCTTATCAGGATAAGATTTATGTCTATCATGGACAACTTTAAATTGTTGTTGTATTACTTTAATCTTCTCAGTTGTTTGTTGCACTAACTCAGGACCCAGAAGTTGATATTCTCCTATTTCATACCAGCATAGCGGAGATCTACACCATCTACCATATAATGCTTCATATGGTGCCATATCAATACTAGTCTGGTAACTATTCTTGTAGGCAAACTCTATTAGGATCAAGTGTATGTCCCAACTTCATACAAACTGAAGAACACATGCTCTAAGCAAGTCTTCCAAAATCTGTATAGTTCTTTCAGATTTCCCATCTGTCTGGGGGTGGAAATCTATGCTAAACTTCAACTGAGTACCCAAGGCTTTATGTAGTCATTCCCAAAAATTACTTGTAAACTGTGGACCTCTATCAGATACAATTGTAGCTGGAACCTCGTGTAATCGCACTATCTCATCTATATAGATCTGTGCAAGTTTCTTAGCAGTATAGGTTGTTTTGACAGGAATAAAATGTGTTGACTTAGTCAACCTATCAACTATCATCCAAATGGAATCATGACCTTTGGCTATTCTAGGTAAACCAACCACAAAGTCCATGGTCACGTGATCCCATTTCCATTGTGGTATAGTTAAAGGTGGCAACGTTCCTGCGGGCTTCTGATGTTCAGCTTTAACCTACTGACATACTGGACACATCATAACAAACTCAACTACATCTTTCTTCAAACCAGGCCACCAATACATATCTTTCAAGTTATGATACATTTTGGTACTCCTTGTATGCATTGCATACATGGATGAATGAGCTTCCTCTATGACTATCTTCCTTAAGTCATTGGCATCAAGTACTACCATCCTACCATGGTAACAGACTACCTCATCCTTTGACTCATGAAAACTGTCATGTTTCTCACTACCATACTCTGATCTGATCTGCCTACTGCTGGCCTGATGTGGCTGTTATGTATGTATAAACAGGTGACGAACTCTGGTGCTAACAGTACAGCTGGTTCCAATAAGCTATGGACATATATCAAAGCTTGTAATATTTTTATAACATGTTTCTCTACAGGATCTGGATGCAAAAGTTCTCTTATGTATGCTTTCCGCAAACGGTTTTAATTAACCTGTGTTTTTCGTAATATGTGGTTTATGGTGTTTCTGCACATTTTCGCATGGCATTTCATTATTTATGTTATATCAGGGTGTCACAGGGTGCTCCAGTTCTTTTTGTTAAAAAGAAGGATGGGTCTATGAGATTATGCGTAGACTATAGACAACTTAACAAGGTGACTATTAAGAACAAATATCCTCTACCAAGGATAGATGATTTGTTTGACCAGTTGTGTGGTGCAACAATATTCTCTAAGATAGATCTAAGGTCAGGATATCATTAATTACATATCAAGGAGAGTGACATACCTAAGTCAGCCTTTAGGACAAGGTATGGTCATTATGAGTTTGTAGTTATGTCATTTGGACTAACTAATGCACCAACTGCATTCATGGAGCTGATGAATAGAATCTTCCAGCCATTCCTTGATTAGTTTGTAGTGGTCTTCATAGAAGACATCCTGATATACAGTAGAGATGGTCAACAACATGAACAACACCTTCATCTAGCCTTGACATTGTTGAGACAACACAAGCTATATGCCAAGTTTAGCAAGTGTGAGTTTTAGTTGTCAGAAGTGTCTTTTCTTGGACACGTTATATCTGCTTCAGGTATTCGTGTTGATCCACAAAAAGTGGAATATGTATTAGAGTGAGAATAGCCCAAGACACCGACTGAGATTTGTAGTTTCTTAGGCCTGGAAGGTTATTACACGAGGTTTATTAAAGACTTCAGTTCTATAGCCTTACCCCTAACCAAGTTGACTAGTGCACATGTGTTAGCTGTACCTGAGCAGGGAAAGGGATACATTGTTTTCTGTGATGCCTCTAAGAATGGTCTAGGATGTGTACTGATGCAGAGTGATCATGTAGTTTCTTTTGCTTTTCGACAACTTAAGAAACACGAGGAGAATTATCCGATGCATGATCTAGAATTAGTTGTAGTGGTTCACACATTGAAGATCTGGAGACATTATCTCTATGGAGAAACATTCTAGATTTTTACAGATCATGAGAATTTAAAGTACATCTTCTCACAACACGAGTTGAATATGAGACAACGCCGCTGGATGGAGTTAATCAAGGACTACGATTGTAAAATTGATTATCATCCAGGAAAGGCCAATGTAGTGGCGGATGCACTAAGTAGAAAATCATCATTGCCAACTATAGATAAAGCACAGTTGAACTCTTTAGTGTGCTTTAAACAAGACATGCTTGTCTATTTGAGGCAAAACAATGTGCATCTTAAAGTATCTTTGTTAGCTGGATTGTTAGCTGAGATGCAAGTGAAACCTACTTTGAAACAATAGATCAAAGAGGCACAATAGGATGATATTAAAGGTACAACAATTATACATCGTAAAACCACATCAAAACACCTCTGAGGACCTAAGAGTAAAGGGATGACTCTAGGACTCTACTACAAAACCACCAAAATAGCAGCATGTCCATCTCTTACCTTCTACTGCTCCTCTTCTTGTTGCTCGGTCACATCATCATGACCACCACCACGTCTAACGTGACCACCTAAAAAGGTTGTAAACCAGCGGGGTGAGACACACAGTCCCAATGAGAAACATAACTCCCCACTGAAACTATAAAACCTCAAAAGGTTAAAGCTATTAGCTGGTTGAGACATATAATAAGAGCATCATACTGATCAAGACTATTATTACCATCAATCTTACCAAGATACCCAAGAGGCATATAACCAAGTATTTCTTTATGGAATATGATTGACAAGATAAGATTTATAAGAACTTATCACAAAATATGAAGATCATACAAATAACTGCAAGGTATAACTAGATCAGCTATATAAGCAAGGCCTTAATCAATGTTCCGTGTTTTGCCTTAAGCAACATAAATACTATACGACTATATTACAATTTATTATGCCCTGAGGAAGTGAGCTGTTCCTACTCAAATCCAACCTTTGGCTGCGAAGCCCAAAACCGGTGCCATACAAGGTCATTGGGAGAGCTGGACTCCAAGACCTCACCTCCTCGTGGTCAGTGCACGAAAACCAAAGTAGGACCGTAGTCTCATGCTTATATGGCCTCATCCTTAGGGTCAGCTCTGCAAGCTACCCATATCTCTAGCTCACCTTGACACATGTGCTAGTATACTATTTTAGCCACAAGCCTGATCACCATGGTCTTGAGCCATGAACACATTCATGCTCTAACTCATTGAGTCATGGGCCTATTCACCAAGCTCTTTACCATACAAAGTCTACAACCACAGTTGTACTCTAATCCTCCTATTTTCGGCTAGGAGAAACCCCACATATTCAACAATATGCGCTCTAGGTAATCCCACATGATAAACCTGTCTCACCATCATCAAAATCTGACAATGATGGATCTATGGCTAGGGCAAACTACATGATATGTTCCACTATAATTAACTAGTATATTTTAAGTGAGTTTTTGAGGCAACCAAGTTGTAGAACATAAGCAACATTGAGCTATATTAATATTATTATTATCACATCATCATGGGATCTCAATCCCTCCTCACAGATTGCCACTGCCTCTCAAGGCATCAACATCTTGGGATAGCAATCCCTTATCTCATCATTAGAGAGGATAACACCTCAACTAGGCACTCAGCCTTAATCATGTCCTCAGACCTATCTCATCAAACTGGTGATGCATGTTATCTCATCAACAAGAGTTATCATCATGATGCAGTGTTTTATTCAAACACATATACCTCATAGCTCTTACCTGGCTATGAATCCATATGATACACCTACATGGTTAGTATGCACATCAAGAGAGAGATAACTTAAATCACCAGACATGGCTCTTATTGATTATCATGTTATTAGGATTTGCAGATGCACATGTCATGATTATAAATATTTGTATCATACTGTATCAATCACATCCCTACTATCAAATCATGGGCAAACATCTTATTATCTTAATTGGTTTCATCTTTAAGCATCAAACATACCACTAGTTTACAAACCATTATTCATATTTCAATATCAACAACGATGTGATTATAAGATAAAGAACCATAAACTAGGTTTTCCGAGTTACACCTATCCCTCACCAAAGATGCTTGCTACCCTCACTAGAAGTGTGACGGGCTGGGCGCCCCTCACTACAGATGGTATCGGGCAAGGTCATACCCTCACCAAAAGGTAATCGACTAGGGTTTCAAACCCTAAAGCACATGTTACCATTACAGCCAACCAAACTGCACTCTAACATGCACTAGAGAGCAGCTAGCACAGAGGTGTGTCATGCAGCTAGAACTAGAGGAGTGTGTGTCGTGTATAAGGGATAACCTCCATCGATCAAGGCACTCTATCACCCATAACATCAAACCATATCATCCATGAGCATGGTAGCATCATATCGGCCAACCCTTAAAGGCACCTATTAGGGTTTCACCATACAAACACCATAACGGGCACCAAGCCACCAAGGCTCATCTCCACTTCATCATATCGGCCAGGACCAAACTCAAGGCAAGGGGGTATCGAGCAACCTTTCCCCAGAGGGTATCAGTCAGAGCACTAGGTCTAAGGTGTATCACCCAAGCTCACCACCTAGGTCAAGAGGGCCATATCAGGCACCAAGTCAACAACACAACTTGATGTATCGTCCAAGGGTTAAACCCTAGACAAAGAGGTGTCGGGCAACACTACTAAAGAGCATGTCGTGCAAAGCATGAAGCATAGCCTGACAGGGTCATCATCAACCTCAAGATCACCATCATCAAAACCCTAAAAGATCAAGAGGATTGGCTCACCTCTCAACAACCAAGAGAGAAGGGTCTTACACAACCTCCATCACTAAATGGGTAACATGATGGATCATCTCCATATTGACCAAGGTCTCAAACACTACTAGGTCAACACTCAACCAAGGCTCACCTCTCAAATCCATGGTGAGAGAAGAGTGTTGCCCAAGCAACTAGAATATAGACTCAACTCTCAATATCCAAGTGAGAGGGGTATTGCCTATATCTGTTACAACCCCAATTTTGGGTTCTTTTGGTGAGAAATGTAATTTCTCATATTAAAGATATTTGCACAACAAATGATATAATTGGAATTCATTTACAATATCCTTGATGATTGTGTTGTGGGCTTTATTGGCTATTGGGCCCAAATAACAAGAGATTTCAATTAGTGAATGAATAATTGAATATTCGAGAAAAGAAAGATGTAGAAACCTCTAGAAGGCAAAATAATATAATCCAAAGGTGGATTTCGTGCCACATGGGTTCCATGGGTTACAAGGAGTCCAAAGTTGCAAAGAAAAAGCAATAAAAAAGAAAAGATTAATTAAGTATTTCTTTATTAAGAAAGAAATTGAAAACAATGGTAAAATGTGGAAAATAAGTAGAAAGATGTGGAATTGGGTAATCCTTAGAGGAATTTCGTATCCCAAGAATTCCTAATGATAAAAGGAATACTAATGAGGAAAATAAAAGAGAAATAAAGAGAAATCCTCAAAAAGAAATATTTTAATAAGAAATACACATGATAATGAAGAATAATGCATTTAGATGCATCTAGAAGGATAATAGGTATCCTTAAAAAGTAATTTGGAAATAATAGAGTTCCTTGGGATCCAATAAATAGGAAAGAAAGAGAAAATACCAAAATTGCAAAATAAAAGGGTAATGTGATACATTATTAATGAATTTTGTGATTTTGATAAAGGGAAGTATTTCCTAAGGATATATATATATATATATATATATATATATATTCATGGCCAATAGATTAAAAGGCAAATAAAGAGAGTGAAGGAGAGGAATTTCGAATTCCTAGTATTTAAAGAAAATAGAATATCAAAAGGATGGGAAAATAGGAGAGAGAATCTTGCTTCCTCATAAAGGAATTGGATTCCCAATAGAAAAGAACCTTGTTTTCTTCATGGCCAAGCACGATAGGGCGTGGATGTCCTCCCTATATAAGGGGTCGAATCCTTGCCCAAGTCCAGAGGGACCCCAAGCAACTATCTCTCTTCCATCTTCTTATTTACGTTTCTTGGTGTCTAAACCCTAATAAAGGGAGGTAGGCCAACCCTAGGGACAAGGAGTAGCCACGAACTGGAACCATGATACCCCCACGATGCCGTATGGGAGCGCAAACATTCCCATGTGCTCTGGAGCTCGTGCAACGTCCAAGATCTAGCTGCAGGTCACCACGGGTCGCGGGACCAAGCAGGCCTGAAGTAGCTGCTCTACCCATAAACCAAAAGCACCCAGAGGTGCGAGAGGGTACGACGGAGGCGGGGGTAGCCACCCTGACGGCCATCGAGGTCGGGGATGGAGCTGGGAGCCGCACCTAGGGCTACAGGATGGCGCATCTGTGGCAGTTCACAAGGTTGAAGAAGGGTAACCCGACGTTGGACGGATATGCCCTTCCACGAGCTGTAGAAGAAGCCACTTACGCGGGGGTAGGAATGTCCTTTCGTCATGTTTTCTAAAGTGATGGGCAACGTTGCATGGAGCGCACACGTGGCACTCTCCGATTGTCCTGAGTAAGTGATTTATTGCAAAAATCATAATTAAATATCGGTAGCTTGGATGGACACACATAAAATATGAAAGTTGCTAAGAAAAATGAGGGGAATCCAATAAAAATATAATTAAAGCCTGATTCCTTTTGAAATTAGAAAAGTAATGGAAGACATCAACTTTAATGTATTAATGTTTAAAGAACCCTATTTTGATATGATTAAAGTGATTAATAGGGTTTAATAGATGATTAAAGTTGATATTAGCCTGTTAATGATAAAACGAAACATTAAGAAGAAAAAGGATTAACTTTGCATATAATTAGTTAATTTAGAGTTTCATATGCATGAATATACTTAATGGGCCTTAAAACCCTAACGTTGGTAATTAGGACTATTAATGGCTTTAATTATTTGATTTCATGTATAGAACTGAGTTTTCATGGTTATTAGCTATTTTGAGTATTAAAGTTCCTAATTTATGGATAAATACCCTAAAAGTAGTAATTAGGGTTTTCTCATGAATAAAAGGTGGAATTAATAGCAAATCGAGTTCATATGTGAATTGGACCATAATGAACTACGAATCAATGATAAATGTGTAGAATGATCTTGTCATGGATTAAATGGATAAAAATAATAGCTTTAATGTAAAAGAGGCTTAATGAACTTAATTAATGGTTAATTATGCCTTTAATCTAAAATTGAGGACTAGATGTGGAAATAATTAGGGTTGGTGATCAATTGCATTAAATTAGGGTTTAAAATTGTAAAAGATGAAGAAAACCCTAATTGTAATAGAAACCCTAAAAGTGAATTAGAAACCCTAGGAAGCGAGCTAGGTTTAATGGATCTTGATGATGTGAATAATAAAAAGGGAATTACGTGATTGTTTCAGGATCTTGTTGAAAATGCTTGCTTACTTGGATTCTTATTTGCATGGATATTTCTATTCAAATCGTCAGATCAGGTATGTGGTTAATTATGAATAACGGCCTTAGTTTCCCGAGGATTTTCTGGATGATTAATTGCATTGAATGCAAATTATCTATTTGGATGTTCATACTTGCAAATCATAAAGTCACTATGATTATCACATTAAAAAATAGAAGTATGTATTCTAGCACCTACATGCCACACTGATGGATGATGCCAAAGGTCAGGACCAGATGGGTAGACCAATGGACGCCTTGAGTGGTGACCCCAGGCACCAAGCTCAGGAATGACAAGGTGGCCTATGATATTGCATGACTAGTGGGCACCATGAGGGGTGACCCCCAGGTACCAAGCTCGAGATTGTGAAGGTGGCCTTAAGTCATTGGCAAAGGGAACCCTAAGGTGGGTATGCCAGGGTTAGGGCAAAAGCAGTGGAGAATGTCATACTAAAAAGTCTAAATTGTCTTGTTAATTAATTTGATTGTGATCACTAAATTGTTAGACATATTTGCAAGATTTTGGTTGTTCCCACGTACCAGTATATTTCGATATACTGACCGACGTTTTGTTTGTCGGCATTTTAGGAACAACAATTGAAATAACAAAACAGTAAAGTGACACATTGTGGAAATGAGAAGTAAAGTGCAAGGAGGATTAGATAGAATAATTCAAGATTTGGATAGATAGATTTCCAAAGTTTTCAAAGGTAAGTAAAGTTTTAATTTTATACCAAATTCTACTTAGTAGTAGAATTTCATAATTAATATTTATTATTTGTCAAAAAAATTGAACTTGTTAATTAAATAACGACTCTGACCTTCAGATCTCCCTTAATTGGGGGTTATCGAGAGGTGGGGTCGTTACAATTGGTATCAGAGCATAGGTTCCTCAATTAATATTTAATAATTATTAATTTTACAAATTCTGTAGAACCCAAGGGAGTTATTAGAGGATTGTCCGAAAGACTGAGGTGTCTAGAAAGGATCACGTCCGGGGGCTGGCAATATTTTCCTCTGCACCGCTAGTTGGAATATGAGGACTCCCGTATTGTGTGACTTCCTGGCCGATTTCTTAGGGTATGACTCGAAATAAGATACCTTTAGAACTCTCTCATCTTGTTCATCCCTTCTCAACTCAAATTCTATTAAGGACCTTAAGGATTAGGGTTTTCCTCTCTTCTCCTCACCCTCTTGAGGTATGGGTAAGGTTGATAAGGATTAAGGGATCCTCCATCAAATTAATGAAAAGCATGCAAATAAGATGTCATGGACATAAGCTTAATAGAGTAAGCGTAAAAGAATAAATACATGCTTAGGTCGCATGACATAAGTTGTCATTGCCCTCAGAAGAGACCTGAGGATAGACCTCCTTGGCAGGAGGATGAGTAGAGAGAGTTAGTCTTGGAGGTAGAGACCTCCATTAAAGGTAGAGACCTAGCACATCCTTTGAGGATGATGGTAACCCTAACCCTAAGTGGAGGTTAGAGAGAGATGACATGATGAGTTAGATGTCATGGTTGATTGAGTGTTTGGTTGGACATGCCTTTGGGATGCCATAAAAGGGTAGATGACCTAGTACCTTTGGCGACCAACCCTGGAGAGGGTCGTGCATGCCATAGAAAAGGATAGCTCCTTCGTGGATGAGGTTAGAGGAGAACCTATAGTTACCCTATGGGCTTAGGCAAGTAGGGTATAGCTTGATGAAATCCTGGTTAAGAGATCATGATGGATGGCTTATGAAAGGGGTATGGATGCTCTTGAGCCAACCATGAGTTGAGAATAGGCTTCAACCACATAGGGGGTATGCTTGTGAGCATGAGCCTTCATGGAGAAGGGACCTCTAGTAAGTATGGTTGGAGGCGGAATTAGCTCTAGAGAGAGGAAGCAGAACCCCAACAAGGAGGTTGGAAGCCTAAAACCCCGAAACTTGAGGAATAGTGGGAGTCGAGAATGATGAGACCTAAGTGGATGATAGTGGTTACCTTATGCTTGATCCCTGGAGGCTGATGATATCTTGGTTGCCTTTAGAGGAACCAAACCCTAGAGAGAGGACGATGCTTCTAGTACCCAGGGTATAAGTGGTTACCTGCTGGATGAGATAAAGAGTGCCTTAGACCACTGAGGAGGTTTAAGTACCCTGTTGTGAGGTTTTACACCTAGTTGAATGTCCTTAAGGAGGACTCAACTCTGAGGTGTTGCTTATATAAAAGGATCATGGGAGTACATGTCATACCTTGGACATGCTTGATTTGTGGTTAAGAGGTTGAGCATGTAGTTGGATATCCAAAGGTGAACCTAGGGTTCCTGGCCGAAGAGGGGAAGTGGTGTACCTAATGCTCATGATGAGAATTGAGTCTCTATAGTTTCGAGTATGCTACTCTTCATGTATAGAGGAAAAGGAAACCCCTTAAGTTGAAGGTAGGTTTGATGAACCCCTCACAACTAAGTTGGTCTAATGTTGAGGATGAGAACAAGTGTGACCTAGCATGGTTTAATAGGTGATCTGCTTGTGCCTTGGTAGCTGTTGGGTTAGGCATGTTCATGTGAATGTAAACCCTAAGGACGGTTGTGACCTTGTTGTCAAGAGTTGTAGTTTCCTCCCATCCTGGGAGAAGGACCCTTTGGTAGGGTGTATACCAGTTTTGCTGGTTTTGAGGTAACCTAAATAAGTCCCATAGGATCTTGAGAAGCTAAGCGAAAAGTACATGGAATGAGAATGAACCTGTACACCCATAGATAACCATCTCTAAGTGCATGTGGATGTGTTACTGTCGCACTCCAATCTCACATTAATCACAAACCCCAAAATTAGGGCACAACAGGTGGGATTAACACATAAACAACCATTCGTCACTTTTTAAAACAATTCAAGGCATTTAAATGATAACCAAGTTTAAACTGTAAACAGAAAACTGAGCAAACTGCAGGAACTTTTCTATTTAACTGATTAAAGATACAAGCAAGGTCTACAGCATAATACATTGATTAACATAAAGATAAAGCATAACAGTTAATTTACATCTGTGTACACATTCTCTTTCTCACTCACACCTTGTCCCGAGGATCGAGGGGAATGGACTAAGAGACCTCTAACTAGACTAACTACAACCTTCTATCGACTAAGCGTTGGGATGAAACGATCCTTCTGATTCCTGATGTTGATGCTGACCTGAAAATGTTTGAGTAGAGGGATGAGCCTACTCGCTCAGTGAATAACATTTCACTTAGCTATCACTAAACAACTCGTCAGGTTTATGAACTGAAATAAAAGCAAAATATATAATTCAAGCAGGGCAGTTCTATTGACATAGCAGATATACAGATAATAATCACATTCCTATGCATCAACAGATATCTCAGGTAGAAAAGCAGTTATATAAATTTACTGTGATCCTACATGATTATTTATTCATTTTATTATTATGCCCTAAATATATGCAGTGTACTCTGCATATAAAGATCTGCAGCAAATTCATGCTACGGTCCCACCGTACAAGACTTAGCGACACACCCGGGAAAAGCTAAGTCTGACGCCAGCCCTACTCTGCTACAGGACCCCTGGCTCTCCGGCCAGAAACATAGGCTCTACGGCCTCAATGCACAACCACGTGTGCTCCAGACTCCTCCTTTAACCTGAGTACACAGGCGGAGAGTCTCACAGGGTTACCTTCGTGACACACGCACAAATGGTGTTAGATAACCAAGTGTTCTTTTTGTTTTTCCCCAGTGCCATCGTGACACACGCACGATTGTTGTTAGACACTGCCTCTCTTTCTATCCTCGTGCCACCAGAATTACTCAACCGGTTGATGTTGGACACGAGTTTCACCCCTAAGTAACAGACCTTCCTTTAGGGGTTCTACGGTGTTAGGGCACTTAGGTCTATTAATTAACTAACAGATAAACAATTAAACAGAAATATCATATAGCAACTGTAAGACATAGAATTTCCTCTTTTTCATCATTCACATCACGCATTTCAAGTTCCAATGGGCTTATCACACTAAAATGTACATGCTACACTGTTTAAAGGTCATATCAACTGATACTGAAGCAAATAAGCATTTAAAATGAGTTAAATAATGATTTCTAAATGAACTGCCACTCACCACTTGAAACTCGGCCGACCACTTTGGAACTCGGCCAAACACTTCCCAGAATTTGGAACTCGGCCGACCAACCTCGGCCGACCAGCTGGAAACTTGGCCGATCCCCTGGGGAACTCGGCCGACCAACACACCGCTTGAAATACCTACAAGGAAACTCGGCCGATCAGAACCCAAACTCGGCCGACAAAAACACTGTTCGCTTATCTAATTAGGAAACTCGGCCGACCAAAGACTTAAACTCGGCCGATCCAAAAACACAGCACGATTGCCCTAAGAAGGAACTCGGCCGATCAAATAGAAACTCGGCCGAACCGCGCACAGGCAGAACATAAAAACGGCCTGCAAAAGTCGATTTCTCTCGAATCGACGGGCAAATCTCGAACAAACACCGCGATACGATCACAATCGATGCATATGACTAAACCGCACCTGAAGAGAAGAAGAAAACGAGCTGGGGCTGCACCGTGCACCCCAATCTCCAAGCCGTTTTCCCTGCAAACGCAGCTCCAGCTGCAAAACCGATTCGAATCGACGGAGAAGAATTACAGAGGAAAAGGACGAACTGCAGCAACTGATCGGAGCAAAACGAAGCTCCGACGCCTTTCTCTTCTCAGCTCCCTCTCTCTCTCTCTTTCTCTCTTTCTCACGCAAGGAAGGAGAACGCATAAGCGTTCTCTCGTTTCTGTAAAAGTGAAACGAGATAAGGGAGAAAGAGTAGATAAGGAAGAAAACCTAGGGGCCAAATCGCAAAGTTCAAAACTACAAACGGGTCCCTATAAGCCCAAAAACATGCAACTTTTGACTCGAAGGTCGGATTCGAACGATTTCTCTGGCAACGCTTCAAGCGTAAGATCCTACATGCTTTAGAAGCTAGAAAACACACTAAGAACATATCATATCCATTTTAAACATTTTTAACAAAAACAAGCTTATAACTTGACACATCAGCTAATCATATGCTTAACAGCATATTTACGGAATAAGCTCGACACGGGTCGTAACAATCTCCCTCCCTTATAAGAATTTTGTCCCGAAATTCCTAGAAGTGAAAAGGAAACTTGCCACACATCTCAGACTCTAGTTCCCACGTAGCTTCCTCAAGATTATGGTTTCTCCACAAAACCTTCACTAAGGGTATCTCCCGGTTCTTAAGCTTTTTGATCCGGTGATCAACTATCTGCACTGGTCCTTCTACATAGGACACATCTGTTCTAAGCTGCGCCGGTTCTGGATCTACAATCTTTTCTGTACCGGGATGACACTTTTTCAGCATAGACACGTGGAAGACATCATGAAGATTTGCCAACTCAGACGGCAAATCCAACCTATAAGCTACAGGTCCAATCCTTTCAACAATAGGATATGGACCCATATACCTAGGGGTCAACTTACCCCTCTTGCCAAACCTCAACACTCCCTTCCACGGTGAAACCTTCAAATAAACCTTGTCACCAACCTCAAACTCAAGAGACGTCGTCTCTCTGCATAACTTTTCTGTCTATCCTGAGCAGCTTTCAACTGATCCCTGATCATAGATATCTTTTCTGTAGTTACATCGACTAACTCAGGTCCAAGAATTTCCTTCTCACCCACCTCGTACCAACAAACTGGCGATCTACACTTCCTGCCATAAAGAGCTTCATATGGGGGCATTCCAAGACTTGAATGGTAGCTATTATTATATGCAAACTCCATTAGACTTAAGTGTTCTTCCCAGTTACCTCTGAACTGTAGCACGCATGCTCTCGACATGTCTTCAAGGGTCTGAATGGTCCTCTCAGATTGACCATCTGTCTGCGGATGAAACGCTGTACTGAACTTCAGCCTTGTGCCCATCGCATGATGTAACTGATTCTAGAATCTAGATGTAAACTTTGGATCTCTGTCAGAAATAATGGAAACTGGAATCCCATGTAACCTGACTACTTCATCCACATAAACTTAAGCCAACTTTGAAACGTCAAAGGTTGACTTGAGTGGAAGAAAGTGAGCAGACTTAGTTAGTCTATCCACAATCACCCATATCGAGTCTGAACCCTTCGGCGTCCTGGGTAATCCTACCACAAAGTCCATCGTGATGTGTTCCCATTTCCATTCTGGTATAGGAAGCGACTGCAAAGTACCAGCAGGTTTCTGATGCTCAGCCTTAACCTGCTGACACACCCCGCACCTAGCCACATATTCAGCCACATCCTTTTTCATGCCAGACCACCAGTACATCTCTTTGAGGTTCATGTACATCTTTGTGTTACCTGGATGCATAGCATACATAGAAGTATGTGCTTCCTCAAGAATCTGCTCTTTCAACTCACTGTTCCCAGGTACACACAACCTATCATGAAGATACAACATGCCTTCATCAGAAAACTTGAACTCTGTTCTCTTACCTTCTGACATTTCCTGCATGATTTTCCACAACTCATCATCACTCTGCTGTAATTCCTTAATCCGATTATAAAAAGTAGGTCTGACTTGCATCTGAGCAATCAACCCACTCTGTCCAGTCACATCCAAGTCCAAGTTCAATTTTCGCATATCTACAAGCAAGTCTCTCTTGAAACATGCCATAGAAAATGCATTAGCTGTTGAACTTGACTTTCTACTCAAGGCATCAGCTACAACATTTTCCTTACCCGGATGGTAATCGATTGTCACATCATAATCCTTGATCAGCTCAAGCCATCTGCGCTGTCTCAAATTCAAGTCTTTCTGAGTGAAGATATATTTCAGGCTCTTATGGTCTGTAAACACCTGACATGTCTCACCATACAAGTAGTGACGCCATGTCTTAAGAGCATGAACTATAGCAGCTAATTCCAGATCATGGACCGGGTAATTCTCTTCATTCTTCTTAAGCTGTCTAGATGCGTAAGCCACAACTTTTCCTTCTTGCATCAGTACACAGCCCAAACCTCTCCTAGAAGCATCACAGAACACTGTATAACCCTTATCTGTCTCAGGCAACACTAACACTGGCGCTGTGGTCAACTTCCTTTTCAAAATCTGAAAACTCTTCTCACAGTTATCAGACCAAACAAACGATGCATTCTTCCTCGTCAAGCGTATTAAAGGTGATGCTAACTTACTAAAGTTCTTTATGAACCTTCTGTAATAACCTGCTAATCCCAAGAAACTTTTGATCTCAGTAGGAGTCGTAGGCTGTTCCCACTGAAGCACAGATTCAACTTTCTTAGGATCCACGCTAACTCCATCTTTCGAGATAACATGTCCAAGAAATGCTACCTCGGCCAACCAGAACTCGCACTTGCTAAATTTAGGAAACAACTGGTGTTGTCTCAAAAACTGCAACACTACTCTCAAGTGTTGCTCATGCTGTTCATCGTCTCTGGAGTAGATCAGAATATCATCTATAAAGACTACAATAAACTGATCTAGGAACGGTTTGAAAATCCGGTTCATCATATCCATAAAGGCTGCTGGGGCATTGGTCAGCCCAAACGACATGACCAAAAACTCATAATGCCCATACCTGGTTCTGAAATCTGTTTTGGGAATATCAGAAGCCTTTATCCTAAGCTGATGATATCCAGATCTCAAATCTATTTTAGAGAAGATCGTCGCTCCACGCAACTGATCAAACAGATCATCTATTCTCGGCAATGGATACTTGTTCTTTATAGTGATCTAGTTCAGTTGCCTGTAATCTATACAGAGACGCATGGTACCATCCTTTTTCTTAACAAATAGGACTGGAGCACCCCAAGGTGAAGAACTGGGTCTAATGAAACCCTTATCTAGCAATTCCTGCAGCTGCACCTTGAGTTCCTTCAACTCAGCGGGTGCCATTCTATAGGCTGGCAGTGCTACTGGATGACTACCTGGATATATCTGAATTTCAAAATCAATGTCTCTGACAGGAGGTAAGCCTGGTAATTCTTCTAGAAAAATGTCAGAGAACTCACGAACCACAGTCACATCATAAACACTGGCGGTGCTCTTCTCTGATCTGGTGTCAACCACATGAGCAAGGAACGCTTCACATCCTTTCTGTAACATCTTATCAGCTACAGCAGCTGATACTATGCACGTAGGCAGAACTTTCCTGTCTCCAGCAAAGACACAAGAAAATTCACCTAATTGAAGGGTAGCTTCCTTCTTCCAACAATCGAGTTGCACTCGATATGTTTCAAGACAATCCATACCCAAGATGACTTGAAAGGTATTTACATCCAAGGGTATGAGATTAGCAGCAAAGGTAAAACCTCCAAAAGATAACAAGCATCCGGGACAAGACTCAGATAAAACTGTTGGTCCACCTAGTGGAACCCTCAACACTAACTCATCTACCAACTCTCGAGTTAACAGATTAAGTTTGCTGACTAAAGAGCGTTGTATAAAAGAATGAGTAGCTCCCGGATCTATCAAAACTGAAACCGGTATACTATTAAACAAAAGCATCTCTCCTGTAACAACTTGTGAAGAAATTATACCTTCCTGAGGTGTCAAAGAAAAGAAACGTGCTGAAGCTCTCTCTCTGCCACGCTGTCCTCTCTGACCACTCCTGCCACTAGGCACTCCACCACCTCTAGATCCAGAAGCCACAGAAGAACTTGGAACATCATGGTATTGAGGCTGGAAAGCTTGCGATGCTGCTTGTCGAAGCTGAGGACATTCCTTTCTGAAATGTCCTACTTGTCCACAGATAAAACAACCTCGAGGATTTGCACCCCAACACTGACCAGTATGTGTTCTTCCGCATTTGTCACATGGCGGTATCTCTTTCCTCTGAGGACTTGTCACTGACATTGACGACCCTGAAGACTGTCCACTAGTGGCACTGCTCCATCTTCCTGGGTTATATCCTCCTCTGCCTCTAAAAGTAGTGACATCCTCAGATTTCTGTCTACCAAAACAACCAAAACCACGCCCAAGTTTAGAAAAGAAACCTCTACCTCCACCTCTGTATCCACTACTAGACTGCCCTCCACTGAACTCTGCAGATCTCTTCTTAGACTCAGGCACCTTGTCAGCATTCACAGATTCTTCAACCTGTCTAGCAGCCTCAACAAACTCACCAAAGTTCTCTCTGTTCCTCCTACTAGTAGAAGAAACTGTATGCCGAATCTCTGGCCTCAGCCCTTCCTGAAACCTTCTACATCTCTCTATGTTATCGGGAACAAGCTGTGGACAGAAGTTCGCTAACCGTGTGAAAAGTGCTTCATACTCTGTAACTGTCATGTTCCCCTGCTTAATATTCTGTAACTGCCTGATTTTCTCATTAAGAAAAGTGGGTGGATAGAATTTAAGATGAAACTCCTCAGAGAAATCCTGCCAGGAAAGCTCTGTACCTCTCCTCTTTTCTTCCACACCACGCCACCACAACTCTGCATCGCCTATTAAAAGGTAGACCGCATGATTGACCTTCTTGTCTTCTGGAAGCTCCATCAGACGAAAGACCTTTTCTATCTGTCTAAACCACTCATCAGCTTCAGCAGGATCTGTAGTACCACTGAATTCTGTACCACCGAGCGTCTTTACAAGCTCATACGATCGCATCAGATCCTTACTGCTGGTAGAAGTAGAAGCTTGCCTATCAGCCTTGTACTTCTCCCTGGTCTCTAGAAACATCCTATACATACGAGATGCTTCATCCACGTGGTCACCACCACCTGGACCCAAGTACAAAGGATCGGGGCCAACATGGCTCTCAGCCTGATCATCACGATCAAAGCCTCTTTTTGCCATCTGCAATGATATAACAGAACATTTCCTGTTAGAAAACTACAGATAGAAGAAAGACACCTAAACCTTAATCCTATTGGTCTCTTATCGTCCCCTGACCTTGACTTAGAGTATTCATGTACTCAACCTATGCTCTGATACCAAGAATTGTCGCACCCCAATCTCACATTAATCACAAACCCCGAAATTAGGGCACGACAGGTGGGATTAACACATAACCAACCATTCGTCACTTTTTAAAACAATTCAAGGCATTTAAATGATAACCAAGTTTAAACTGTAAACAGAAAACTGAGCAAACTGCAGGAACTTTTCTATTTAACTGATTAAAGATACAACCAAGGTCTACAGCATAATACATTGATTAACATAAAGATAAAGCATAACAGTTAATTTACATCTGTGTATACATTCTCTTTCTCACTCACACCTTGTCCCGAGGATCGAGGGGAATGGACTAAGAGACCTCTAACTAGACTAACTACAACCTTCTATCGACTAAGCGTTGGGATGAAACGATCCTTCTGATTCCTGATGCTGATGCTGACCTGAAAATGTTTGAGTAGAGGGATGAGCCTACTCGCTCAGTGAATAACATTTCACTTAGCTATCACTAAACAACTCGTCAGGTTTATGAACTGAAATAAAAGCAAAATATATAATTCGAGCAGGGCAGTTCTATTGACATAGCAGATATACAGATAATAATCACATTCCTATCCATCAACAGATATTTCAGGTAGAAAAGCAGTTATATAAATTTACTGTGATCCTACATGATTATTTATTCATTTTATTATTATGCCCTAAATATATGCAGTGTACTCTGCATATAAAGATCCACAACAAATTCATGCTACGGTCCCACCGTACAAGACTTAGCGACACACTCGGGAAAAGCTAAGTCTGACGCCAGCCCTGCTCTGCTACAGGACCCCTGGCTCTCCGGCCAGAAACATAGGCTCTACGGCCTCAATGCACAACCACGTGTGCTCCAGACTCCTCCTTTAACCTGAGTACACAGGCGGAGAGTCTCACAGGGTTACCTTCGTAACACACGCACGAATGGTGTTAGATAACCAAGTGTTCTTTTTGTTTTTCCCCAGTGCCATCGTGACACACGCACGATTGTTGTTAGACACTGCCTCTCTTTCTATCCTCGTGCCACCAGAATTACTCAACCGGTTGATGTTGGACACGAGTTTCACCCCTAAGTAACATACCTTCCTTTAGGGGTTCTACGGTGTTAGGGCACTTAGGTCTATTAATTAACTAACAGATAAACAATTAAACAGAAATATCATATAGCAACTGTAAGACATAGAATTTCCTCTTTTTCATCATTCACATCACGCATTTCAAGTTCCAATGGGCTTATCACACTAAAATGTACATGCTACACTGTTTAAAGGTCATATCAACTGATACTGAAGCAAATAAGCATTTAAAATGAGTTAAATAATGATTTCTAAATGAACTGCCACTCACCACTTGAAACTCGGCCGACCACTTTGGAACTCGGCCGAACACTTTCCAGAATCTGGAACTCGGCCGACCAACCTCGGCTGACCAGCTGGAAACTCGGCCGATCCCCTGGGGAACTCGGCCGACCAACACACCGCTTGAAATACCTACAAGGAAACTCGGCCGATCAGAACTCAAACTCGGCCGACAAAAACGCTATTCGCTTATCTAATTATGAAACTCGGCCGACCAAAGACTTAAACTTGGCCGATCCAAAAACACAGCACGATTGCCCTAAGAAGGAACTCGGCCGATCAAATAGAAACTCGGCCGAACCACGCACAGGCAGAACATAAAAACGGCCTGCAAAAGTCGATTTCTCTCGAATTGACGGGCAAATCTCAAACAAACACCGCGATACGATCACAATCGATACATATGACTAAACCACACCTGAAGAGAAGAAGAAAACGAGCTGGGGCTGCACCGTGCACCCCAATCTCCAAGTTGTTTTCCCTGCAAACGCAGCTCCAGCTGCAAAACCGATTCGAATCGACGGAGAAGAAGATCCACAGAGGAAAAGGACGAACTGCAGCAACTGATCGGAGCAAAACGAAGCTCTGACGCCTTTCTCTTCTCAGCTCCCTCTCTCTCTCTCTCTCTCTTTCTCTCTTTCTCACGCAAGGAAGGACAACGCAGAAGCGTTCTCTCGTTTCTGTAAAAGTGAAACGAGATAAGGGAGAAAGAGTAGATAAGGAAGAAAACCTAGGGGCCAAATCGCAAAGTTCAAAACTACAAACGGGTCCCTATAAGCCCAAAAACATGCAACTTTTGACTCGAAGGTCGGATTCGAACGATTTCTCTGGCAACGCTTCAAGCGTAAGATCCTACACGCTTTAGAAGCTAGAAAACACACTAAGCACATATCATATCCATTTTAAACATTTTTAACAAAAACAAGCTTATAACTTGACACATCAGCTAATCATATGCTTAACAACATATTTACGGAATAAGCTCGACACGGGTCGTAACAGTTACCATGGAGGTAACCGGTATGGGGCCTGACCAAGGTAGGCAGGTTGCCTTGACCCCTACGGAGGGATGAAAGTCAGTCGAGAATGTGGAGAGAGACGATGAATGCTTGGGTAAGGTTCTAAGCTGAACATGTACTATAAGAGAATCCTAAGTCTATCCTAGGGTCAGGAAGGGATAAGACCGATGGAAGAAGGAGTTGCCTAATTCCCTAGTTGCACATGACCATAGGGCCAGGAGGTAACAACTATCATTGTCTGAGGGCCATGGGTTAGGATATTGATCACCTTCAAGAACTCATGGGACCCAAAGGGCAGATGAGTAGGGCACTCTCTGGACGCATAAGGGAAAAGGGATGACCCCAAAAGTGTCGGCACCCTACACACCTAGAGGAGATGACCAAGGATTGTGTGGTGACCCAAGTAGGTTCGAGACCAGTTTTCCATGAAACTAACCTTGATATCAAGATGACTGAGAAGTAGAGACATAAGTTGCACGTTTCAACTTAGTTTTAAAGGTGTACTGGCAAGGTGGGATGTACCGTCTCTACTCCTAGAAAGGGAAGAACTCTATATTTGGACGACCACCAAATGCTTATTTCTTCTTGTTATGGGAGTGACAGATAGGACAATACGCATGCCATACACCAAAGATAAAGATGATGTAAGTTGGAACGTTGCTACAAGGTATGAGGATAGAGATGATAACATACCTTTGTGGAAGGAATAATACATGGATGGTTTACAAACACTAAGAGAGATAAGGTAGTCATCTTAAAAGGATGTTTTTGGCATGAGCTATGTGGATTTTGCAAGTGATACAAGGTTGAGTTTGATCACCATAAGTATGAGCTCAGAGTTTCTTGATGAAGACAAACTTAGAGTTTGAGATGAGATGATAAGTATAATGCTTGGAGGTGTATGTCTTCAACATTACCTAACACCTAAGGATAAGAAGTGGTAATGAATGCTCTCGTTGAGATATAGCTGCCTAGTTAGCTGGAAGCTTGTTATAACCCCAATTTTTGGGTTCAATTGGTGAGAAATGTAATTTCTCATATTAAGGATAATTGAACAAATAATGATGTGATTTGTTTTGAATAATTGGATTTCGTTTAAAATAGCCTTGTTGTTTGATTTGTGGGCTTTATTGGTTATTGGGCTCAATAACAAGGAAATAACAAGGGAAATTCAATTAGTAAATGGATAATTGAATTCTGAAGAAAAGAAATATGTAGAAACCCCTAGAAGGCAAATCCAAAGAGGGATTTCGTGCCTCTTGGATTCCTTGGGTTCCAAGGAGTCTAAAGTTGCAAAGAAAAGCAATAAGAAAAAGAAAAGATTAATTATGTATTTCTTTATTAGAGAAAGAAATTGGAAATAATGTGAAAATGTTGGAAATAAGTGGGAAAAGGTATAAGTAGGTGATCCATTGTGGAATTTCGTATCCATGAGATTTCTAATGATAAAAGGAATGCCAATGAGGGAAATAAAAGAGAAATAAAGAGAAATTCTCAAAAAGAGATATCTTAATGAGAAATAAACATGATAATGCAAAATAATGCATATAGGTGCATTAAGAAAGATAATGAGCATTCCAATAAAATGAATTTCGAAATATAGAGTGCCTTGGGATCCAAGGAGTCCCAATAAAAAGGAAAGAAAGAGAAAATACTAAAATTGCCAAATAAGAGGATAATATGATATATATATATATATATTAATTAATATTGTGAAAAGGAAAGTATTTTCTTTTAAAAGCGAAAAACATGTTTTCATGACAAATAATTGAAAGGCAAGTATAAATGAGGATAAGGGTGAAGATTTTCATATTTCTAAATATTCAAGAAATAAGGAATATCAAAGAGATGTTTAGGAGAGAGAGAAAGAGGAAACTTGCTTAGTAGTGAAGTAAGCACTTTCCTATTAGAAGAGGGCGTTGTTGCTTGAGGGCAAGCCTACTAGGGCATGGATATTCCCTCTATAGAAAGTTAGAACCCCTAGGTCGAGCCCAAGGAGATCCTTGTATCCCTCTCTCTCTTCTACCTCTTCTTCATCTTTTTCCCTCAATCCTTACGTTAGGAGAGTGGCATGACCCTTGGAACAAAGAGGAGCCAGCCTGTGAGGGAGGCACGACGCTCCCCCACCGATAGAAGAGGAGTCCGGCTATCCCAGACCGTGGCGCGACGCCTGCAGCAGGTCCACGACCAGCCGCGGGTCTGCAGGCTTGGCAACGCACACGGACCGTTTTGGTGGCAAAACTGAGGTGCCCCACATGCGCATGATCATGGCGGAGGCATGTGAGGAGTCCCTGGGGGTCGCCGAGCTCTGGAGAGGAGGGGGCGCACTCCTTTTTGCTGCAGATCGGTAGCTAGGGCAGTAGCCGTCGTGCTGCCCAAGGTTGAAGAAGGAGAGAAAGACGCGTGGACGAAACTGCCCCTCCGTGGGCTAAAGCACGCGCGACTTAACCAAGGGCATAATGGTCTTTCCGTTATGTTTTCCAATACAAAGGACAACGTTGCATTTATTGCATGACGTGGCACAATCCGATTGGCCATAGTAAGTAAAGTTTTACAAAAATCATAACTCTTAATTGGTAACTCCGATTAGAACAAGTTTTATATGAAAGTTGATCAAAAAGACGTGAGGAATCTAAATAAATTATTATTATAAGCCAATTCCTCTTGAAATTTGAAAAGTAGTGTAATTTATCAACTTTAACATAATGATGATTAAAGAAACCCTACTTTGATATGATTAAAGTGATTAATAGGGTTTAATGGATCATTAGAGTTCATATTAACCTGTTAAATGTAAAAAGGAACATTGAGTTCAAAAAGGAAGAACTTTGCACATGATTAGCCTAATTTAGAGTTTATATGCTTGAAATTGGAAAAGTACATGAAGTTATTATCTTTAATGATTTAACTAAGGAAAAACCCTTAGATTTGATGATAGATGGATAATTCAAGCTGATATTAACCTGTTGTCAATAAAAGTGAAAATAGGATTTGAAAAAGATGATCTTTTGATATAGTTGGTTTAACTTAGGGTTCTATGTACATGAATATACCTTAATGGGATTAGAAACCCTAATTTATGTTGATATGAATTCTAATGGTTTTAATTGTACAAATCGAAGAATAAAATAGAGATATGGTGATTCGAAGATAAATTGAGTACCAAAGATCTTTAATGTGAATTATTTGGATAATTAGTGTTTCCTAGTGTATAAAAGTGGAAATAGTGATAAATAAGGTTCATATATGTGAGTTGAACTATAATGAAATATGATTTGTCAATTTGAAAGAAACCGAAGATGATAATTAGCCTTAATGTTTTGGATATGACCTAAAAGGATAAAGATAATAGTTTTAGTGTAAAAGAAACATATTAGACTTATTTGACATTCAATTGTGCCTATGCTGCAGAAATTAGGGTTTGTGAACTAAAAGAGCATTAAAAGTGATAAATGCATAATGAAGGCTAAAAACCTAATAAAACCCTAAAGGATGACTTAGAAATCTTAAAGTGGAATCCAAGTAGATCTTGAGGAAGTTTGGGATAAAAAAATGACACTTGGATGTTATGCATTAATTTTAGGATATTGATGATTGCTTGCTTGATTGTTCCTGAGTATTAAATATTTGAACTTCAAGTTTCTCTGAACAGGTATGTGGTTACGCTTATGAATAACCGTTCTAGTTTCACGGTGATTCCGAATGTTTTACCGGTTGCTTTAAATAAACTGTTGGGTGTTTATTTAGTTCATGCAAACTATAATGTGGCTATGACTATCACAAAGAATATATGCCTACAAACTCAGATCCTGGTTCTCTCTGTGGCATTATAGCTAACCTAGTACATGGCTGCCTATGGGTAGGTCCATCAGGTTAGAGGAAGACCTAGTACATGGCTACCTATTGGGTAGGTCCATCAGGTCTATGGATGACCTAGTACATGGCTACCTAATGGGTAGGTCCATCAGGTCTATGGGTGACTTAGTACATGGCTACCATGGAGGTAGGACCATCAAGTCATGTTGAGTTAGATATTGGGATACCTTCGGGTAGTGCCATGCGACTCTATTACCTAAAAGAGAGGTGAAATCTATGTCCACTGCAGGGACAACCCAGAGTTCTAGAATATGTATGGATTGAGTTGTATGGCTTAAAACATAATCTGGATTGTTAAATGATCAATTGAATGATTATATTGTTAACATAATTGAACATGATCTGTTTCCTCCACATACCAGCTTCGGCTGACCGACGTTTTGTTTGTTGGCATTTTAGGTACAATGAAAAGAACAAATAGTAAAGTGGTACATGTGATACTAAAAGAGAATTAAAGTGCAAAGGAAGATTAGATAGATTAGTATCGGTGTGGATAGAAGTTTAGAGATCCAAGTTTTCAAAAGGTATGTAAAGAAAATTTTTATTACCATTTTCAGTATAGTCTGTTAGAATTTAATAATTGTTTATGGTTATATGTCGAACCTTTGATCCGGGATTAATGGGTGCGGCTTCAACCTCTTGGTCTCCCTTAATTGGGGGTTATCGAGAGGTGGGGTTGTAACATTTGGTATCAGAGCGTAGGTTCCTCATTTAACCACTAATAATTATTAAATTTTACAAACTCCATAGAACCTAAGGGAGTTATTAGAGGAGTATCTGAAAGACGGAGGTGTCTAGAAAGGGATCACGGCCGGGGGCTGGCAAGATTTTCCTCCCCACCGGTAGTCAGAATACGAGGACTCCCAGACCCGTGTGACCGCCTGGCCAAAGTCTTAGGGTATGAATCGAAATAAGATACCTTTAGGGCTTCTCATCTTATTCATCCCTTCTCATCACAAAAATTATGATAAGGACCTAAAGGATTAGGGTTTTCTTTCTTCTCCTCACCCTCTTGAGGTATGGGTAAGGTTAATAAGGTTTAAGGAATCCTCCACTAAATTAATGAAAGGCATGTAAATAAGATGTCATGGACATAAGCTTAATAGATTAAGTGCAAAATAAATAATAGATACATGCTTAGGTCGTATGACATAAGATGTCATGTCCGCAGAAGAGACATGAGGCTAGACCTTCTTGTCAGGAGGATAAGTTAGTCTTGGAGATAGAGATCTCCATTGCAAGTAGAGACCTGGCACATCCTCGGAGGATGATGCTAACCCTAACCCTAAGTGAAGGTTAGAGAGAGATGAGTTGGACCAGGTGTTTAAAAGGACATGCCTTTGGGATGCCATATGATCCATGGGAGACCTCCTGGGAAGGGTCATGCATGTTAGGGTACATGATAGCTCTTTAGATGATGATGTTAGTGAAGGACCATAGAAACCCCAAGGGCTTGTACCAGTAGGACATAGTTGGCACCTAGGGCACGTCATAGTGCTGACAGTGGGATGAAACCCGAAATAAGGAATTATGATGGAGCATAAAGGGTTATGGATGATTTTGAGAAACCATAAGTTCGAACCTAGGCTTCACCCACGTAGAGCATGCTTTTGAGGTTGACCCTTCATGAAGAAAGGACCTCTAATGGTGAGGTTGGATGTGGGGTTAGCTCTAGGGAGAGCAGGAAACCCAGCAAGAAGGTCGGAAGCCTAAGACCATAAACAATGGATGATAATGGTTGCCTCATGATCGGTCCCTGAAAGTTGATGATACCTTGGTTGTCTTTAGAGGGACCAACCCTTGAGAGAAGAGGAAGCTTCTGGTACCTACGTGCCCATGGTAGGGATGTTTACCTTCTGAGGTAGGAAGAAGAGTTCCTTAGACCTAGAAAGGTTTAGTAGTAGGTTATGAGGCCCTGTACCTTGTTGGTTGTCCTTAAGGAGGACCCAACCCTAAGTGTCACTTGAGTTGAAGGATGACAAGGAGTGCATGTCATGCCTTTTTCATGCTTGGTTCGTAGTTAAGAGACAGAGCATGCAGTGAACCTAGGGTTCCTAGGCCTAAGAGGGGAAGTGGTGTACCTAAGGCTCATGATGATAAGTTGAGTTCCTATAGAAGCAAGCATAGTAATCCTCATGAATGGAGGAAAAGAGGAGCCCCTGAAGTAAAAGGTGTGTTTGATGAACCCCTCATAGCTAAGTTGATGATAAAGAAAGGTATGATCTTGATCCAACATTGAGGAAAGAGGACAAGTATGACCTAGCATGGTACAGTAAGTGATTTGCTTGTGCCTTGATGGCTTGCTAGGGTTAAGTAGGCTCGTGTGGATGTAAACCCAAAACCTAAGAGCTTTTGTGACCTTAGAGATAATTTTCCTCACATCCTGGGAGAGGGACCCCTTTGGCAGGGTGTATATCAGTTTTGTTGGTTCAAAGTAACCTAAAGAAGTCTCATAGGATTTTGAGAAGCTAAGTGAAAGGTACATAGTATGAGATTGAATCTACATACACATAGATATCCATCTCTATTGCATGTGAATGTGTTACCATGGAGGTAACTAGTATGGGGCTTGACCAAGGTAGGCAAGTTGCCATAATGCCTATGAACGGATGAGAGTCAGCCCATGAATGCAGAAGGAGAAATGATGAAGACTTGGGTAAGAGTCTAAGTGAACATGTGCTATAATGGAGAATCCTAAGTCTATCCTAGGGTCAGGTAGGGATAAGACCGATGAAAGTATGAGTTGCCTAATTCCTCAGTTGCACATGACCATAGGGTCGGGAGGTAATAGCTATCATTGTCTGAGGGCCATGGGTTAGGAGATTGATCACCTTCATGAACTCATGGGACCCAAAGGGCAGATGAGTAGGGCACTCTCTTGATGCATGAGGGAAGAGGGATGACCCCAAAAGAGTCGGTACCCTATAGACCTAGAGGAGACGACCAAGGATATAAACCTCAGTAGGTTCAAGGCTAGTTTGATATCATGATGTGTGTGATGAAGAGACATATGTGGCATGTTGCAACTTAGATTTAAAGGTGTACTGGCAAGGTGGGATGTACCATCTCTACTCTTGGAACATGAAGAACTCTGTATTTGGACTGCAACCAAATGCTTATTTCCTCTTGTTATGGGGGTGAGAGATAGGACATTATGCATGCCATACACCAAGGATAAGAGATGATGTAGGTTGGAACGTTGCCACGAGAGATGGGGATAAAGAAGATAACCTATCCCGGTAAAGTGAATGATACATGGATGGTTTGTAAACACTAAGAGGAATGAGGTAGTCCCCTTATGAGGTTGTTTTTATCATGAGCTATGTGGAACTTACAAGTTATACCAGGTTGAGTTTGATCACCATGATGATGGAATCAGAGAGTGTTCTTATGAAGATGAACATATAGTTTGAGGTGACATGATAAGTGAAATACATGGAAGTGTAATGTTACCTAAGGATGTGAAGTGGTAATAGGTGCTCTGGTTGAGATACATCTGACTTGTTTGATTAGAAGCTAGAAGAGGTTGTTTGGCTAACCCTAAGTTTGAAAAGGAGAGGTGTTTGGATAACACTCAGATGTAACAAGATGCGTTGAAAAGTTAAGGGTTATTTGGTTAGCCAATCTAGTCCTTGATGCAATGAAAGGATGGTGGTAGAACCTCAGATGCACTTCTTTGGAAAAGAAGGTGACGAAACCCCGACTAGAGTGGTTTAGGGTTTCAGAGGATTTGATCTTGAAAGAATCATGACATATAGGAAATCATGGTTGAAGATCATCATACAACGTGGAAAAGGGCAATAGCACTTGGGATGCTTAAGATGTGGTTGCATGTGGTTTATGGCCATGCAAGCCAGGAGGTAAAGGACGAACCCCAGTAATCCAGTGTGTGGATGCAGAGGGTAAAGAGTTCATGAGAGGGAACAGGAGCTCAACACTATGGATGTTGTAATAGGTCTTCCCTGAACTGAGGAAGGTCGAGATGCAATATGGGTTATGGCAGATCGCCTTACCTAGACGACACAAGGAAGAAAGAGTTCTGTCAAGGGATAGATCTAGTTGAACTACCCATGAGAGAGATGGTTCAACTACACCATGAAGTGAGTTCAAAGGTTCTTGAGTTTGAACTAAAGGTTCCCTTCCAAAAGATGGAAGTAGGTACATTGAGAACTCAATGTTAGTATAGTTTATCACCCCTAACTATGGTTAGTAAGATCCAGACTAAAGGGTCTGATGAGGGCATGTGTGCTCATTCAGGGTGATATCTAGAGACAGTTCTTGTCCTATGAAAGATGTGACAATGACCACCATAGCCAATATCGGGTCTTATATGAAGCTCTATAAGGGAGGTTGTGTCGGTCACCACTTCAGTAAGGTGATGTGGTGAAAGGACCACCTGATGGTTAGAAAAGGACCACAGTGCGTGTAGATGAAGTCACTTTGATTGTGCAAGGGCTGAAAGGAGCCTAGAGACGATAAGAGTCGTGAGCAGATGCAAAGTAGACTGACATACAAGTTACTGTGGGAGAAAATGTGACATGAAAATCCGACCCCTCTAAGTTATAATTAAGAGAGCTGAGTCCCTGATACATGGGTCCATTAGAGATGGATGGGTGGAGAAGGTTAGGTTTGATCCTACCCCTCAGGATAGAGTAATGGGAGATGTTTTCCATGTGTCCAATTTAGAGCACTATGTGAGGTACCCGACCATGTGCTGAGCAATGAACCTAGTGAGCCCCAAGGGAGGCTGAAATGACCTGAGTCACCTGTGCAGTATATAAACGCTAGAGTGAAAGAACTCAGGGAAAAGAATAAGTGATGATAAAGGTTCTGTGGAAGCGCCATGAGTACGGAAAATCCACATAGGGGCCAATGATGGACATGGAAAAGTCTTATCCTGAATTGTTTGTTTGCTTGTTTGAATTTTGAGGACAAAATTCCTATAAGAGGGGAAGGATGTTATAACCCCAATTTTTGGGTTCAATTGGTGAGAAATGGAATTTCTCATATTAAGGATAATTGAACAAATAATGATGTGATTTGTTTTGAATAATTGGATTTCGTTTAAAATAGCATTGTTGTTTGATTTGTGGGCTTTATTGGTTATTGGGCCAAATAACAAGGAAATAACAAGGGAAATTCAATTAGTAAATGGATAATTGAATTCTGAAGAAAATAAATATGTAGAAAACCCTAGAAGGCAAATCCAAAGAGGGATTTCGTGCCTCTTGGATTCCTTGGGTTCCAAGGAGTCTAAAGTTGCAAAGAAAAGCAATAAGAAAAAGAAAAGATTAATTATGTATTTCTTTATTAGAGAAAGAAATTGGAAATAATGTGAAAATGTTGGAAATAAATGGGAAAAGGTATAAGTAGGTGATCCATTATGGAATTTCGTATCCATGAGATTTCTAATGATAAAAGGAATGCCAATGAGGGAAATAAAAGAGAAATAAAGAGAAATTCTCAAAACGAGATATCTTAATGAGAAATAAACATGATAATGCAAAATAATGCATATAGGTGCATTAAGAAAGATAATGAGCATTCCAATAAAATGAATTTTGAAATATAGAGTGCCTTGGGATCCAAGGAGTCCCAATAAAAAGGAAAGAAAGAGAAAATACTAAAATTGCCAAATAAGAGGATAATATGATATATATATTAATTAATATTGTGAAAAGGAAAGTATTTTCTTTTAAAAGCGAAACACATGTTTTCATGACAAATAATTGAAAGGCAAGTATAAATGAGGATAAGGGTGAAGATTTTCGTATTTCTAAATATTCAAGAAATAAGGAATATCAAAGAGATGTTTAGGAGAAAGAGAAAGAGGAAACTTGCTTAGTAGTGAAGTAAGCACTTTCCTATTAGAAGAGGGCGTGGTTGCTTGAGGGCAAGCCTACTAGGGCATGGATATTCCCTCTATAAAAAGTTAGAACCCCTGGGTCGAGCCCAAGGAGATCCTTGTATCCCTCTCTCTCTTCTACCTCTTCTTCATCTTTTTCCCTCAATCCTTACGTTAGGAGAGTGGCATGACCCTTGGAACGAAGAGGAGCCAGCCTGTGAGGGAGGCACGACGCTCCCCCACCGATAGAAGAGGAGTCTGGCTATCCCAGACCGCGGCGCGACGCCTGCAGCAGGTCCACGACCAGCCGCGGGTTTGTAGGCTTGGCAATACACACGGACCGTTTTGGCGGCAAAACTAAGGTGCCCCACATGCGCATGATCATGGCGGAGGCATGGGAGGAGTCCCTGGGGGTCATCGAGCTCTGGAGAGGAGGGGGTGCACTCCTGTTTGATGCATATCGGCAGCTAGGGCAGCAGCCGTCGTGCTGCCCAAGGTTGAAGAAGGAGAGAAAGACGCATGGACGAAACTGCCCCTCCACGGGCTAAAGCGCACGTGACTTAACCAAGGGCATAACAGTCTTTCCGTTATGTTTTCCAATACAAAGGGCAACGTTGCATGTATTGCATGACGTGGCGCAATCCGATTGGCCAAAGTAAGTAAATTTTTACAAAAATCATAACTCTTAATTGGTAACTCCGATTAGAACAAGTTTTATATGAAAGTTGATCAGAAAGACGTGAGGAATCTAAATAAATTATTATTATAAGCCAATTCCTCTTGTAATTTGAAAAGTACTATAATTTATCAACTTTAACATAATGATGATTAAAGAAACCATACTTTGATATGATTAAAGTGATTAATAGGGTTTAATGGATCATTAGAGTTGATATTAACCTGTTAAATGTAAAAAGGAACATTGAGTTCAAAAAGGAAGAACTTTGCACATGATTAGCCTAATTTAGAGTATATATGCTTGAAATTGGAAAAGTACATGAAGTTATTATCTTTAATGATTTAACTAAGGAAAAACCCTTAGATTTGATGATAGATGGATAATTCAAGATGATATTAACTTGTTGTCAATAAAAGTGAAAATAGGATTTGAAAAAAGATGATCTTTTGATATAGTTGGTTTAACTTAGGGTTCTATGTACATGAATAAACCTTAATGGGATTAGAAACCCTAATTTATGTTGATATGAATTCTAATGGTTTTAATTGTACAAATCGAAGAATAAAATAGAGATATGATGATTCGAAGATAAATTGAGTACCAAAGATCTTTAATGTGAATTATTTGGATAATTAGTGTTTCCTAGTGTATAAAAGTGGAAATAGTGATAAATAAGGTTCATATACGTGAGTTGAACTATAATGAAATATGATTTGTCAATTTGAAAGAAACTGAAGATGATAATTAGCCTTAATGTTTTGGATATGACCTAAAAGGATAAAGATAATAGTTTTAGTGTAAAAGAAACATATTAGACTTATTTGACATTCAATTGTGCCTATGCTGCAGAAATTAGGGTTTGTGAACTAAAAGAGCATTAAAAGTGATAAATGCATAATGAAGGCTAAAAACCTAATAAAACCCTAAAGGATGACTTAGAAATCTTAAAGTGGAATCCAAGTAGATCTTGAGGAAGTTTGGGATAAAACAATGACACTTGGATGTTATGCATTAATTTCAGAATATTGATGATTGCTTGATTGATTGTTCCCGAGTATTAAATATTTGAACTTCAAGTTGCTCTGAACAGGTATGTGGTTACGCTTATGAATAACTGTTCTAGTTTCACGGTGATTCTGAATGTTTTACCGGTTGCTTTAAATAAACTGTTGGGTGTTTATTTAGTTCATGCAAACTATAATGTGGCTATGACTATCACAAAGAATATATGCCTACAAACTCAGATCATGGTTCTCTCTGTGGCATTATAGCTAACCTAGTACATGGCTGCCTATGGGTAGGTCCATCAGGTTAGAGGAAGACCTAGTACATGGCTACCTATTGGGTAGGTCCATCACGTCTATGGATGACCTAGTACATGGCTACCTAATGGGTAGGTCCATTAGGTCTATGGGTGACTTAGTACATGGCTACCATGGAGGTAGGACCATCAAGTCACGTTGAGTTATATATTGGGATACCTTCGGGTAGTGCCATGCGACTCTATTACCTAAAAGAGAGGTGAAATCTATGTCCACTGCAGGGACAGCCCAGAGTTCGAGAATATGTATGGATTGAGTTGTATGGCTTAAAACGTAATCTGGATTGTTAAATGATCAATTGAATGATTATATTGTTAACATAATTGAACATGATCTGTTTCCTCCACATACCAGCTTCGGCTGACCGACATTTTGTTTGTCGGCGTTTTAGGTACAATGAAAAGAACAAACAGTAAAGTGGTACATGTGATACTAAAAGAGAATTAAAGTGCAAAGGAGGATTAGATTGATTAGTATCAGTGTGGATAGAAGTTTAGAGATCCAAGTTTTCAAAAGGTATGTAAAGAAAAATTTTATTACCATTTTCAGTATAGTCTGTTAGAATTTAATAATTGTTTATGGTTATATGTCGAACCTTTGATCCGGGATTAATGGGTGCGGCTTCAACCTCTTGGTCTCCCTTAATTGGGGGTTGTTGGGAGGTGGGGTCGTAACAAAGCTAGAAGAAGTTGAGGTTGTTCGACTAACCCTATGTTTGGAAAGAGGATGTGTCTTGGCTAATACACAGATGTAATAAGATATGTTGAACAAGTTAATGGTTGTTTGGTTAGCCAGTTTAGTCCTTGATGTAGTAAAAAGATGGTGATAGAACCTCAGATGTTCTTCTTTGGAAAGAAAAGTGATGAAACCCTGATGAGAGTGGCTTAGGGTTTATGAGGTATCAAGCTTGAGGAATCATGACAAACAGGAGATCATGGTTTTAAGATCATCATACACCATGAAACTACAAAGATAGTAAGTGTGGGTAGCACTCTGGATGCTTAAAACAAAGTTGCATGTAGCATGTGGCCATGCAAGCCAGGAGGTGAAGGACGAACACCAGTAACCCAGTGTATCGATATAGAGGATAAAAGAGTCCCTGAGAGGGAATGGGAGTTCATCACTATGGATGTTGTGGTAAGTCTCCCTTTGAACCAGAAGGTCAAGATGAAATATGGGTTATGGTAGATCGCCTTACCTAGATAACATGAGAAAGAAAGGAGTATTGTCAAGAGATAGATTATGTTGAACTACATAAGAGAGAGAGAGATGGTTCAACTACACCATGATACGAGTTCAAAAGTTCTTGAGTATGACCTAGAGGTTCACTTCCATAAGGTGGAAGTAGGTACTTGAAGAACTCAGTGTCAGTACCGCCTATCACCCCTAACTAATGATTAATTTGATCCAGACTAGAGGGTCTGATGAGAGCAAGTGTGCTTGTTTAGGGTGATACATAGATATAGTTCTTAAGATGTGATGTTAACCACCATATCCTTTATCGGGATGCAAGAAGTCTTATAGAGAGGTTGTGTCGGTCACCACTTCATTAAGGTGATGTTGGTGGAGGAGGCCTCGCGAAGGTTAGAAAAGAACCACAATGTGTGCAGATGAAGTCGCTTTGATCGTGCAATGGCTGAGAGAGGGCCCAGTGGTGACATGAGTCACGAGATGATGCAAAGAAGACTGACATGCAGTTTACTGTGGGAGAATATGTGATGTGAGAATCTGACCCCTCTAAGCTACGACTGAGAAAGTTGAGTCCCCGATATATGGGTCCATTCAAGATGGATTAGTGGAGATGGTTGTGTTTAGCCTTTCCCCTCAGGATAACATGATGTGTAATGTATTCCATGAGTCTGATCTAGAGCACTATGTGAGGTACCCAAGCCATGTGTTGAGCCCTGAACCTATTCAGCTTTTGAGAGGCTGAAATGTCCTGAGTCATCTATGAGGGTATTATATACCAAGGTAAGAAAGAACTCAGATGGATGAATATGAGATAATGAGGGTTCTTGGGAAGCACCATGGAAAGGGCGATGCCACATGGGAGCCCTGATGGACATATGAAAGGCTTATCCTAAACTGTTTGTTTGCTTGATGGAATTTTGAGGGCAAAATTCCTATAAGAGGGGAAGGATGTTACAACCCCAATTTTTGGTTCTTTTGGTGATAAATGTAATTTCTCATATTAAATATATTTGTACAACAAATGATATAAATGGAATTCATTTACAATAGCCTTGATGATTGTGTTGTGGGCTTTATTGGCTATTGGGCCCAAATAACAAGAGATTTCAATTAGTGAATGAATAATTGAATATTCGAGAAAAGAAAGATGTAAAAACCTCTAGAAGGCAAAATAATATAATCCAAAGGTGGATTTCGTGCCACATGGGTTCCTTGGGTTACAAGGAGTCCAAAGTTGCAAAGAAAAAGCAATAAGAAAAGAAAAGATTAATTAAGTATTTCTTTATTAAGAAAGAAATTGAAAACAATGGTAAAATGTGGAAAATAAGTAGAAAGATGTGGAATTGGGTAATCCTTAGAGGAATTTCGTATCCCAAGAATTCCTAATGATAAAAGGAATACTAATGAGGAAAATAAAAGAGAAATAAAGAGAAATCCTCGAAAAGAAATATTTTAATAAGAAATAGACATGATAATGAAGAATAATGCATTTAGATGCATCTAGAAGGATAATAGGTATCCTCCTAAAGTAATTTGGAAATAATAGAGTTCCTTGGGATCCAAGGAGTCCCAATAAATAGGAAAGAAAGATAAAATACCAAAATTGCAAAATAAAAGGGTAATGTGATACATTATTAATGAATTTTGTGATTTTGATAAAGGGAAGTATTTCCTAAGGATATATATATATATATATATATATATATATATATATATATATATATATATATATATATATTCGTGGCCAATAGATTAAAAGGCAAATAAAGAGAGCAAAGGAGAGGAATTTCGAATTCCTAGTATTTAAAGAAAATAGAATAACAAAAGGATGGGAAAGTAGGAGAGAGAATCTTGCTTCCTCATAAAGGAATTGGATTCACAATAGAAAAGAACCTTGTTTTCTTCATGGCCAAGCACGATAGGGCATGGATGTCCTCCCTATATAAGGGGTCAAATCCTTGCCCAAGTCCAGAGGGACCCCAAGCAACTATCTCTCTTCCATCTTCTTCTTCACGTTTCTTGGCATCTAAACCCTAATCAAGGGAGGTAGGCCGACCCCAGGGACAAGGAGTAGCGACGGACTGGAACCATGATACCCCCACGATGCCGTATGGGAGCGCAAACATTCCCATGTGCTCTGGAGCTCGTACAATGTCCAAGATCTAGCTGCAGGTCGCCATGGGTCATAGGACCAAGAAGGCTTGAAGTAGCTACTCTACCAGAGAACCAGAAGCACCTAGAGGTGTGAGAGGGTACGACGAAGGCGGGGGTAGCCACCCTGACGGCCATCGAGGTCGGGGATGGAGCTGGGAGCCACGCCTAGGGCTACATGCCGACACATCTGCGACAGTTTGCGAGGTTGAAGAAGGGTAACCCGACGTTGGACAGATATGCCCTTCCATGAGCTGTAGAAGAACCCACTTACGTGGGGGTAGGAATGTCCTTGCGTCATGTTTTCCAAAGTGATGGGCAATGTTGCATGGAGCGCACACGTGGCACTCTCCGATTGGCCTGAGTAAGTTATTTATTGCAAAAATCATAATTAAATTTCGGTAGCTCGGATGGACACGCATAAAATATGAAAGTTGCTCAGAAAAATGAGGGGAATCCATTAAAAATATAATTAAAGCCTGATTCCTTTTAAAATTCGAAAAGTAATGGAAGACATCAACTTTAATGTATTAATGTTTAAAGAACCCTATTTTGATATGATTAAAGTGATTAATAGGGTTTAATAGATGATTAAAGTTGATATTAGCCTGTTAATGATAAAAAGGAATATTAAGAAGAAAAAGGATTAACTTTGCATATAATTAGTTAATTTAGAGTTTCATATACATGAATATACTTAATGGGCCTTGAAACCCTAATGTTGGTAATTAGGACTATTAATGACTTTAATTATTTGATTTCATGTATAGAACTGAGTTTTCATGGTTATTAGCTATTTCGAGTATTTAAGTTCCTAATTTATGGATAAATACCCTAAAAGTAGTAATTAGGGTTTTCTCATGAATAAAAGGTGGAGTTAATAGCAAATCGAGTTCATATGTGAATTGGACCATAATGAACTATGAATCGATGATAAATGTGTATAATGATCTTGTCATGGATTAAAGGGATAAAAATAATAGCTTTAATGTAAAAGAGGCTTAATGAACTTAATTAATGGTTAATTATGCCTTTAATTTGAAATTGAGGACTAGATGTGGAAATAATTAGGGTTGGTGATCAATTGCATTAAATTAGGGTTTAAAATAGTAAAAGATGAAGGGAAACCCTAATTGCAATAGAAACCCTAAAAGTGAATTAGAAACCCTAGGAAGCGAGCTAGGTTTAATGGATCTTGATGATGTGAATAATAAAAAGGGAATTACGTGATTATTTCAGGATCTTGTTGAAAATGCTTGCTTGCTTGGATTCTTATTTGCATGGATATTTCTATTCAAATCGTCAGATCAGGTATGTGGTTAATTATGAATAACCGCCTTAGTTTCTCGAGGATTTTCCGGATGATTAATTGCATTGAATGCAAATTATCTGTTTGGATGTTCATACTTACAAATCATAAAGTCACTATGATTATCACATTAAAAAATAGAAGTATGTATTCTCGCACCTACATGCCACCCTGATGGATGATGCCAAAGGTCAGGCCCAGATGGGTAGACCAATGGACGCCTTGAGTGGTGACCCCAGGCACCAAGCTCAGGAATGAGAAGGTGGCCTATGATATTGCATGACTAGTGGGCACCATGAGGGGTGACCCCCAGGCACCAAGCTTGGGATTGAGAAGGTGGCCTTAAGTCATTGGCAAAGGGAACCCTAAGGTGGGTATGCCAGGGTTAGGGAAAAAGCAGTGGAGAATGTCATACTAAAAAGTGTAAATTGGCTTGTTAATTAATTTGATTGTGACCATTAAATTGTTAGCCATATTTGCAAGATTTTGGTTGTTCCCACATACCAGTATATTTTGATATACTGACCGACATTTTGTTTGTCGGCGTTTTAGGAACATCAATTGAAAGAACAAAATAGTAAAGTGACACATTGTGGAAATGAGAAGTAAAGTGCAAGGAGGATTAGATAGAATAATTCAATATCTGGATAGATAGATTTCCAAAGTTTTCAAAGGTAAGTAAAGTTTTAATTTTATACCAAATTCCAGTTAGTAGTAGAATTTCATAATTATTATTGATTATTTGTCAAACCTTTGATCCTGTTAATTAAATAACGGCTCTGACCTTCAGGTCTCCCTTAATTGGGGTTTATTGGGAGGCGAGGTCGCTACAATATCACTAGAGCCGAACTCACTTCTCAAGACCAAAGGAGAGAAAGGGGTATTGCCCCAAAGAAAATCCTACTCCATAGGTTCGACCAACAAGGTCAAAGCACATCCAACACATCCATTATAGCAACAAGATCATATATCAAGATCAAAGGTGCAACCTAGAGCAAGAAACATATCTAACAACATGCATGGCCGATCATGATCATATGTGAACATGCAGCATAAAAGAAGGTATTATAGTTAGGGTTAGAAGTTATGTAACCTACCTTAAGCAAGCTCCTCAAGCTCCAAAGCTCCAAGCTCTAAGCTTCTAGCTCCAAAGCACACCACTTTTGGCCACCAAGGAAGCAAGGTCCACCTAGGGTTCGACCACTAAGCTAGAGGAAGAAGAAGAGATCTCCACCAAGGGGGATCGGCCACCAAGCACACCAAAGAAAGGTGTGTCATGCATCAAAGAAGAGAATAGAAACAAAGAGCTAAAAGGGATCCTAAGGAAGTGATAGGGAAGATATATATAGAAAAGGATCAAAGGTGAACCAAGGCAAGGTGTCATCTTACTTAGGGACACTTGTCCAACATCTTTCCACCTTACAAACCACATGCAACATGTTATGCCACCACTCATCAAGAGATCAGCCACATGTCCAAGGTATGGTGACATAACCAAAGCAAGGAGGTCAAAGGGGTCAAAGGCCGACACACACACCACCACCTTGGCTGACACACCCATGAGCGACACCCCCATTGCTGACACAAGGTGATCCTATCCGATACAAAGCTCATCAAGGCAAGGCAAGGCCCAAACAAGGTAAAACAAAGCCCAACATAGCTCTACAAGGCCCAAGGAAACTCAAGCAATGAGCCCAACCCATCCTCTTCACTCTAGAGGATGCAAGGAGAGAGAGAGAAACATCTCTCAAGGTGACAAACTTGCTCATCAACCCTAGACTTGGGTTATTTGCAAGTAGCACCTCCAACTCTCAACAAAGCTCAAGCAAACCCTAATCACCACTAGAGGTGATCAACAAGAAACTAAAAACAAGGTTTAGGCAAAGCAAATGGGATAAGCCCAAAATGAAGGCCAGGGTCCTTACAAGCCATATACCTCTACAAAGGGATTTCGTCCCCAAAATCCGAAGAGAAAAGCGAGGGATACTTACTCCTCATCTATTCCTCGAGCTCCCACGTGGCTTCCTTAATGACACAATGATGCCAAAGAACCTTCACAAGAACCAGGTCTTTCCTTTTTAACTTCTTTACTCTCCTATCAAGGACCATCACTGGACCTTCCTCGTAGGTCACATCTTCATCAAGATCAACCTCAACTGGCTGTATCATTGTTCCCATGTCTGGATGACTTTTCTTTAGCATGCTGACATGGAACACCAGATGTAACCTGTGCAACTCTGGCGGTAGCTCTAACCTGTAAGCTACCTTTCCAACATGTGCTATCACCGGATATGGCCCCATATACCTGGGTGCCAGTTTGCCTTTCCGGACAAACCTCAGCACACCTTTCCAAGGTGAGACCTTGAGATACACTTTGTGTCCCACCTAGAACTCTAAGGGTCGTCGAAGATTATCTGCATATGACTTCTGTCTGTCCTGTGCTGCTTTCAACTTTTGTTGTATCACTCTGATCTTCTCTGTTGTCTACTACACTAACTCAGGACCCACAAGCTGATACTCACCATACTCATACCAACATAGAGGAGATATGCACTTCCTGCCATATAGAGCCTCATAAGGAGCCATGTCGATGCTCCACTGGTAACTATTGTTTTAGGAGAACTCTATCAAACTAACTGCAAAACACATGCTCGGAGAATATCCTCCAAAGTCTGAATAGTCCTTTTAGACTGCCCATCTGTCTGCGGGTGGAAAGCAGTGTTGAACCTCAACTGTGTTCCCAACTCTTTGTGAAACTGTTCCCAAAAATGACTCGTGAACTGAGGACCTCTGTCAGAAACTATCATTGTTGGTACATCATTAAAACGCACTATCTCGTCTACATACACCTGAGAAAGCTTCTCTGCTATATACATTGTCTTTACCGGTATGAAGTGAGCAGATTTCATCAATATGTCTACTATCAACCAAATGGAATCATGATTTCTTAGCTGTCCTTGGCAGACTAACTACGAAATCCATGGTTGTATGATCCCATTTCCATTATGGTATTGGCATGGGTTGTAATGTACTTGTCGACTTTTGATTGTCAGCCTTAACTTGCTGGCATACTGCACACCTAGCCACAAACTCAGCTACATCCTTCTTCAAGCCAGACCACCAATATAGATCCTTCAGATTATGATACATCTTGGTGACTCCTGGATGCATTGCATACATCAATGTGTGTGCTTCCTCAAGAACTAGCTTTCTCAGATTATCAACATCAGGGACCACCATCCTACCATGATAGCAAACTAGTCTATCCTCAGACTCATGGAACCCATCACACTTCTCACTACCAAACTCTGGTCTTATCAACTGAACCGAAGCATCTGCCTATTGTGCATCTTTTATCTGCTATCTCAATGTAGGATTTACTTGCATCTATGCCAACAGTCCTGCCAACAAGGAAACTTCTAACTGTATATTCATCTGCCACAAAGAAACAAACATATCCCACCTATGCCATACCAAGGAACTCAATTGTGCCTTCTTCATAGAAAGAGAAGAAGACTTCCTACTAAGTGCATCAGCTACCACATTTTCCTTACCAGATTGATACTCAATGGTGCAATCATAATCATTGATCAGCTCCATCCAGCGACACTTTCGCATGTTCAGCTCACTCTGTGAGAAGATGTACTTCAAATTCTTATGATCTGTAAAGATCTGACACACTTCCCTATAAAGACAATGTCTCCAAATCTTTAATGCATGCACCACCACTGCCAACTCTAAATCATGTGTTGGGTAATTCTCCTCATGTCTCTTAAGTTGTCGCGAAGCAAAAGAAACCACATGATCCTCCTACATCAGCACACATCCAAGGCCCTTCTTAGAAGCATCACAAAAAACAACATAGCCTTTCCCAGGATCTGGCAGCACTAGCACTGGAGCACTAGTCAGCTTGTCCTTCAAACTTTGGAAAGCTTGCTGACAATGATCATTCCAAACAAAAGGTACATCCTTCATAGTCAACTTTGTCATCGGCAATGCGATCACACTGACGTCCTTTATAAACCTCTGGTAGTTTCCTGCCAAACCCAGAAAACTACAAACTTCTGTCGACATCTTCGATTTCTCCCAATCTACAACTGACTCCACTTTCTTGGGGTCCACTCTGACTCCTTCTGCAGATATCACATGACCCAAGAAAGTCACTTCTTTCAACCATAACTCACACTTACTGAATTTGGCAAATAACTGGTGTTGGTGAAGAAGAGTCAACATTTGTCGAATATGTTATTCATGCTCTTGACTGTCCTGACTATAGATCAAGACGCCATCTATAAAAACTACAACAAACTAGTCTAGAAACGGATGAAACACCCTGTTCATCAGATCCATGAAAGCAACAGGTGCATTGGTTAGCCCAAACAGCATAACCACAAACTCAAAGTGACCAAACCTCGTCCTAAAAGTTGACTTTGGTATGTCCTCTGCCTTAATCCACAACTGATGATATCCAGACCGTAGATCAATCTTTGAGAATACTATAACACCACACAATTGATTGAATAGATTGTCTATCCTCGACAACGGGTACTTGTTCTTGATCGTGACTTTGTTCAACTACCGGTAACAACCACATCGACCCATCCTTCTTCTTAACGAACAAGACCAGAGCACCCCACAGTGATGTGCTTGGTCAGATGAAACCTTTGTCCAACAACTCCTGTAACTACTTCTTCAGTTCTGCCATCTCAGCTGGAGCCATCCTGTACAGTGTCTAAGTAACTAGTTGTGTTCCTGGCACCAGGTTGATCTCAAAGTCAATCTCTCGAGGTGGGGGAACACCAGGGAACTCATCTGGAAACACATCTGCAAACTCTCGGACAACAGGAACTTCCTCAAGGCTAGGACCTTTCGTCTTGGTATCCACAAAATGAGCTAGGAACACCTTACATCCTTGTCGCATCAACTTCTCTACCACCATTGCTGATACTAAACATGTCGGAAGAATCTTCCTATCTCCTTGGAAGATCCACTTCTCTCCACCGTCGTCAAACACTGCCTGCTTGGAACCATAGTCCATCACAACCTTATACTTTTCTAAAGTATCCATCCCAAGGATCACATTAAATCCATGCATATCAAGGGGTATAAGATCCACTTGAATACCGTGTCCCAAAAAAGATAGAATACAAGATGGACACACCTCTCGAAACATTGAAGAACCATCAAGAGGGGTTTCTAACAACAAGCTATCTTTCTTACAACTAACAGGTAAAAGACAGTTTTCAAGCACAGTATGCACGATAAAAGAGTGCGTAGCACCTGGGTCAACCAGAACAGATATAAAGTAAGAAGAAGACAAATCAGAATGAAATAACTCCATCTGACCTACCACCACTCATGGGTTGACTATCGCCTTCGGATGACTCATAGCATAGAATCGAGCTGTTGCTTGTTGTCCATGTCCTCTTCTTCCTTGAGCAGACAATCCCACTTGTGAAGCTTGACTGTGTCCTCGCCCTCTACTACCACTGGGCTGCTGTCTATATGAACCTTGCTGATTCTGCCTCAGATGTTGTGTCACTTCAACATCTCTCTTTGGGCAATTTGACCTCAAGTGCCCAGTCTATCCACAGTGGTAACATGACCTGCCTTCTATATGCGGCCTAGATGGCCCTGTCACTATTACCAAAGCTATACTATGAGCTTTGGATGGCAAAAATCCACACCCTCTTCCCTTACTCGGAGACCACTGAGATGGTACACGAGAACTCTGCATCACAGAAGGTGTCGAATACCTTGGCTTCCTGAAGCCATCAAACTTCGGTCTCTGGAACTGAGTAGGCCTTTTCCCGGTCATGGACTCTCTTTTCTCCCTGATAGACCATTCAATCCTTCATACATACTCCACAAATGCGGCAAACCACTCCTGATTTTCCAAAGCAGCAGCAGATGTTGACAGCTCAACACTCAAACCTTTCTCAAACCGCCTGATCCGTTCGTCATCTGTCGTGGCCATGTGAGGACAAAACCTCAGTAGGTCCATGAACTTGGCTTCATACTCGGTGATGCTCATCAATCCTTGGCATAGACGCTCAAACTGGTTGATCTTCTCATCCAGATACGACTTCGGGAAGTATCTGCTGATGAACTCTCACCGGAAAATCTCCCAACCGATCACCTCACCAGGTTGTTTCTCCTCCTTGATGGCCCACCAGTGGCCAACACTACCCTTCAGAAGGTAGACAACATGCTTTACTTTGTCTGCTTCAGGGATGTCGAGGATCTGGAAGGCCTTCTCGATACCTGTCAGCCACAGATCTACATCTGCTGGATCAGCCGTTCTAGCATAATCCGAAGCTCTGACTCGACGAAGTCGCTCAAAGGTCTTCCTAATGCCTGATGATTCACCATGGGGAGCATGTGCTCTTGGCAGAGCCACTGGCACTCTATCCACCATGTGATTCATCGTAGCCATCAACTGCCCCATAAGGTGCTGATAGGTAGGGTTTTCGAGAATGGCTGAGTCAAGTTGGGGGACCTCAGACACCCGATCTTCATGTGCCCGCACTCTTGCTCCATCAACTGATGCAGCATCGCTGCTCTCAGAAGCATGTTCTTCATGATTTCCAGACATCTTTGCTTTTTCTTCTGCTGAGGGTAGAAGATTATTGTGAGAAAATCTAGAAAACTCACAAGAATAGACACAACCTAGTCCTAGATCCCTGTAGACTTAGTGAACCTAGAGCTCTGATACCAAACTAACTGTGACACCCCGCTATCACATAGACAACGAAATGCCACGTAAAGACATGCAGAAACACCATAAACCACATATTACCAAAAACACAGGTTAATTAAAACCATTTGCGGAAAACATACATAAGAGAACTTTTGCATCCAGATCCTGTAGAAAAACATGTTATAAAAATATTACAAGCTTTGATATATGTCCACAGCTTATCAGAACCAGCTGTACTGTCAGCACCAGAGTTCGTCACCTGTTTATACATACATAACGGCCACATCAGGCCAGCAATAGGATATACAAAAGGTACAATAGCTATACATCATAAAACCATGTCAAAACACCTCCGAGGACTTGAGAGTACATGGATGACTCTAGGACTCTAATACAAAACCACCAAAACAGCAGCATGTCCATCTCTTGCCTTCTTCTGCTCCCCTTCTTACTGCTCGGTCACATCATCGCGACCACCACCATGTCTAGCGTGACCACCTAAAAAGGTTGTAAACTAGTGGGATGAGACACACAGTCCTAGTGAGAAACAAAACTCCCCGCCAAAACTATAAACCCTCAAAAAGTCAAAGCAGATAAAGTAGATAGCTGATTGAGACATATAATAAGAGCATCATACTGATCAAGACTATTATTACCATCAATCTTACTAAGATACCCAAGAGGCATATAACCAAGTATTTCTTTATGGAACATGATTGACAAGATAAGCTTTATAAGAACTTATCACAAAATATCAAGATTGTACAAATAACTACAAGGTATAACTAGATCAGCCATATAAGTAAGGCCTCAATCAATGTTCTGTGTTTTGCCTTAAGCAACATATATACTATACAGCTGGATTACAATTTATTATGCCGTGAGGTAGTGAGTTGTACCTGCTCAAATCCAACCTTTGGCGGCAAAGCCCCAAACCGGTGCCATACAAGGTCATTGGGAGAGCCAAACTCTAATACCTCACCTCCTCATGGTCAGTGCATGAAAACCAAAGCAGGACTGCAGTATCATGCTTATATGGCCTTAGCCTTAGGGTCAGCTCCGCAAGCTACCCATATCTCTAGCTCACCTTGACACATGTGCTAGTATACTATTTGAGCCATGGGCCTGATCACCATGCTCTTGAGCCATGAATTCATTCATGCTCTAACTCATTGAGTCATGGGCCTGTTCACTGTGCTCTTTACCCTATAGAGTCTACAACCATAGTTGTACTCTAATCCTCCTATTTTCGGCTAGGAGAAACCCCACATATTCAACAATATGTGCTCCAGGTAATCTCGCAGGATAAACCTGTTTCACCATCATCAAAATCTAACAATGATGGATCTATGGACAGGGAAAACTACATGATATGTTCCACTATAATTAACTAGTATATTTTAAGTGAGTTTTTGAGGTAACCAAGTTGTAGAACATAAGCAACATTGATCTATATTAATACTATTATTATCACATCATCATGGGATCTCAATCCCTCCTCACAGATTGCCACTACCTCTCAAGGCATAAACACCTTGGGATAGAAATCCCTTATCTCATGATCAGAGAGGATAACACCTCAGCTAGGCACTCGGCCTTTATCAGGTCCTCCGACCTATCTCATCATACTGGTGATGCATATTATCTCATCAACAAGAGTTATCATCATGATGCAATGTTTTATTCAAACACATATACCTCATAGCTCTTACCTGACTATGAATCCATCTGATACACCTGCTTGGTTAGTATGCACATAAAGAGAGAGATAACTTAAAATCACCATACATGGCTCTTACTGATTATCATGTTATTAGGATTTGCAGATGCACATGTCATGATTATAAATATTTGTATCATATTGTATCAATCACATCCATGCTATCAAATCATGGGCAATCATCTTATTATCTTAATTGGTTTCATCTTTAAGCATCAGACATACCACTGGTTTACAAACCATTATTCATATTTCATTATCAACAACGATGTGATTATAAGATAAAGAACCATAAACTAGGTTTTCCAGGTTAGACCTATCCCTCACCAAAGATACCCACTACCCTCACTAGAAGTGTGACGGGTAGGGCGCCTGTGATGTCTATTGCCAAACATCGATTAAGATTAATGCGGAAGCGGTCGTTAACAACAGATTACTGAAAATCACTAAAAAATAAAACCATTTATCAAGAAATCCATTCACAGGAAAACTCTTTCATTCAGAACCAAAGTAAATCATTACATACATGTTCATATATACATGTCATGTCTCATTGCTTCTCGAGGCATACATGCATTCACTACTCTGTCTCATCTGTACACAGGTAGTATAAGAACCTTTAGGCTTGAAGCCCAAAATATCAAATCGAATTATTAAAAGCACTAACTCATAGGACCCGAGAGTACAGAGACGACTCATAGGACTAACTATACAAAACCAGACAACCAATATCTCCACCTGATGGATCACTGCTGTCCTTGATGTTGCTGCTACTGCTCTTCCTCTGCTACATAGGTTCTTCCTCTTTGTCTGCGTCTACCTAAAAACGATGGATTCCACGGGGGTGAGACAATTATAAAAATTGCCCCAGAGGGAGATATAACTCTCCGCCAAAACATTATTATTGAATTTTAATAGAAATAAACTAAGCAGTGGAATCATAAGCTTAACAATAGTTAATTTAATATCTATGCAGATTAGAGCAACATTCTCACTTAAGCTTATCAGTTGTAACTTGATAAACAAAATGTCTAATATTCAATAAAGAATTGAAGAACATTTATAACACTTATCCATTTAGGATATAACATCAACTAGTGATTCTCATATTTCAATCTTATGCAAATATGCAACATGACAAATTACATTTTTTCAAACATACTTAAGCTCTGAGGAGATGAGGTATACCGCTCATACTCCAAACTACCATTGCTAAATCGAAATCGGTACCATAAATAGGTCAATGGAAGAGCCAGATTCCCATGACCTCCCACATCTCGGTCAGTACGGGTCCACAAGCAAGATTTTGTCAACTTCTCAATATAGCTTTCCAGGGTATACTGGAACTTCGATATAGAGTTACAACATCAACTGCACTCTCATCGGAAATCGAGAGAATTAATGTTTATCTCCATCGACCCGACATTAAATATCATTGGGAGATTAGTGATACATCCATCCCAACCATCGGGATATTTGTGATACATCCATCCCGACACATGAAGGATTAAGAGGTTTAATGTTTACCTTCCATCAATCTCTTCACCAGGATGTAAGAATATTTTTGCCCATTTACCCCCGCATATTCATAATATGCGAATTCCAGGAAATTCCATAGGAAAACCTATTTCACCATCACCAACTACTGACGATGATGGATCTATGGTCAGAGCACTACATGAACAGATTTCAGTTGATTAATTAAGTACATTTTCATATTCTTTTAGCATCAACCAAGTTATCAAACATAACTTATTATGACAATGCTATAAAGAGACATGTACTATTTTCATCAATTACATATCAATCTTTAAAAGATATTGGGAACTCAGTCCCTCTTTTCAATACTGGGAATTCTCATCCGTTCACAATCTCATTATCACAATCATATGGTTCTGAGTATTCAAACCCTTAGCTCATCATTGAGCATTGTTACCACTTTTACAAGTAACTGTCACCTTCAGGTCATCTGACCAAGGTAAACATGATACTTGCTATTACAAGCATCACTCATGGTACTTGAGGCCCATTAACTCTCTTATTACCTCTTACCAGGAAGCAAGGTATATTATGGCACACAAGGCCCAATAAACAATAGTGAATTAAACATCATAGCTCATACCTGGCCATGATCACCATTTTAGAATACATGCATGGTTAGTACAGATGATAATAGTAACTTCAATTACATATCAGTACTATGCAGAATAAATATGGATTCACTATTCAAGGGTAACGCCACTATTCCCTTTCTAGGGTTAGGGTTTCGCATTTCATGTCATTTGGGAACATTCATCCTATCACCCAAATCAAGGTTATGGTTTATCACCATATTGCCCAAGATTAGGGTTTCATAAAACATTACATAGTATTACCCTGGATTTGAGCTCCACATCACTTCAAACATCAGTGTTTCTCATAAAATCACCCTAAGTTAGGGTTTCACATAAATTTCACCCCAGAATAGGGTCTAGATTCAATAACCCACAATTAGGGTTTACTATTCATCCCAATTAGGGTTTCATATTCCATTACCCATAATTAGGGTTTACTGTTCATCCCAATTAGGGTTTCATATTCCATTACCCATAATTAGGGTTTACTGTTCATCCCAATTAGGGTTTCATATTCCATTACCCATAATTAGGGTTTACTATTCAATTATCTCTAATTAGGGTTCACTAACATCCCAATTATATTTTCTATTCAAGTACCCATAATCAAGGTTTACTATTCATCCCAATTTAGGATTTTGCATCAAATTATTCTAAATTAGGTTTACACATATCCTCACCCTTGGTTAGGGTTACATTCTTACCCTGGATTAGGGTTTCACTTAAATTTGCCCTGAATTAGGGTTAGGGTTCAATAACCTTGTCAATTAGGGTTTATACTCATGATTAGGGTTTCATGATTTCTTTGCTAAGGAGCACACCCTTAATCACCACATGAATCATACTTCATGTATAAATTCCATTTTATCATCCTCTCAACTTGATTAAGTTATATCAACCCTTTAATCAAGTACATACAACTATGATTGACATAGTGTACTAAGTTATTATTCTTTTAAGCAATTAGGGTTTATCCCTTTATTGGTACAAATCTTATAGGTGCCTTTAGGATTTCAACCTTTATACCTCCATTGATTACCATCACTATCAATCATTGGATCATTGGAACAATCATCACCTTCAATTTCTAAATGATTGAATCACAATAGTCCACCATTCAGTTTTGAAACCGTTTGACTCCAAACGGTTTTGAAACCGTTTGACCCCAAACGGTTTCAAGACCATTTGGGCTCAAACGGTCTCAAGACCGTTTGGGCTCAAACCAGCCTCAAAACCGCAAGGGTTCTTTAGATAAACTCATCAATCAATTGAACATGCTTTGCTACATTGAAACCTTCAATCGATTGTATTGTTGGAGTTCAACAATTATTGGCCTTTGGATTTTTAATCCTTCAATCACCACCTTTGACAATCCATGCGGTCTTGAGGTGCTTGACCTCCATTCGGTTTTGAAATTGAATCACCCATTCAGTTTTGAAACCAAATCACTTCAATCGACCTTGAAAATGATTCCAATCATTTGGTTTTGAAACCAAATCACCCATTCAGTTTTGAAGTGATTTATCCAATCAATGTTGGGTATAATTACCCATTTGGTTTTGTGCATCTAACCCATTCAGTTTTGAATGGAATTACCCATTCGGTCTTGCACTTACTTAGCTATTCAGTTTTGAAACTGAATCCACTCATTCGGTTTTGAAACTGAATCTACTCATTCGGTTTTGAAACCAAATTGGTTCATGCGGTTTTGCAAACCGTTTGCTCCTGTTCTCGATTGAGGTGTATGCTTATGATGATGTCATCATCATCAACTTGCAAACCCACAAAACCTATTGCCATGTTCATGGTAATTGCATCAACTAATCAAAGGTATTTGCAAGAAAAATAATTGAATCAATTGAATTGAGAAATTGAGTTCAATAACAATAGTTAAGGGTTCAAGTTATATAACCTGCCTTCAATTGAGCTTCAAAGCTTGGAGCTTCACATCAACAATGGTGGAAGAAGCTTTTGCAACTCCCCCATGGCTCGTCCTCAAATTTTAGAGTGAAAAGATTGGCTAGGGTTGAAGATGGAGTGAAGAAAAGAAGAAATTATGCATTGATTTATGATTTCCACCATGAAATCAAGATGAAAGAAGGTCAAGAAGCTTACAAACAGGTTGGGGGTCATCCTCCTGGTCCTTCAAAGCTTCCTTGGTCGTTTTGTAAGCAAAGGGTGGAATGGAATTCAAAATTACCCTTTCATTGTATGGATAAAGCAGCATATGTGTGAATTTTATTGAAAATTCATTTAGGAGAGAGAAATTAGGAATTATCTTCCCCATATTCTTGTCACTTGCCCCATTCCATTCCTTAGGGACAAGGATATCCTCTTTGCCTCTTATTCCTCTCAATTATCCATGTTTTAAAGAAAAGAAAATTAAGCACCTTAATCCTTTTTATATTAATATCCATAAGTGAGTGGATATTTCTTTTTCTTATAAAAAGGTGAGTGGAGTTTTGACCTCCTTGAGATATTTCGTGGCCCTTGCAAAGAAAAAGGACGTACACACATATCTGAATTCAACCATTTCAATTTTGGTTGAAGGCCCTTCAATTATTTTATTAATTCTTGCATTAATTTGAACTAGGGTTTCCATTTATGCTTAAATCTTGATTATTTTAATATCAATATTCTCTCTCCTTCAAAGAGATGAAAATGAGACACCCCTCTCATTTTATTTGCTCCACATGATCCCAAGAAATAGTAGGGACCATTTTGAAGTGGTAATTTGCATATTGAACCCTAGGTTTTGGGTAAATGGCACATTACACCAAAACTAGGTTTTAATGCACAAACATTGCTTTATCAGCGCTTTCATGGTATCCAGGCTATCACAAGCCATATCTCTGCATCATCTTCACTCTAATGATGCTTCAACATATGAGGAACATATTATCATGCACAATTTGCATATAAACCCCTTAACTTGGGTAATTTGCACTTTAGTCCAAAATTAGCAAAACATTGATTTCAACAATATTCAAAAAGGACTAAAATTGCAATGTAAGTTCCTCTTGAGCCTAAATTACTTTTTAAAAAGATAAGATCAAACATATAATCACTTTTATTAAACAAAACACCTAGGGATAAAACATAACCCAGGTCAGGGATGTTACAAGTTATCCACCCCTTACAAGGATTTCGTCCTCCAAATCATCAACAAAAACATCAAGAGAAAAGAGAAGGGTACTTCCTCCTCATCTCTTCCTCTAGCTCCCACGTAGCTTCTTCAATGCCACGATGATGCCAAGGAACTTTGACATGTAAAATGTCTTTCTTTTTCAACTTCTTGATTCTTCTGTCAAGAATCAACACAGGTCCTTCAACATAAGATATATCATCATTTAGTTCTACCTCCATAGGTTGCAGAACCAACTCTGTGTCAGGATGACACTTCCTCAGCATGGAAATATGGAACACTGGATGCAATTTATGTAGCTTAGGTGGTAACTCCAGCTTATAGGCTACCTTTCCCATCCTCTCAATGATTGGATAAGGTCCCCTAAATCTAGGAGCTAACTTTCCCTTCTTTCAAAATCTAAGGATACCTTTCCAAGGTGAGACCTTGAGATACACTCTATCTCCATCTTGGAAGTCTAAGGGTCTATGATGCTTATCAACATATGATTTTTGCCGATCCTGGGCAACTTTCAACTATTGTTGTATAACTTTAATCTTCTCAGTTGTTTACTAAACCAGCTCAGGACCCAAGAGTTGGTACTCTCCTATTTCATACCAACATAAGGGAGATCTACAACATCTACCATATAAAGCCTCATATGGTGCCATATCAATACTATGATGATAGCTATTATTATAAGCAAACTCTATCAAGCTCAGATGTAGATCCCAACTTCCTACAAATTGAAGGACACATGCCCTCAGTAAGTCCTCCAAAGTTTGTATAGTCCTCTCAGATTGTCCATCTGTCTGAGGATGAAAGGATGTACTAAACCTTAACTGTGTACCCAAAGCTTTATGTAGTCGTTCCCAAAAATGACTTGTGAACTGGGGACCTCTATCAGATACAATAGTAACTGGAACCCCATGCAGCCACACTATCTCATCTATGTAGATCTGTGCAAGCTTCTCAGCAGTGTAGGTTGTTTTGACAGGAAGAAAATGTGCTATCTTTGTCAACCTATCAACTATCACCCATATGGAATCATAACTTTTGGCTATTTTAGGAAAACCAACCACAAAGTCCATGGTTACATGATCCCATTTCCACTGCGGTATAGGCAAAGGTTGCATTGTTCGTGCAGGCTTTTGATGTTCAGCTTTAACTTGCTGACATACTGGACACCGCATAACAAACTTAGCAACATCTTTCTTTAATCCAGGCCACCAATACATATCTTTTAAGTTATGATACATCTTGGTGCTTCCTGGATACATAGCATACATCGAAGAATGAGCTTCTTCTAGAACTAACTTCCTTAAGTTATCAACATCAGGTACTACCATCCTATCATGGTAACAAACTACCTGATCATATGAATCATGGAAACCATCCCATTTCTCACTACCATACTCTGACCTTATCTGTTGAATCACAACATCAACTTGTTGTGCTTCTATAATCTGCTATCTTAGAGTATGTTTTATGTGCATCTCAGCTAACAACCCGGCTAACAATGACACTTTAAGCTGTACATTGTCTTGCCTCAAGGAGATAAGCATATCTCTCTTAGAGCACACTAAGGAGTTCAACTATAATTTGTTTAAGGTTTTTGTTGCTGATTTTCTACTTAGTACATCAGCAACCACATTGGCTTTCCCTGGATGATAATCAATTGTACAATCGTAGTCCTTGATTAACTCCATCCAGCGGTGTTGCCTCATGTTTAGCTCATGCTAAGAAAAGATATACTTTAGGTTCTTATGGTTTGTGAAAATCTGGAATGTTTCTCCATAGAGATAATGTCTCCAGATCTTCAAGGCATGGACCACAACAGCTAGCTCTAAATCATGTGTCGGATAATTCTCCTCGTGTTTCTTAAGCTGTCGAGAAGCAAAAGAAATCACTTGCTTATCCTACATCAACACACACCCTAAACCATTCTTAGATGCATCACAGAAGACTATATACCCCTTCCCTTGCTCAGGTAGCACTAACACAGGTGCACTTGTTAACCTTTCCTTCAGCAACTAGAAAGATTGTTGACACTTGTATTCCAGACAAAAGGAATCTCCTTCCTGGTCAACTTAGTTAGGGGTAAAGCTATTGAACTGAAGTTCTTAATGAACCTCTTGTAATAGACTGCCAACCCTAAGAAACTACGAATCTCCGTCGGTGTCTTAGGATGTTCCCATTGCAGGACAAATTCTACTTTCTTAGGATCAACATGAATACCTGAAGCAGATATTACGTGTCCAAGAAAAGAAACTTCTGATAACCAGAACTCACATTTGATAAACTTATCATACAATTTATGCTTTCTTAGCAAAGCCAAAGCTTTACGAAGATGCTTCTCATGTTGTTGAGAATCTCTACTATATATCAAGATGTCATCTATAAATACGACAACACATAGATAAAGTGAAGGTCGAAAGATTCTATTCATGAGTTCTATAAATGTAGCTGGTGCATTAGTTAGTCCAAATGACATAACTATGAACTCATAGTGACCATACCTTGTCCTAAAGGCAGACTTAGATATGTCACCCTCCTTGATATGCAACTAATGGTATCCTGACCTCAGATCTATCTTAGAAAAGACAATTTCACCACACAACTGATCAAACAAGTCATCGATCCTTGGTAGAGGATACTTGTTCTTTATGGTTACTTTATTTAACTATCTGTAATCAATGCATAAACGCATAGACCCATCCTTCTTCTTAAAAAAGAGGACCGGAGCACCCCATGGTGAAGTACTCGGTCGGATAAAACCCTTCTCAAGCAACTCTTGCAGTTGTTTCTTGAGCTCTTCCATTTCAACGGGTGCCATTCTATATGGCGTTTGTGCTATTAGTTGCGTTCCTGGGATTAGATTAATTTCAAAATCAATCTCTCGGGGCGGTGGAACACCTGGAAGTTCTTCAGGAAATACATCTTCAAATTCCCTGACTATTGGAACTTCAAAAAGATGAGGGCTCTCCATTATGGTATCAACCACATGGGCTAAGAATGCAAAGCATCCTTGTCTCATCAACTTCTCAGCTACCATAGCTGATACAAGACATGTTGGAAGAATCTTTCTATCTCCCTGAAAGATCCATGTGTCACCATTATCTGTGAACACAGCCTGCTTGGAACCACAATCCAGGACAACTTTATACTTCTCTAAGGTGTCCATTCCAAGAATTATATCGAACCCGTGCATTTCAAGTGGTATAAGATCCACCCAAATGCAATGTTCAGAAAAGGAAAGATTGCAGGGAGAACATACCTCCCGCAACATTGCAGATCCCAACAGAGGGGTTTCTAACAACAAACTATCTGCTGTACGACTGACAATCATGTCACAGTCATGAATCACTTCTCGAGTGATAAAAGAGTGCGTAGCACCCAGATCAATTAACACATATACTAAGCAGGATGAAGACATATTAGAATAAAATAATTCCATCTGACCTGTCACAACCCTAGGATTGAAAACTGCTTCAGGATGATTCATTGCATAGAATCTAGCCGTTGCTTGCTGTTGACCCTGCTCTTGATTGTTGGATGTTGATGATCCATCTTGGGACGTTTTTCCACATCCTCTAGCACCACTGCCAGACTGTTGTCTCTGAGAGCCTTGCTGACTCTGCCTCGATTACTGGGTCACATTCCTGACTTTTTTAGGATAGTCCCTCACCACATGGCCTTCTCTCCCACATCTATAACAATTTACATTTCCCCTATGGGGTTTGGGTGGTCCTGTTACTGACATTGAGGATGAGCTGTGGGCTCCCCTCGGTGGTAAACTATGGCCTCTACCCTTACTTGACATCCATTGCGTCTGGGTATTGAACCTTAGCGGTGGTGTAGGCACAGAATACCTTGGTTTCTTAAAGCTTCCAGAACTATGTCCTTGAACTTTAGGTACTCTTTCTTGCCCTTGGTCTGTCTCTTCTCAAACACATACCTCTCTATTCATCTTACAGACACCACAAAAGTGGCAAATCTCTCCCGGTTATCAAGAGCAGACACCAGAGTGGTCAATTCAGCGTTCAACCCCTTCTCAAATCGCCGAATTCTCTCCTCATCTGTAGATGCCATATGCGGACAAAACCACAAAAGTTCCATGAACCTAGCTTCATGTTCACTAATGTTCATTTGTCCTTGCCTCAACCTCTCAAATTGAGAGATTTTCTCATCTAAATACGTCTTGGGAAAGTATATAGCGATGAATTCACATCATAATTAATCCCATCCGATCACAACACCAGGTCTTTTGCCTTCCTCAATGGTCCACCAGTGGCCAACACTCCCTTTTAGGAGATATACTGCATGCCTCACCTTCTCATCATCAGGAATCATGAGGATTCTGAAGGCTTTCTCTAGTTCAGTCAACCATAGGTCAACATCTGCTGGGTCGGCTGTACCAGCATACTATATGGCTCCTACCTTCCTGAGCCATTCAAAATTCTTGTCGGCTCCATGTCTTTCATCATGGGTTGGTGCCCTAGGTGCAAGTAATGGCATCCTATCCATCATATGGGTCATAGCTACTATAAACTGTCCAAACATATTTTGGAAAGCTGGATTCCCCATATCATCTTGGTTGAACTGGGGTTGATCAAGTACAGGTTCCTCCCTATCTTGATCTCTTGCACCTCCTCCTGGTACAGCAACGCTGCTCTCAGCAGAATGTTCATCGTGTGATCCAGACATCTTTAGTTCTTCTTCTCCTCCTATATGAGCAGAAGACACTATTAGATAACTAGAAGACACTAGAACATACTCAACAACCTTAATCCTATGTCTCTATAGACTCAGCGAACCTAGAGCTCTGATACCATTAAACTTGTGACGTCTTTTGCCAAACATCGATTAAGATTAATGCGGAAGTGGTCGTTAATAGCGGATTACTAAAAATCACTAAAAATTAAAACCATTTATCAATAGATCAATTCACAGGAAAACTCTTTCATTCAGAACCAAAGTAAATCATTACATACTAGTTCATATATACATGTCATGTCTCATTGCTTCTCGAGGCATACAAGAATTCACTACTCTGTCTCATATGTACACAGGTAGTATAAGAACGTCGAGGCTTGAAGCCCAAAATCTCAGATCAAATTATTAAAAGCACTAATTCCTAGGACCTGGGAGTACAAAGACGACTCATAGGACTAACTATACAAAACCAAACAACCAATATATCCACTTGATGGATCACTACTATCCTTGTTGTTGTTGTTGCTACTGCTCTTCCTTTGCTACAGAGGTTCTTCCTCTTTGTCTGCGTATACCTAAAAACGATGGATTCCACGGGGGTGAGATCATTATAAAAATTTCCCCAGCGGGAGATATAACTCTCCGCCAAAACATTATTATTGCAGTTTAATAGAAATAAACTGAGTAGTGGAATCATAAGCTTAACAACAGTTAATTTAATATCTATGCATATTAGAGCAACATTCTCACTTCAGCTTATCAGTTCTAACTTGATAAACAACATGTCTAATATTCAATAAAGATTTGAAGAACATTTATAACACTTAGCCATTTAGGATATAACATCAACCAGTGATTCTCGTATTTCAATCTTATGCAAATACGCAACACGGCTGATTACATTTTTCAAACATACTTAAGCTCTAAGGAGATGAGGTATACTGCTCATACTCCAACCGACCATTGCTAAATGGAAATCGGTACCATAAATAGGTCAATGGAAGAGCCAGATTCCCATGACCTCCCACATCTCGGTCAGTACGGGACCACAAGTAGGACTATGTCAACTGCTCAATATAGCTTTCCAGGGTATACTGGAACTTCGCTATAGAGTTACATCGTCAACTGCACTCTCATTGGCAATCGAGAGAATTAATGTTGATCTCCATCGACCCGACATTAAATATCATTGGGAGATTAGTGATACATCCATCCCAACCATCGGGAGATTTGTTATACATCCATCTCGACACATGAAGGATTGAGAGGTTTAATGTTTACCTTCCATCAATCTCTTCACCAGGACGTAAAGATATTTTCATACATTTACCCCCGCATATTCATAATATGTGAATTCCAAGAAATTCCATAGGAAAACCTATTTCACCATCACCAACTACTGACGATGATGGATCTATGGTCAGAGCACTACATGAACATATTTCACTTGATTAATTAAGTACATTTTCATATTCTTTTAGCATCAACCAAGTTCTCAAACATAACTTCTTATGAAAATGCTATAAAGAGACATGTACTATTTTCATCAATTACTTATCAGTCTTTAAAAGATATTGGGAACTCAGTCGCTCTTTTCAATACTGGGAATTCTCATCCCTTCACCATCTCATTATCACAATCATATGGTTTTGGGTATTCAAACCCTTAGCTCATCATTGAGCATTGTTACCACTTTTCCAGGTAATTATCACCTACAGGTCATCTGACCAAGGTAAACATGATACTTGCTATTACAAGCATCACTCATGGTACTTGAGGCCCATTAACTCTCTTGTTACCTCTTACCAGGCAACAAGGTATATTATGGAACACAAGGCCCAATAAACAATAGTGAATTAAACATCATAGCTCATACCTGGCCATGATCACCATTTCAGAATACCTGCATGGTTAGTGCAGATGATAATAGTAACTTCAATTACATATCAGTACCATGCAGAACAAATATGGACTCACTATTCAAGGGTAACACCACTATTCCCTTTCTAGGGTTAGGGTTTTCCATTTCATGTCATTTGGGAACATTCATCCTATCACCCAAATCAAGGTTATGGTTTATCACCATATTGCCCATGATTAGGGTTTCATAAAGCATTACATAGTATTACCCTGGATTTGAGCTCCACATCACTTCAAACATCAGGGTTTCTCATAAAATCACCCTAAGTTAGGGTTTCACATAAATTTCACCCCAGAATAGGGTCTACATTCAATATCCCACAATTAGGGTTTACTATTCATCCCAATTAGGGTTTCATATTCCATTACCCATAATTAGAGTTTACTGTTCATCCCAATCATGGTTTCATATTCCATTACCCATAATTAGGGTTTACTATTCAATTATCTCTAATTAGGGTTCACTAACATCCCAATTAGATTTTCTATTCAAGTACCCATAATCAGGGTTTACTATTCATCCCAATTTAGGATTTTGCATCACATTATCCTAAATTAGGCTTACACATATCCTCACCCTTGGTTAGGGTTACATTCTTACCCTGGATTAGGGTTTCACTTAAATTTTCCCTGAATTAGGGTTAGGGTTCAATAACCTTGTCAATTAGGGTTTATACTCATGATTAGGGTTTCATGATTTCTTTGCTAAGGATCATACCCTTAATCACCACATGAATCATACTCATGTATAAATTCCATTTTATCATCCTCTCAACTTGATTAAGTTATATCAACCCTTTAATCAAGTACATACAACTATGATTGACAGAGTGTACTAAGTTATTATTCTTTTAAGAAATTAGGGTTTATCCCTTTAATGGTACTAATCATTTAGGTGCTTTTAGGATTTCAACCTTTGTACCTCCATTGATTACCATCACTATCAATCATTGGATCATTGGAATAATCATCACCTTCAATTTCCAAATGATTGAATCACAATAGTCCACCATTCGGTTTTGGGGTTTCATCACCAAACAGTTTCAAGACCATTTGGGCTCAAACGTTCTCAAGACCGTTTGAGCTCAAACCAGCCTCAAAACCTCAAGGGTTCTTTAGATAAACTCATCAATCAATTGAACATGCTTTGCTACATTGAAACCTTCAATCGATTGAATTGTTGGAGTTCAACAATTATTGGCCTTTGGATTTTTAATCCTTCAAACACCACATTTGACCATCCATGTGGTCTTGAGGTGCTTGACCTCCATTCGGTTTTGAAACCGAATCACCCATTCGGTTTTGAAACTGAATCACTTCAATCGACCTTGAAAATGATTCCAATCATTTGGTTTTGAAACCGAATCACCCATTCGGTTTTGAAGTGATTTATCCAATCAATCTAGGGTATAATTACCCATTCGTTTTTGTGCATCTAACCCATTCGGTTTTGAATGGAATTACCCCGTCGATCTTGCACTTACTTAGTCATTCAGTTTTGAAACCGAATCAGCTCATTCGGTTTTGAAACCGAATTGGTTCATGCAATTTTGCAAACCATTTTCTCCTATTTTGATTGAGGTGTATGCTTGTGATGATGTCTTCATCATCAACCTACAAACCCACGAAACCTACTTCCATCTTCATGGTAATTGCATCAACTAATCAAATGTATTTGCAAGAAAAACAATTGAATTGAGAAATTGAGTTCAATAACAATAGTTAAGGGTTCAAGTTATATAAACCACCTTCAATTGAGCTTCAAAGCTTGGAGCTTCACATAAAAAATGGTGGAAGAAGCTTTTGCAACTCCCCCAAGGCTCGTCCTCAAGTTTTGGAGTGAAAAGATTGGCTAGGGGTAGAAGATGGATTGAAGAAAAGAAGAAATTATGCATTGATTTATGATTTCCACCATGAAATCAAGATGAAAGAAGGTCAAGAAGCTTACCAACAGGTTGGGGGTCGTCCTCCTGGTCCTTCAAAGCTTCCTTGGTTGTTTTGCAAGCAAAGGGTGGAAGGGAATTCGAAATTACCCTTTCATTCTATGGATAAAGAAGCATATATGCGAATTTTATTGAAAATTCATTTAGGAGAGAGAAAGTAGGAATTATCTCCCCCATATTCTTTCCACTTGCCCCTTTCCATTCCTTAGGGACGAGCCTATCCTCTTTGCCTCTTATTCCTCTCAATTATCTATGTTTTAATGAAAAGCAAATTATGCACCTTAACCCTTTTTAAATTAATATCCATAAGTGAGTGGATATTTCTTTTTCTTATAAAAAGGTGAGTGGAGATTTCACCTCCTTGAGATATTTCGTGGCCCTTTCAAATCACAAGGACGTCCAAACATATCTGAATTCAACCATTTCAATTTTGGTTGAAGGCCCTTCAATTATTTTATTTATTCTTGCATTAATTTGAACTAGGGTTTCCATTTATGCTTAAATCTTGATTATTTTAATATCAAGATTCTCTCTCCTTCAAAGAGATGCAAATGAGACACCCCTCTCATTTTATTTGCTCCACATGATCCCAAAAAACATTAGGGACCATTTTTAAGTGGTAATTTTCATATTGAACCCTAGGTTTTGGGTAAATTGCACATTACACCAAAACTAGGTTTTAATGCACAAACATTGCTTTATCAACTCTTTCTTGATATTCAGGCTATCATAAGCCATACCTCTGCATCATCTTCACTCTCATGATGCTTCAACATATGAGGAACATATTATCATGCACAATTTGCAAATAAACCCCTCAACTTGGGTATTTTTGCACTTTAGTCCAAAACAAGCAAAACATTGATTTCAATAATATTCAAAAAGGACTAAAATTGCAATGTAAGTTCCTCTTGATCCTAAATTACTTTTCAAAAGATAAGAGCAAACATATAATCACTTTTATTAAACAAAACACCTAGGGTTAAAACATAACCCAGGTCAGGGATGTTACAGCACCCCTTACTACAGATGGTATCAGGCAAGGTCATACCCTCACCAAAAGGTAACCGGCTAGGGTTTCAAACCCTAAAGCACATGTTACCATGACGGCCAACCAAACTGCGCTCTAACGTGCACTAGAGAGCAGCTAGCACAGAGGTGTGTTGTGCAGCTAGAACTAGAGGAGTGTGTGTCATGTACAAGGGACAAACTTCATCGATCAAGGCACTCTATCGCCCACAACATCAAACCATATCGTCCATGAGCATGGTAGAATCATATCGGCCAACCCTTAAAGGCACCTATTAGGGTTTCACCACACAAACACCATAACGGGCACCAAGCCACCAAGGCTCATCTCCACTTCATCATAGCAGCCAGGACCAAACTCAAGGCAAGGGGGTATCAGGCAACCTTTCCCCAGAGGGTATCGTGCAGAGCAATAGGTCTAAGGTGTATCGCCCAAGCTCACCACCTAGGTCAAGAGGGCCATATCGGGCACCAAGTCAACAACACAACTTGATGTATCATCCAAGGGTTAAACCCTAGACAAAGAGGTGTCGGGCAACACTACTAAAGAGCATGTCATGCAAAGCATGAAGCACAACCTGACAAGGTCATCATAAACCTCAAGATCACCATCATCAAAACCCTAAAAGATCAAGAGGATTGGCTCACCTCTCAACAACCAAGAGAGAAGGGTCTTGCACAACCTCCATCACTAAACGGGCAACATGATGGATCATCTCCATATCGGACAAGGTCTCAACCACTACTAGGTTAACACTCAACCAAGGCTCACCTCTCAAATCCATGGTGAGATAAGAGTGTTGCCCAAGCAACTAGAATATAGACTCACCTCTCAACATCCAAGTGAGAGGGGTATTGACAATATCACTAGAGCCGAACTCACTTCTTAAGACCAAAGGAGAGAAAGGGGTATTGCCCCAAAGAAAACCCTACTCCATAGGTTCGACCAACAAGGTCAAAGCACATACAACACATCCGTTATAGCAACAAGATCATATATCAAGATAAAAGGTGCAACCTAAAGCAAGAAACATATCTAACAACATGCATGGCCGATCATGATCATATGTGAACATGCAACATAAAAGAAGGTATTATAGTTAGGGTTAGAAGTTATGTAACCCACCTTAAGCAAGCTCCTCAAGCTCCAAAGCTACTAGCTCTAAGCTTCTAGCTCCAAAGCACACCACTTTCGACCACCAAGGAAGCAAGGCCCACCTAGGGTTCGACCACCAAGCTAGAGGAAGAAGAAGAGATCTCCACCAAGGGGGATCGGCCACCAAGCATACCAAAGAAAGGTGTTTCATGCATCAAAGAAGAGAAGAGCAACAAAGAGCTAAAAGGGATCCTAAGGAAGTGAAAGGGAAGATATATATATAGAAAAGGATCAAAGGTGAACCAAGGCAAGGTGTCATCTTACTTAGGGACACTTGTCCAATGTCTAGCCACCTTGCAAACCACATGCAACATGTTATGCCACCACTCATCAAGAGATCGACCACATGTCCAAGGTATGGTGACACAACAAAATCAAGGAGGTTAAAGGGGTCAAAGGCCGACACACACACCACCATCTTGGCCGAAACACCCATGGGCGACACCCCCATGGATGACACAAGGTATTCCTACCCTATACAAAGCTCATCAAGGCAAGGCAAGGCCCAAACAAGGTGAAACAAAGCACAATAGAGCTCTACAAGGCCCAAGGTAACTCAAGCAACGAGCCGAACCCATCCTTTCCACTCTAGAGGATGCAAGGAGAGAGAGAAATGTCTCTCAAGGTGACAAACTTGCTCATCAACCCTAGACTTGGGTTATTTGCAAGTAGCACCTCCAACTCTCAACAAAGCTCAAGAAAACTCTAATCACCACTAGAGGTGATCAACAAGAAACTAAACACAAGGTTTAGGCAAATAAAACATGATAAGCCCAAAACGAAAGTCAGGCTCCTTACACATCCCATGGGGAAGTACTCGGTCGAATCAAACCTTTCTCAAGCAACTCCTGTAACTGTTTCTTAAGTTCTGCCATCTCAGCTGGCACCATCCTATAAGGTGTTTGAGCTATAGGTTGCGTACCTAGAATTAGATTAATCTCAAAATCAATCTCTCAAGGTGGAGGAATGTCTGGAAGTTCTTCAGGAAACACATCCTCGAATTTCCTAATGATAGGTACTTCAGAAAAACTAGAACTCTCTGCTCGGGTATCTACCACATGTGCTAAGAATGCAAAGCATCCTTATCTCATCAACTCTTCTGCTACCATAGCTAACACTAGATAGGTGGGAAGAACTTTCTGCCCCCTTAAAAGACCCATGTCTCACCATTGTTTGTGAACATAGCTTGCTTGGAACCACAATCCAAGACAACCTTATACTTTCTAGGGTGTCCATCCCCAAAATTATGTCAAACACGTGCATCTCAAGTGGTATAAGATTCACCTAAATGATGTGTTCTGAAAAGGAAAGAACATAGGGAGAGCATACCTCCTGCAACACTGTAGATCTGACTAACAAAGTTTCTAATAACAAATTGTCTGCTCTACGACTAATAGTCATATTGAAGTCATGAATCACTTCTTGAGTGATAAAGGAATGTGTAGTGCCCGGATCAATCAAAATAGATATGAAACAGGATGAAGACATATCAGAATGAAATAATTCCATCTAACCTATCATGACTCATGGGTTGGCCACTGCCTCCTAGCTGATTCATAGCATAGAATCTTGTCGTTGTTGGTTGCCGACTACGCGTCTTGTTGTTGGGTGCAGATGAACTAGCTTGGGATGCATGTCCACACCCTCGTGTGTCACTGCCAAACTATTACCTATGAGAGTCTTGTTGACTCTGCCTCAGTGGTTGGGTTACATTCCTGTCTCCAAATGGACAATCCCTCATTAGATGTCCTGGCTTCCCACACTTATAACATCGTAGGTTTTCCCATTTCAGCCTAGATGGTCTTGTTACTAACATTGATGTTGAACTTTGGGCTCTACTTGGTGGTAAACTACAACCTCTACCTTTGCTAGATGTCCATTGTGTCTGAGTACTGAACCTTGGTGGTACTATTGGTGCATAAAACCTCAGTTTCTTAAAACTTTTGGACCTTTTTCCTTGGAATTGTGCATGCACTTTCTTACTATTGGCTTCACGTTTCTCAGTCATGAACCTTTCTATCCACCTAATTGACTCCATAAAGGTGGCAAACCTCTCTCTATTCTCTAGAGAAGATGCAAGTGTGGTCAAATTAGCGTTCAAACCCTTCTAAAAATGCCGAATTGTTTCCTCATATGTAGTAGCCATATGTGGACAAAATTGTAGAAGCTCCATAAACATAGCTTCATACTTGCTAATGTTCATTGGTCCCTGCCTAATCCGCTCAAACTGTGAGATTTTCTCATCCAAATAGGTCTTGGGAAAGTATCTACTGACAAACTCACATCAGAACTCTCTCCATTCGACCTCAACACCTGGTCATTTATCTTCCTTAATGGCCCACCAGTGGCCAGCACTTCCTTTTAATAGGTACACAACATGCTTAACTTTCTCAGTTTCTGGAATGCTGAGGATTCTAAGGCTTTCTCCAACTCAATGAGCCATGAATCTGTGTCTTTTGGGTCAGCTGTACTGGCATATTCGGTGGCTCCTACCTGACGTAACCGTTCAAAGGTCTTACCAGATCCATGCCCCTCATTAGGAGCTGGTACCCTAGGTGGAGGTGCTGGCATCTGATCTTCCATATGTGTCATTGTATTCATGAATTGTCCAAACAACGCATGAAAAGTTGGGTTTTCCATAAAAGCTTGGTCAAGTTGGGGATTCTCAAGTGTTAGTTTCTCTTTAGCCTGATCCCTTGCACCTCCTCCTGGTGCACGAACACTGCTTTCAGCATCATGTTCTTCATGTGATCCAACCATCTTTAAGCTATACTTCTTCTCCTATACGAGCAGAAGTCACTATCAGATAACTGGATAACACTTAGAACAAACTCAACAACCTTAATCCTATGTCTTTGTAGACTAAACAAACCTTAGGCTCTGATACCAAAACTTTGTGACGATCTGACAACAATTCAAACCGTCACTAGTAAATAATTGTGGAATAACTATAAGCAGCAGATTAACAAAAATCACTAAAAATGAAAACCATTTGTAAAGAGATCCACTTTTAGGAAACTCTTAAGAAAAGAACCAAAGTATTACATACATCGTGGTTCACATTGTACATACCATGTACCATCTCATCTCGAGGATAACATGAAACAATTTCTTTACCAAACTATACATAAGCAACATAAAACATCAAGGCATAAAAGCCAAAATCTCAGATCGATCATAAAACCACTAAGTACGGTCTCTAAGGACCTAAGAGTACAAAGATGACACATAGGACTTATATCTACAAGACACGATAGACAACACACTCAACCTGAGATGTTACTGCTGCCCCTGATGCTATTATCCTCCCTTTGCTGTGTGGTCCCTACCTCCTCATCCACGTCCACCTAAAAATGTTGGTGACCAATAGAGTGAGGCCCATGTCCCAGCGAGAGATATAACTCTCCGCCAACAATATTATTATTGCAGATAAACAGTAATAAAACTGAGCAGAGGATTCTTTTATATTAATAAGCAAGATTTAATCACTGTTTAAGCAGAATAGAGCAATACCATCTTATGAAACATTGCAGCTATATATGATAAAGGAGTAATTCATCTATTCATTTTATAAGGAATATGAAGAACATGTATAACATCTATCCATTTAAGATGCATTAAGAAATGTAACATCAACCAATGATTTACGTATTCCATCCTTAAGCTAATACACTACCCAACTGATTACATTTTACAATCACACTTATGCCCTGAGGAGATGAGGTATATCACTCATACTCCAACCGACCACTACAAAGTCAAAATCGATACCATACAAGGTCAACGGAAGAACCGACTACCATGACCTCTGCCGTCTCGGTCAGTGCGAGACCACAAGCAGGACTACGTCAACTACTTAAATAGCTTTTCAGGGTATACTGGCAACTTTTCTATAGAGCTACAACGACGGCTGCACTCCTTCGGCATCGAGAGATTTAATGTTTATCTCACATCAATCTGACATTCATCATTATCGGGAGATTTGTGATACATCCATCTCAGCATTTATAATGAAGGATTGAGAGATTTAATGTTTATCTCATATCAATTCCTCCATTAGGGTGTAAAGATATTCGCGCCCATTACCCCCACATATTCAAAAATATGCGTTCTCACTCTAACACAGATTTCACTTTTTCTAGATCAACACGAATACCTGAAGTAGATATAACGTGTCCAAGAAAAGACACTTCTGACAACCAAAACTTGCACTTGCTAAACTTGGCATATAGCTTGTGTTGTCTCAACAATGTCAAGGCTTGACGAAGGTGTTGTTCATGTTGTTGACCATCTCTACTGTATATCAGGATGTCGTCTATGAAGACCACTACAAACTGATCAAGGAATGGCCAGAAGATTCTATTCATCAGCTCCATGAATGCAGCTGGTGCATTAGTTAGTCCAAATGACATAACTACAAACTCATAAAGACCATAGCTTGTCCTACATGTTGACTTAGGTATGTCACTCTCCTTGATATGTAATTGATGATATCCTGACCTTAGATCTATCTTAGAGAATACTGTTGCACCACACAACTGGTCAAACAAATCATCTATCCTTGGCATATGATATTTGTTCTTAATAGTCACCTTGTTAAGTTGTCTATAGTCTATGCATAATATCATAGACCCATCCTTTTTTAACAAAAAGAACTGGAGCACCCCATGGGGTAGTACTCGGTCGAATCAAACCTTTCTCAAGAAACTCATGTAACTATTTCTTAAGTTATGCCATCTCAGCTGGCACCATCCTATAAGGTGTTTGAGCTATAGGTTGCGTACCTAGAATTAGATTAATCTCAAAATCAATATCTCGAGGTGGAGGAATGTCTGGAAGTTCTTCAGGAAATACATCCTCGAATTCCCTGACGATAAGAACTTCAGAAAGACTAGAACTCTCTGCTCAGGTATCTACCACATGTGCCAAGAATGTGAAGCATCCTTGTCTCATCAACTTTTTTGCTACCATAGCTGACACTAGATAGGTTGGAAGAATCTTTCTGTCCCCTTGAAAGACCCATGTCTAACCATTGTATATGAACATATCTTGCTTGGAACCACAATCCAAGACAACCTTATACTTTTGTAGGGTGTCCATCTCCAGAATTATGTCAAATCCGTGCATCTCAAGTGGTATAAGATCCACCTGAATGCTATGTTTTGAAAAGGAAAGAACACAGGGAGACCATACCTCCCGTAACACTATAGATTTGACTAATGGAGTTTCTAATAACAAATTGTCTACTCTACGACTGACAGTCATATTGCAGTCATGAATCACTTCTTGAGTGATAAAGGAATGTGTAGCACCTGGATCAATCAAAACAGATATGAAGCAGGATGAAGACATATCCGAATGAAATAATTCCATCTGACCTGTCATGACTCGTGGGTTGACCACTACTTCTAGCTAATTCATAGCATAAAATCTTATCATTGTTGGTTTCCAACTACGCGTCTTGTTGTTGGGTGTAGATGAACCATCTTGGGATGCATGTCCACGTCCTTGTGTGTCACTGCCAAACTGTTGCCTCTGAGAGCCTTGTTGACTCTGCCTTGGTGGTTGGGTTACATTCCTTTCTCCAAATGGACAATCCCTCATCAGATTTCTTGGCTTCCCACACTTATAACAGCTTAGGTTTTCCCATTTCGGCCTAGATGGTCCTGTTACTGACATTGATGCTGAACTTTGGGCTCTACTTGGCGGTAAACTATGGACTCTACCTTTGCTAGATGTGCACTGTGTCTGAGTATTGAACCTTGGTGGTGCTATTGGTGCAGAAAACCTCAGTTTCTTAAAACTTTTGGACCTCTGTCCTTGGAATTGTGCATGCACTTTCTTACTATTGGCTTTACGTTTCTCAGTCACAAACCTTTCTATCTGCCTAATTGACTCCATAAAGGTGGAAAACCTCTCTCTATTCTCTAGAGCAGATGCAGGTGTGGTCAAATCAACATTCAAACCCTTCTCAAAATGCTGAATTCTTTCCTCATCTATAGTAGCCATATGTGGACAAAATCGTAGAAGCTCCATAAACTTAGCTTCATACTCACTAATGTTCATTGGTCCCTACCTAATCTGCTCAAACTGTGAGATTTGCTCATCCAAATAGGTCTTGGGAAAGTATCTATGGACAAACTCATGTCGGAACTCTCTCCATTCGACCACAACACCTGGTCATTTCTCTTCCTCAATGGCCCACCACTGGCCAACACTTCCTTTTAATAGGTACACGACATGCTTAACTTTCTCAGTTTTCAGAATGCTGAGGATTCTAAAGGATTTCTCCAACTTAGTGAGCCATGAATCTGCGTCTGCTCGGTCAGCTGTACCGACATATTTGGTGGAACCTACCCGACATATCCGTTCAAAGGTCTTACCAGATCCATGCCCCTCATTGGTAGCTGGTACCCTAGGTGTAGCTGCTGGCATCCGATCTGCCATATGTGTCATTGTAATCATGAACTGTCCAAATAGCGCATGAAAAGCTGGGTTTTCTATCGAAGCTTGGTCAAGTTTGGGATTCTCAGGTGCTAGTTCCTCTCTAGTCTGATCCCTTGCACCTCCTCCTAATGCAGAAACACTACTTTCGACAGCATGTTCTTCGTGTGATCCAACCATCTTTAAGCTTTACTTCTTCTCCTATATGAGCAGAAGTCACTATCATATAACTGGATAACACTTAGAATAGACTCAACAACCTTAATCCTATGTCTATGTGGACTCACCAAACCTTAGGCTCTGATACCAAAACTTTGTGACGATCTAGCAACAAATCAAACCGTCACCAGTAAATAATTGTGGAATAACCATAAGCAGCGGATTAACAAAAATCACTAAAAATTAAAACCATTTGCAAAGAGATCCACTTTTAGGAAACTCTTAAGAAAATAACCAAAGTATTACAAACATCATGGTTCACATTGTACATACCATGTACCATCTCATCTCGAGGATACCATATAACAGTTGCTTTACCAAACTATACATAAGCAACATAAAACCTCGAGGCATACAAGCCAAAATCTCAGATCAATCATAAAACCACTAAGTACTGACTCTAAGGACTTGAGAGTACAGAGACGACACATAGGACTTATATCTACAAGACACGAAAGACAACACACTCAACCTGAGATGTTATTGCTACCCCTCATGTTGTTGTCCTCCCTCTGCTGTGTGGTCCCTACCTCCTCATCCGCGCCCACTTAAAAATGTTGGTGACCAACGAAGTGAGACCCATGTCCCAGCGAGAGATATAACTCTTTGCCAAAAATATTATTATTGTAGATAAATAGTAATAAAACTGAGCAGAGGACTCTTTTATATTAATAAGTAGGATTTAATCACCATTTAAGCATAATAGAGCAATACCATCTTAAGAAACATTGCAGCTATATATGATAAAGCAGTAATTCATCTATTCATTTTATAAGGAATATGAAGAACATGTATAACATCTATCCATTTAAGATGAATTAAGAAATGTAACATCAACCAATGATTTCCGTATTCCATCCTTAAGCAAATACACTACATGGATGATTACATTTTACAATCACACTTATGCCCTGAGGAGATGAGGTATACCGCTCATACTCCAACCGATCACTGCGAAGTCAAAATCAGTACCATACAAGGTCAATGGAAGAGCTGGCTTCCATGACCTCTGTCATCTCAGTTAGTGCGAGACCACAAGAAGGACTACGTCAACTGCTTAAATAGCTTTCCAGGGTATACTGGCAACTATGCAATAGATCTACAGTAGTGACTGCACTCCTTTGGCATCGAGATATTTAATGTTTATCTCACAACGATCTGACATTCATCATTATCGGGAGATTCGTGATACATCCATCTCGACATTTATAATGAAGAATTGAGAGATTTAATGTTTATCTCACATCAATTCCTCCATAAGGGCATAGAGATATTCGCGCCCATCACCCCCACATATTAAAAAATATGCATTCTCCAGGAGATCCCGTGGTAAAACCTATTTCACCATCACCATCTGCTGACAATGATGGGTCTATGGTCAGGGCTCTACATGATAAGATTCCACTTGATTAATTAAGTACATTGCCGTATTCTTTTAGCATCAGTCAAGTTTTCAAACATGAATTATTATGAAAAATGCTACAAAGAAAGGTATAATACATTTATCAAGTACTCTTCAAATCTTTAGAACACATATAACATTTAGGATCTCAATCCTTTATCTCTTTACTGGGAATTCTCATCCCTTAACATCATCATCATCATGATTACTAGTATTGGGTATTCAAACCCTTAGTTCATCACAGAACACTATTACCACTTATCAGGTAACTATTACCTCTAGGTCTGAGGACCAAGGTATACATGATACTTGTTACACAAGCATCTCACATGGCTCACAAGGCCTATTAAACATATTGTTACCTCTCACTAGGCAACAAATAATTCACATGGCTCACCAGGCCCATTAAGCATCTTTATCATATAAAACATCATAGCTCATACCTGGCTATGCTCATCATCTCATAATACATGCATGGTTAGTATACATGATAATAGCTATATCAAATAGATATCAATACCATGCAATACAAGGATAATACCACTATTCCCTCATTAGGGTTAGGGTTTCCTTTTCTTATCAATTAGGGTTTCACATACCATTACCCTATATTAGGGTTAGGGTTTCCCTTTCTTATCGATTAGGGTTTCACATACCATTACCATATATTAGGGTTAGGGTTTCCCTTTCTTATAAATTAGGGTTTCAAGATCACATTATCAAGGATCAAACCCTAATTCATACCCTACACATATTAGAAGCATTAATGTATGCACATTACATGTTTATTACACAAGTATGAGTTTCTCTCTCATCCTCCCTAGGATGTTGATTACTCCATACTTTATTAAGTTGGCTCAACCTTTCCTTCAAGGTACGTTAGCCTTCTTAATCATTATTCATTGAACTCCATAACTCTTAATGTATGAATTGATATAAAACACTCCATGTGTTACTCTATCAAGTACATTGCATTTAAGGTGCTTCCACACCATATCGATTTTGAGGTGTATGTGTGCTTGCTCCCACCATATCAGTTTGGAGGTGTGTGTATGCTTGCTCACACCATATCAGTTTGGATGTGTATGTATGCTTGCTTCCACCATATCAGTTTGGAGGTATATGTATGCTTGCTCACACCATGTCAGTTTGGAGGTGTATGTATGCTTGCTCTATATCAGGTTAGTCCCTTATGCTCAAACCTCTTCAAACCTTCATGGCTTTGACCTACCCTTCACCATGGGTTAAATTACAGGCTAGACAACTGGTTGAACCTTTATCAACCCATTGTACAAATCAATAAGGGTGTGGGGTTACAAAGTATATCAGTTTTCCTATCATATAGGGTTACATCACCATATCGGGTTTGAGGTGTGTGCTTAACCCGATATCCATTTTGAAGTGTGTGCTTGACCTCCTATATTTTTGGAGGTGTATGCTTGACCTCCTATCGTGCAAGATGTGTACACTACACCACCATATAATGCAAGAAGGTATAAAAACATATCCATATTGTTTTAGGGAGTAGGTGCATCACCATATCGAGTATGAGGTGCTTGCTTGTGTGCTTGAACCCGATATCACATTACCTTTGATGATGTCATCACCATCAACCTCTATACCTTTTTTCTTACTATTGTAAGTCATGGAAAAAAGTCCCATGAAGATTTTAGAACTCAAAGGATTATCAATTATTCGAGAAAAAATTGATATTACAAGTAGATCAACAAGTATGACAAAATTGAAGGTGCATAATAATATAATTGGGTTCAAGTTATATAACCCTCCTTAAGAAAAACTTCAAATCTCCAATCTCCAAAGATCCACGTTCCTAAGGTTGAATATGAACTTCATAACTCCTCTATATGCAAATAATCACCATGGATAAGCAATTGGTAAAGAAGAAAAGAAAGGAAGATCATAACCCTAAAATCATGCTTCAATCCAAGGTTGAAGATGATCATTGCCTCACCTTAGGGTTAAGTATGAGCTCCTTGTTGCTCCTTAACACCTTTTTACGATACACTAGTGGTCTTTCATGATATGCCACCACTCATGCATGAAATTCCACTCACTTGCACGATATGCCACTCACTTGGGATCAAAACTCTTCACTATGGCCGATATCACCCTATATGGCCGATATCACCCTACTTGGTCGATATGCTCTTTCTATGGATGATACCCAAGGACCTATGCATGATATCGTTTCACTCCTGCATGATACAAGGATGCTATGCATGATACCCTAGGGAAGGAGGGTGGTAAGAGTCAAAAAGTTTCACTAAGGGATGAAACTAGGGGTATATATACTTGTTGTTCATGAAGGAGTGTAAAAATGAGGTGTCATCAATTTGAGCTAGTAGGTGCCACGTGTCCATGCATGGATGAAATGTTTACATGCATGCATAAACATTTATCTTGATATGAAAAATAGTTGAGGATAAGCTAGGGATGAAAATTCGTCCATCACTTATCCCTTTGAATAAAATATATCAATTAAATCACCACTTTATTCACAACCCGAGACAACTTTTCTAAGGAAGTTGTAACCTGATACACCTCACATCCTTGAGGTTCTTTGTTTGACATGGCCTTTTCCAAGAGTCCAAAATACGATATGAGGCTTGTCCTATGGCTCCTTGGCCGATAGGCACTCATATATAAGCTTTTCATTTTGATACAACTCAAGTTAGGGTTTCATATTCAACCCCCTTTCTTGGTCATTTTATCACCAAGAGTACCATCACTTATAATTGATTCAAACATGGTGTTTCCTTCTTTATCTCTCCTCTACATGAAACTAGGAGGGAGTTGGGACACTCTAGATGTAAGGACCCTGACCTTTGTTTTGGGTTTACCCTGTTTGCTTTGCCTAAACCTTGTGTTAAGATGCTTGCTAATTTGTGATTAGGGTTTGTTGTGTTTTGTTGAGAGTTGGAGGTGCAACTTGCAAATTATCCATGTTTTGGGGTTGATGTGCAAGTTTGTCACCTTGAGAGATCTTCTATATCCTTGCATCCTCTAGGGTTGAGAGGATTAGTTAGGCTTGTTGCTTGAGTAGTTTCGGGCCTTGTTGAGCTTCGTTGGGCTTTGCTTTGCCTTGTTGAGGCCTTGTGTTGTGCAAAGAGCACCTTGGTGACCTATGTCACCCAGATGAGGTGTCTCTCACAGATGGGGTGTGTCACCCATTTGACCACCTTGACCTTGCCTTGGTTTTGTCACCATACCTTAGACAAGTGGCTGATCCTTTGTTAGTTGGTGGCATGACATGTGCATGTGGCTTAGCAAGGTGGCGTGGTTTTGGACAAGTGGTGCCTTGGACATGCACATGTGGAGCAACACTAAGGTGGGAGCCCCATAGACCCTCTTGTATATATACAACCCTCTCTTTAGTTTCTTAGCTCTTTAGTTCCTTAGTTGCTTCCTTTCTCCTTTGGTGGCCGATACATCTCCTTGGTAGAGCAAGCTTGGTGGGCGATCTCCTTGATGGAGTCTTTCTTCTTCTTCTTCCTCTAGGTGGTGGCCGAACCCTATAAGGGTCTTGCTTCCTTGGTAAGCATCTCCTCTCCCTCCTTAGCACCTTCTTCTCCTTCTTTCTTGTTCTTCGACCATGGTGTTTATGAGATTTGCTTCTCTTCTTGTGGTGGATGAAGGTGGGGTGCTTTGGAGCTAAGAGCTTAAAGCTGGTGCTTGGAGCTTTAGAGCTTGCTTGAGGCGGGTTACATAACTACTAACCCTAGCTATACCACTTTCTTTTATGTTGTGTGTTTATATATGATCTTGATCGGCCTTGCATCTTGTTGGATATGTTTCTTGCTCTAGTTTGTACCTTTAATCTTGTTGGACTTAGTGGTTATGATGTTGATAGTTGTGTGACCTTGGACCTTGTTGGCCGAACCTATGGATTAGGTTTTTCTTGGGGCAATACCCCTTTCTCTCCTTGGTTTTGAGAAGTGAGCTTGATCTCTAGTGGTATAGGCAAAACCCCTCTCTTCCTTAGTCATTGAGAGGTGAGTCTATATTCTAGTTGTTTGTGCAATACCCTACTCTCACCATGGATTTGAGAGGTGAGCCTTTGGTTGTTGTTGACCTAGTTGAGGTTGCAGGGTTGACCGATATGGATGACCTACCTTGATGCTCGATATGTGATGGAGGTTGTGCAATACCCCTCTCTCTTAGTTGTTGAGAGGTGAGCCAACTCTCTTGATCTATTAGGGTTTGATGATGGTAATCTTGAGGTTGATGATGAACAAATCGATGTGGTTCTTGTGCCCTTACACGATATCCTTTTTGGTGCTTTACATGATACCTCTCATCCAGGGTTTGTCTTGGACGATATGTTAAGTTGAGTTCTGTTGGCTTTGTTGCCCATTTTGACCCCTTAACCTTGCTAGTGTCCTTAGACGATATGCCTTAATCGAGATGTACCTTTGCCTTAGTTGGTGTTGTGCCTTTGTCTGCCATGGTGTTGAGTAGATACCTCTGTTTTGTACCTTGGGCGACATAGGCTAGTTTCGTTGTTGCCCGATATGATGCTTGGGTAGTGAAACCCTAATAGGTGCCTTAGTGGTGATCGAGATGTAGTGCCTTACCCAGTTGGATGATAAGCCATCTTGTGGTGCCTTGGTGTCATTTGTTGTAGTGGCTTTGTTGGGCGACACCGTGTTGAGCGTGGGTGCCATGACCTTGGCTGATAAAGTGATGATGGCTGCCTGATATGAAACCCGAACCCTAGTGGGTGATAGGGTCAATAAGAGGTGCCCATATGTTTTTCGACACACCTTTGCACTTGGTTGCCCAATACGAACTTATTCTTATATGCACAATACCCTCTTGGGTCAGGTTGCATGACACATCACTAGCCCTGGTTGCACGATACCCTTGGTGCATGGGTGCACGGCATGGATGGCCGATATGTGTGGCTAAATGCCCTAGCCGTTAGAGTTTTAGTGAGGGTTATGATCCTGCCCGCTACCCCTTTGGGTGAGGGATGGTGTTGCCCGCCACATCTCTAGTAAGGGAAGACAATACCTTTGGTGAGGGTTATGCTTAAACCGGGAAACCCTAGTAGGTACTTTCTTATACCTTGAGGATGATGGGTTATGGATGAAAGGTTGTGACCAAAGATTTATGACTAGGCAATGGTTGTGTAATCGTTAGGGATGTTTTCATTGATAATGATCATGCTCATGAGATAAGGGCATAGTGGATGCTCATGGTCTGATAACAATAATGTGATTTGTGTACAAGATACATCTTTGTGCTTCATGTGGTGATAAGCATGGATGTTGATCCAGTCATGTGCCTTAAACCCTAATAGCATGATAATCATAAAGATCTATGGTTGGTGATTTATGTTATCTATAACATCCCTGACCTGGGTTATGCTTTAACCCTAGATGTTTTGTTATGAAAGTTGATTATATGCTTGATCTTATCTTTTGAAAAGTAATTAAGGCTCAAGAGGAACTTATGTTTCATTTTAGTCCTTTTCGAATAATGTTGAAACACTATTTTGCTTATTTTGGACTAAAGTGCAAATTACCCAAGTTGAGGGGACAACTTGCAAATGTTACATGATAAAATGTTCCTCAGATGTTGAAGCATTATATGAATGAGTATGATGTAGTGGTATGTATTCCACAAGCCTGAGCACCAAGAAAGAGCTTGTTAAGCCATGATTGTGCAATAAAACCTAGTTATGGAGTAATGTGCAATTTACCCAAAACCTAGGATTCCATATGCAAAATACCTCTTCTAAGGGTTCCTCATGATTCTTGGCATCATGTAGAGAAAATAATTTGAGAGGGGCGCCTCATTTGAATCACTTTGGAAGAGAGAGAATCTTGATATTAAAATAATCAAGATTTAAGCATAATTGAAACCCTAATTCAATTTAATACAAAAATAAATATATTAATTGATGTGCCTTTCAACAAAAAATATTTTGGTTGAAATTCTACAAGAATGGAAGTCCTTGTGCCTTGCAAAGGCAACGAAAATATCCTAGTGAGTGGAGAACCCACTCACGTTAATAAAAGGAAAAGTAATATCCACTCAAATATGGATATTATTATTATATGAATTAAGGTGCTTAATTTCTTTTCCTTTAATTCATGGATAAAGGAGATTATTGCAAAGGGGAAGAGGATGTCTTAGTGGGAAAGGATTTTAGGGGGAGATGTGGCATCAATTTAAGAAAATAAAGGAATTAATTATTACTTTCTCTCTCATTGATTTTTCTTATATACATCCCATTTCTAAGCCAAATGAAAGGCTTTCTCAATCTTTTTTTCTTTCCTTGCTTTGGACATGGACAAAGGATCTTAGGAGCAACAGGAGGACATGACCCAACCTGTAGGTAAGCTCCCTAGACATCTTCAAACTTGATTTCATGGTGGAAATCAAAAATCAATGCTTGATTTCTTCTTTTCTCCATGCAATCTTCAATCCTAGCCAATCCTTTTCACTCAAAAGCTTGAGGAACGAACCTTGTGGAGTTGAGAAAGCTTCTTCCACCATTAAAGACGTGGAGTTTGGAGCTTTGAAGCTTCCTTGAAGGCAAGTTATATAACTTGAAGCCTTAAGTGTTATTACTACATTCAATTCTCCATCATTGGTTGATTATTTTGTTCTTCTTGAAATCCCTTTGATTAATTGATGCAATTTCCATACGTATGGAAGTAGTTTTTGAAGGATCGAAGCTTTATGATGATGACATCATCCTAATCACACATCTCCACAAATATCCTTTGTAAATGGTTTCATTAACTTGAGACCAAACAGTCTCAAGATCGTTTGAAACCAAACGGTCCCAAGACCATTTGGGATCAAACGGTCTCAGACCGTTTGGAGCTCAATTAATGATGTGATGGATGATGATCCAATGGATTGAATTGAATTGGTTTCAACAAGGTCCAACATTTGAAGGTCCATCAATTATCAACCCTAGATCGGGTCATTATTGAAACCCTAATTGAATTCCATGAGTTTTGCTTGTTTGGTTTGGGTCAAACAGTCTCAAGACCGTTTGGGGCCAAATGACCTCAAGACTGTTTGAGGTCAGGTCATGCCCAATTTGAAAGGTGGTCCAATGATTTTAAAGCAATTGGTTCCACAATGACTAATATTGAAGGTTCATCGATTTCAAACCCTAATCCAATTGGGTTCACAACCCTAATTGAGGTTCAATTGAAGATTGATTCAGTTGAAGGATGATCCATTAGTTCAATAGAAGGTTGATGCATGGGTTCAATTGATGAGTGGTTCCATGGATTCAATTGATGAGGGGATCAATCATTGAAAGCCTAAATTGATTTGAGTGGTTGAGAGCATTTTTGGTCCAATCGGTTTTGAGGAGGTTTGGACCAAACGGTCTCAAGACTGTTTGAGTCCAAACGGTCCCAAGACCATTTGGGACCATACAATCCCAAACTGTTTGGATACTCAATTGATCTCAAGAACGTTTTGGCTAAATGGTTGCAAGCACAACATTTCTAAACAGTTTCAAACTGTTAGACCAAGACCATTTGGAGGTCTAAACGGTCTTAGACCGTTTGGAGGTCATTCAAGCAAGACCATTTGGGATCTAAGTGACCAAGACCGTGTGGGAAGTAATTAATCAAAACCGTTTGAACACTTAAGGTGATTAAAGGTCAATTGTTTAATTGATTATTAAATGATGTAAATCAAGGGTGATTACATTAGTTGTACCCTTAATAAGATAGGGTGATTAGTAACCTTGAAGGATTAATCTTTGGAGATTATGGAAGAAAAATCTCAACACACTACACTAACCCTAATTGGGTGTATTAGAATAAAGAATTGACCTAATTGAGTCAACTTTGAGGTACTCCACATCCCAGAGAGGATGAGAGAGAAAGTAGTGCTTATATGTAAATACAAGCTTCAATTCCTTCATTATGAGTACAATGTGTAATTATGGATTGATCCATGATGATGAGATCATGAAACCCTAATTAAGAAAATTAGTGAGTCTTAACCCTAAATTAGGGCAATACAAGGTGTAACTCTAATTTTGGGACAATTGTAGATGTAACCCTAATTGGATGTGAATAGAAAATCCTAACCCTAATTGAGGGTGATGTTATGAGAAACCCTAATCAAGGGTAATGTCAAGTGAAATCCTAATGCAATGATGTGATGTGAAACTCTAATTCAAGGTGATGCTATGTACTGATATGTGATACTTTGATATGAAATCCTACCCTGATAAAGGGTAAAGGTATGTGGAGCCCTAATCTTGGGTTATAGTGCATGAAACCCTAATGTTGGGAAATATGATGATAAACCATAACCCTAATTTTGGTAATGGGATGAGTATTTCTAATTGACATGATTTTAGAAATTCTCACCCTAAAGTGGAAACAGTGATGTTACTCTTACATTGCATATGTAATTAATACAATTGTTATCATGTGTACTAATCATGCAGGTATCATGAGATGTTGGACATAGCCATGTATGAGCTATGATGATTACTATTAAAGTTGCATGATGGGCCTTGTGAGCCATAATATGTTGTATTGCCTAGTGAAAGGTAATAAGAGATTAATGGGCTTTAGGAGCCATGTGAGATATCTGTATTGTGAGTATCACGTTTACCTTGGTTAGATGACCTGAAGGTGTTAGTTACCTGATAAGTGGTAACAAGTGTTTTGATGAAATGAGGGTTTGAATACCCATATTTCATAATCTTAATGATGAGATGTTAAGGGGTGAGAATGCTCCTGATGTGACAAGGGACTGAAATCCTAATGTTCATAAAGCTTGAAAAGTACTTTATAGAAGTAATACTTATTCTATGTAGCATTTGTTATAATGAATTATGTCTCAAAACCTAGTTGATGCCAAAAGAATACATTAATGTACTTAATTAATCAAGTGAAATCTTATCATGTAGAGCCCTGGTCATAGATCCATCATCGTCAGTAGTTTGGTGATGGTGAAATAGGTTTTCCTATGAAAACTCTTGGAGGGCATACTTTTGAGTATGTGGGGGTTATGGGTGAAAATATCCTTACGCCCTAATGGAGGAATTGAAGCGAGGTAAACATTAAATCTCTCAATCCTTAATTATATATGCGGGATGGATGTATCACTAATCTCCTAAATGCCGGGATGGATGTATCATTAATCTCCTGATGATCTTAATGCTGGATCGATGTGAGATAAATATAATATCTCTTGATTGTGAAGAGAGTACAACATGCCACTGTAACTCTAATAATGAAGTTACCAGTATACCCTGGAAAGCTATTTAGCAGAGACACTAGATGTCTTGCATTTGGTCCTCACACTGACTGAGGAAGATGAGGTCATGGGAATCCGACTCTTCTATTGACCTATGTATGGTACCAATTTCGATTTCGCAACGGTCGGTTGGAGTATGAGCGGTATACCTCATCTCCTTAGGGCTTAAGTATGATTGTAAAATGTAATCAGCTGTGTAGCGTATTTTCTTAAGGTTGAAATATGAGAATCATTGGTTGATGATATCTTTCTTAGTATATCTTAGATGGATAGATATTATACATGTTCTTCATATTCCTTATTGAATAAGTGACATGCTGCTTTAACAAGATATAGCTAAAATGACTTGAATAGAGAATAATACTCTAATATGTTTAGACATTGATTTATCTACTGTTGAATACTTATGATTCTTCTTCTCAATTTTATTCTATTAATTGTAATAGTAATGTTTCTGGCAGAGAGTTATATCTCTCACTGGGGCAATTTCAATTGTCTCACCCCGGTGGGATCCTAATGTTTAGGTAAACGTAGAAGAGGAAGCATAAACTCTATAGCGGGTGAAGAACAACAACAGCAGCAGTAAGGACAGTAGTGACATCCAGGTGGAGACACTGGCTATCATGTTTGTGTATAGAGTCCTATGTGTCTTCTCTGTACTCTCAGGTCCTAGGAGTCAATAGTTAGTTTAATATTGATATGAGATTTTGGCTTGATGCCTCAAGATTTTTATATTGCCTATGTATAGTTTAACAGGGCAGTTGATGCTTGTAACTCTCGAGAAGGAATGGTACAAGAGATGTACTAGTGAATCAGAATGTAATTGAATTACTTTGGTTCTTTATGAAAGAGTTTTCTAGTGTATGGATCTCTTTGTAAAAGGTTTTAATGTTTAGTGATTTTCAGTAATCCACTGTAGATTATTTGCTTCTTCTTAAGTTAATTATGTTTTTCTGAGTTGGATGCCACAAATTAGTTGGTATCAGAGCTCTAGGTTTGCTGAGTCTACAGAGACATAGGACTAAGGTTGTTGAGTCTGTTCTAAGTGTCTTCCAGTTTATCTGATAGTATCTTCTGCTCATATAGGAGAAGAAGAACTTGAAGATGTCTGGATCACATGAGGAACACACTGCTGAGAGCAGTGTTGCTGCACTAGAAAGAGGTGCAAGGGACCAAACTAGGGAGGAGCCAGTACCTATTCAAACCCCAGTTTGACCCAACCATGATAGAGAACCCAACCTTCCATGCTCTGTTTGGGCAGTTTATGGTGACTATGATGCACATGGTGGATCGGATGCCACCACCTGCACCAAGAGCACCAGTTCTTGAGGAGAGACATGGAACTGGTAAGACTTTTGATAGGCTTTGCCGGGTTGGTGCCATGGAGTATGCTGGTACAGCTGACCCAACAAATGCTGATTTGTGGCTGACAAAACTAGAGAAGGCCTTCAGAATCCTCAATATTCCTAAAGCAGAGAAGGTTAGGCATGCAATGTACCTGTTAAAAGGGAGTGCTGGCCATTGGTGGACTATATAAGAAGGCAAGAGGCCAGGTGTAGAGATTGGATGGGAAGAATTCCGACAGGAATTTGTCATCATATACTTCCCTAAGACTTACTTAGATGAGAAGATCTCTCAATTTGAGAAGATCAGGCAAGGACCAATGAACATTAACGAGTATAAGGCTAAGTTCATGGAGCTTTTGTAGTTCTGTCCGCATATGGAAGCTACTGATGAGGAAAGAATTCGGTGTTTCGAGAAGGGGTTAAACACTGATTTGACCACTCATGTGTATGCTTTGGTGAATAGGGAGAGGTTCTCCACTTTTGTGGAATCCGTGAGACAGATAGAAAGGTCGGTGGTTGAGAAGGGACAGACCAGTGGTAAGGTGTACACTCAGTTCCAAGGACAAAGGCCCGAGAGTTTTAAGAAACCAAGATTTTCTGCACCAATATCACCACCAAGCTTCAATACCCAAACATAATGGACGTTGAATAGGGGTAGAGGCCATAGTTTACCACCAGAAGGAGCCCACAACTCAGCATCAGTGTCGGTGACAGGACCACCCAGGCCACAGTCGGGGAACAAAGGCTGTTTTATATGTGGAAAGATGGGACATTTGATGAAAGATTGCCGAGCTAGAGAAGCAAGTGTGACTCAACCTCAGAGGTAGAGTCAAAAAGGCTCTCAGAGGTGACAATTTCCAAGTGGTGCTAGAGGACGTGGACAAGCATCCCAAGTTGGATCGTCAGCACCCAACAACCGAGCATCGAGTCAACAACAAGCAGCGGCTAGATTCTATGCGATGAATCAGCCTGATGCAGTAGTTAACCCAAGGGTTGTGACAGGTCAGATGGAACTGTTTTATTCTGATATGTCTACATCCTACTTCGTATCTGTTTTAATTAATCTGGGTGCTACACATTCCTTTATCACTAGAAGAGTGATCTTTGACTGCAACATGACTATCACTCATAGAGTACATAGTCTATTATTAGAAACCCCTTTGTTGGGATATGCAATGCTACGGGAGGTGTGTTCTCCCTGCACTCTTTCCTTTTCTAAACATCACATTCAAGTGGATCTTATACCACTTGAGATGCATGGTTTTGACATAATTCTTGGGATGGACACCCTTGAAAAGTATAAGGTTGTCTTAGATTGTGAGTCCAAGCAAGCTGTGTTCATAGATGATAGTGACACTTGGATCTTTCAGGGAGACAGAAAGATTCTTCCAACCTGTCTTGTGTCAGCTATGGTAGCTGAAAAGCTGATGAGACAAGGATGCTTTGCATTCTTGGCTCATATGGTAGACACCACAATGGAGAGTTCTAATCCTTCTGAAGTTCCAATAGTTAGGGAGTTTGAAGATGTGTTTGCTGAGGAACTTCCAAGTGTACCTCCACCCCGAGAGATTGATTTTGAGATTAATCTAATCCCTGGCACACTACCAATAGCACAAACACCATATAGAATGGAACCTTCTGAGATGGCAGGGCTCAAGAAACAACTGCAGGAGTTTCTTGAGAAAGGTTTTATCTGATTGAGTACTTCACCATGGGGAGATCCAGTTGTCTTTGTTAAGAAGAAGGATGGATCAATGCAGTTATGCATTGATTACAGACAACTAAACAAAGTAACTATAAAGAATAAGTATCCTCTGCCAAGGATAGACGACATGTTTAATCAGTTGTGTGGTGCAACTATATTCTCTAAGATAGATCTGAGGTCGGGATACCATCAGTTGCGTATCAAGGAGAGTGACATACCTAAGTCTTCCTTTAGGATAAGGTATGGTCACTATGAGTTCATAGCTATGTCGTTTGGACTAACTAATGCACCAGCTACATTCATGGAACTCATGAATAGAATCTTTTGACCTTTTCTTGACCAGTTCATAGTAGTCTTCATAGATGACATCATGGTATACAGTAGAGATACTCAACAACATGAGTAGCACCTCCGTTAGGCTTTAACTTTGCTAAGAAAGCATAAGTTGTATGCTAAGTTTAGCAAATGTGAGTTCTGGTTACTAGAAGTTTCTTTCCTAGGACATGTAATATCTGCCTCAGGTATCCGTGTTGATCCTAAGAAAGGTAGAATCTATGCTACAATGGGAACAACCAAAGACACTGACGGAGATACACAGTTTCCTAGGACAGGAAGGCTTTTACCCCTAACCATGTTGACCAGGAAAGATGTTCCTTTTGTCTGGAATGACAAGTGTCAACATTCTTTCCAGTTGTTGAAAGAAAGGTTAACAAGTGCACCTATGCTGGTGTTACCTGAACAAGGGAAGGGGTACATAGTTTTCTGTGATGCATCTAAGAATGGTCTAGGTTGTGTGTTGATGTAGGATAATCAAGTGATTTCTTTTACCTCTCGACAGCTTAAGAAACATGAGGAGAATTATCTGACACATGATCTAGAGCTAGCTGCTGTGGTCCATGCTTTGAAGATTTGGAGGCATTATCTCTATGGAGAGACATTCCAGATTTTCACAGATCATAAGAATCTAAAATATATCTTTTCACAACATGAGTTGAACATGAGACAATGCCGCTAGATGGAGTTAATCAAGGACTATGATTGTACAATTGACTATCATCCAGGGAAGGCTAATGTAGTGGCTGATGCACTAAGTAGAAATCATCATCACCAGCCCTAGATAAAGCACAGTTGAATTCCTTAGCGTGCTCTAGGAGATATATGCTTATCTCCTTGAGGCAAAACAATGTACATCTTAAAGTATCATTGTTAGCCGGGTTGTTAGCTGTGATGCACATAAAACCTACTCTGAGACAGTAGATTAAAGAAGCACAACAAGTTGATGATGTAGTTCAACATATCAGGTCAGAGTATGGTAGTGAGAAACGAGATGGCTTTCATGAGTCAGAGGATCATGTAGTCTGTTACCATGGTAGGATGGTAGTACTTGATGCCAATGACTTAAGGAAGTTAGTCTTGGAGGAAGCTCATTCTTCAGTATGCAATGCATCCAGGGAGCACCAAAATGTATCATAACTTGAAGGATATGTATTAGTGGCCTGGATTGAAGACGGATGTAGCTGAGTTTGTTATGCGATGTCCGATGTGTCAGTAGGTTAAAGCTAAACATCAAAAGCCCACAGGAATAATGCAACCTTTGCCTATACCGCAGTGGAAATGGGATCATGTGACCATGGACTTTGTGGTTGGTTTGCCTAGAATAACCAAAGGTCATGATTCCATATGGGTGATAGTTGATAGGTTGACTAAGACAACACATTTCCTTCCTATCAAAACAAACTACACTGCTAAGAAGCTGGCACAGATATATGTAGATGAGGTAGTGCGGTTGCACGGCCAGTTTACGAGTCATTTTTCAGAACAACTACATAAAGCTTTGGGTACGTAGTTAAGGTTTAATACAACCTTTCACCCATAGACAGATGGACAATCTGAGAGGACCATACAAACCTTGGAGGATTTTCTTAGGGCATGTGCCCTTCCGTTTGTAGGAAGTTGGGATCTACACCTGAGCTTGATAGAATTTGCTTACAATAATAGCTATCGGCATAGTATTGATATGGCACCATACGAAGAATTGTATGGTAGACGTTTTAGATCTCCTTTATGTTGGTATGAAACTGGAGAATATCAACTTTTGGGTCCTGATCTTGTGCAACAGACAACAGAGAAGATTAAAGTAATCCAACAATAGTTAAAGGCTGCACAGGATAGACAGAAATCGTACGCCGAAAAACAGAGAAGACCTTTAGAATTCCAAGTTGGAGATAAAGTCTATCTCAAGGTCTCACCTTGGAAAGGTGTCCTTAGATTTGGAAGGAAGGGAAATTTAGCTCCTAGATTTATGGGGCCTTATCCAATCATTGAACGGATTGGAAAGGTAGTCTATAAGCTGGAGTTGCCACCTGAGTTGCATAAGTTACATCCAGTGTTCCATATCTCCATGTTGAGAAAGTGTCATCCTGACACAAAGTTAGTTTTGCAACCTATGGAGTTAGAATTAAATGATGATATATCATATGTTGAAGGACCTGTGATGATCCTTGATACAAGAATTAAAAAGATGAAAAAGAAAGACATATGTCTTGTAAAAGTTCTTTGGCATCATCATGGCATTGAAGAAGCTACGTGGGAGATAGAGGAAGAGATGAGGAGGAAGTACCCTTCTCTTTTCTCTTAATGTTTTCGTTGATGATTTCGGGGACGAAATCCCTGTTAGGGGTGGATAATTTGTAACATCCCTAACCTGGGTTATGCTTTAACCCTAGATGTTTTGTTATGAAAGTTGATTATATGCTTGCTCTTATCTTTTGAAAAGTAATTATGGCTCAAGAGGAACTTATGTTTCATTTTAGTTCTTTTCGAATAATGTTGAAACAGGATTTTGCTTGTTTTGGACTAAAGTGCAAATTACCCAAGTTGAGGGGTTAACTTGCAAATGTTACATGATAAAATGTTCCTCAGATGTTGAAGCATCATAGTAATGAGTGTGATGTAGTGGTATGGCTTCCACAAGCCTGAGCACCAAGAAAGAGCTTGTTAAGCCATGATTGTGCAATAAAACCTAGTTTTGGAGTAATGTGCACTTTACCCAAAACCTAGGATTCAATATGAAAAATACCACTTCTAGAGGGTCCCTCATGATTCTTGTCATCATGTAGAGAAAATAAATTGATAGGGGCGCCTCATTTGAATCACTTTGTAAGAGAGAGAATCTTGATATTAAAATAATCAAGATTTAAGCATAATTGAAACTCTAATTCAATTTAATACAAAAATAAATATATTCATTGATGTGCCTTTCAACCAAAAATATGTTGGTTGAAATTATACAAGAATGTACATCCTTGTGCCTTGCAAAGGCTACAAAAATATCCTAGTGAGTGGAGAGCCCACTCACATTAATAAAAAGAAAAGTAATATCCACTCAAATATGGATATTATTATTATATGAATTAAGGTGCTTAATTTCTTTTCCTTTAATTCATGGATAAAGGAGAGGATTGAAAAGGGGAAGATGATGGATTCGTGGGCAAGGATTTGAGGGGGATATGTGGCATAAATTTAAGAAAATAAATGAATTAATTATTACTTTCTCTCTCATTGATTTTTCTTATATACATCCCATTTCTAAGCCAAATGAAAGGCTTTCTCGATCCTTTTTCTTTCCTTGCTTTGGCCATGGACAAAGGAGCTTAGGAGCAATAGGAGGACGTGCCCCAACCTGTAGGTAAGCTCCCTAGTCATCTTCAACCTTGATTTCATGGTGGAAATCGAAAATTAATGCTTGATTTCTTCTTTTCTCCATGCAACCTTCAATCCTAGTCAATCCTTTTCACTCAAAATCTAGAGGAATGAACCTTGTGGAGTTGAGAAAGCTTCTTCCACCATTAAATATGTGGAATTTGGAGCTTTGAATCTTCCTTGAAGATGGTTTATATAACTTGAACCCTTAAATGTTATTACTACATTCAATTCTCCATCATTGGTTGATTGTTTTGTTCTTCTTGAAATCCCTTTTATTAATCGATGCAATTTCCATACGTACGGAAGTAGTTTTTGAAGGATCACAGCTTGATGATGATGACATCATCCTAAGAACACACCTCCACAAATATCCTTTGCAAATGGTTTCATGAACTTGAGACCAAACGGTCTCAAGATCGTTTGAAACTAAACGGTCCCAAGATCGTTTGGGATCAAACAATCTCAAGACCGTTTGGGATCAAACAGTCTCAAGACCGTTTGGGATCAAACAGTCTTAGACCATTTGAAGCTCAATTAATGATGTGATGGATGATGATCTAATGGATTAAATTGAATTGCTTTCAACAAGGTCCAACATTTGAAGGTCCATCAGTTATCAACCCTAGATCGGGTCATTATTGAAACCCTAATTGAATTCCATGAGATTTCCTTATTTGGTTTGGGTCAAACGGTCTCAATACCGTTTGACACCAAATGGTCTCAAGACCGTTTGGGCCCAAATGACCTCAAGACCGTTTGAGGTCAGGTCATGCCCAATTTGAAAGGTGGTCCATTGATTTCAAAGCAATTGGTTCCACAATGACCAATATTGAAGGTTCATCGATTTCAAACCCTAATCCAATTGGGTTCAAAACCCTAATTGAGGTTCAATTGAAGATTGATTCAGTTGAAGGATGATCCATTAGTTCAATAGAAGGTTGATGCATGGGTTCAATTGATGAGTGGTTCCATGGATTCAATTGATGAGGGGATCAATCATTGAAACCCTAAATCGATTTGAGTGGTTGAGATCATTTTTGATCCAATCAGTTTTGAGGAGGTTTGGACCAAACGGTCTCAAGACCATTTGGAACCAAACAATCCCAAACCGTTTGGGTACTCAATCATTCTCAAGAACATTTTGGCTAAATGGTTACAAGCACAAAATTTCTAAATGGTTTCAAACCGTTAGACCAAGACCGTTTGGAGGTCTAAACGGTCTTAGACCGTTTGGAGGTCATTCAAGCAAGACCGTTTGGGGTCTGGTTGGTCAAGACCATTTGGGGTCTAAGTGACCAAGATCGTGTGGGAAGTAATTAATCAAAACCGTTTGAACACTTAAGGTGATCAAAGGTCAATTGTTTAATTGATTATTAAATGATGTAAATCAAGGGTGATTACATTAGTTGTACCCGTAATAAGATAGGGTGATTAGTAACCTTGAAGGATTAATCTTTGGAGATTATGGAAGTAAAATCTCAACACACTACACTAACCCTAATTGGGTGTATTAGAATAAAGAATTGACCTAATTGAGTCAACTTTCAGGTACTCAACATCCCAGAGAGGATGAGAGAGAAAGTAGTGCTTATATGTAAATACAAGCTTCAATTCCTTCTTTATGAGTAAAATATGTAATTAGGGATTGATCCATGATGATGAGATCATGAAACCCTAATTAAGAAGATTAGTGAGTCTTAACCATAAATTAGGTCAATATAGGGTGTAACTCTAATTTTGGGACAATTGTAGTTGTAACCCTAATTGGATGTGAATAGAAAACCCTAACCCTAATTGAGGGTGATGTTATGAGAAACCCTAATCAAGGGTAATGTCAAGTGAAATCCTAATGAAATGATGTGATGTGAAACTCTAATTCAAGGTGATGCTATGTACTAATATGTGATACTTTGATATGAAATCCTACCCTAATAAAGGGTAAAGATATGTGGAGCCCTAATCTTGGGTTATAGTGCATGAAACCCTAATGTTGGGAAATATGATGATAAACCATAACCCTAATTTGGGTAATGGGATGAGTATATCTAATTGACATGATTTGAGAAATTTTCACCCTAAAGTGGAAACAATGATGTTACTCTTACATTGCATATGTAATTAATATAACTATTATCATGTGCACCTATCATGCAGGTATCATGAGATGTTGGACATAGCCAGGTATGAGCTATGATGATTACTATTGAAATTGCCTTATGGGCCTTGTGAGCCATAATATGCTGTGTTGCCTAGTGAAAGGTAACAAGAGATTAATGGGCTTTAGGAGCCATGTGAGATATCTGTATTGTGAGTATCACATTTACCTTGGTTAGATGACCTGAAGGTGTTAGTTACCTGATAAGTGGTAATAAGTGTTTTGATGAATTGAGGGTTTGAATACCCATATTTCATAATCTTAATGATGAGATGTTAAGGGATGAGAATGCTCCTGATGTGAGAAGGGACTGAAATCCCAATGTTCATAAATCTTGAAAAGTACTTGATAGAAGTAATACTTATTCTTTGTAGCATTTGTTATAATGAATTATGTCTAAAAACTTGGCTGATGCTAAAAGAATACAATAATGTACTTAATTAATCAAGTGAAATCTTATCATGTAGAGCCCTGGCCATAGATCCATCATCGTCAGTAGTTTGGTGATGGTGAAATAGGTTTTCCTACGAAAACTCCTGGAGGGCATACTTTTGAGTATGTGGGGGTTATGGGCACAAATAACCTTATGCCCTAATGGTGGAATTGATGCGAGGTAAACATTAAATCTCTCAATCATTCATTATATATGCCAGGATGGATGTATCACTAATCTCCCGAATGTCGAGATGGATGTATCATTAATCTCCTGATGATCTTAATGTCGGATCAATGTGAGATAAATATAATATCTCTCGATTGTGAAGAGAGTACAACATGCCACTGTAACTTTAATGGCGAAGTTACCAGTATACCCTGGATATACGGCTCTTCTATTGACCTATGTATGGTATCGATTTCGATTTTGCAATGGTCGGTTGGAGTATGAGTGGTATACTTCATCTCCTCAGGGCTTAAGTATGATTGTAAAATGTAATCAACTGTGTAGCATATTTGCTTAAGGTTGAAATACGAGAATCATTGGTTGATGATATCTTGCTTAGTATATCTTAGATAGATAAATGTTATACATGTTCTTCATATTCCTTATCGAATAAGTGACATGCTGCTTTATCAAGATATAACTAAAATGACTTGAATAGAGAATAATGCTCTAATATGTTTAGACATTGATTTATCTGTTGTTGAATACTTATGATTCTTCTGCTCAGTTTTATTCTGTTAATTGCAATAATAATGTTTCTAGCGGAGAGTTATATCTCTCGCTGGGGCAATTTCAATTGTCTCACCCCCGTGGGATCCAACATTTTAGGTAAACTCAGAAGAAGAAGCAGAAACCCTACAGTGGGTGAAGAACAGTAGCAACAACAACATGGACAACAGTGACATCCAGGTGGAGACAATGGCTGTCATGTTTGTGTATAGAGTCCTATGTGTCGTCTCTATACTCTCAGGTCCTAGGAGTCAATAGTTAGTTTAATATTGATATGAGATTTTGGCTTGATGCCTCGAGATTTTTATACATGCCTATGTATAGTTTAACAGGGTAGTTGATGCTTGTAACTCTCGAGAAGGAATGGTACAAGAGATGTACTAGTGAATCAGAATGTAATTGAATTACTTTGGTTCTTTATGAAAGAGTTTTCCAGTGTATGGATCTCTTTGTAAAAGGTTTTAATTTTTAGTGATTTTCAGTAATCCGTTGCAGATTATTCATTTCCGCTTAAGTTAATTATGTTTTTGTGAGTTGGATGCCACATTATCTCTCTTGATATGCATACTAACCATGTAGGTGTATCATATGGATTCATAGCCAGGTAAGAGCTATGAGGTTTATGTGTTTGAATAACACTGAATGATGATAATCCTCTTTGATGAGATAACATGTATCACCTGTATGATGAGAAAAGGTCTGTTGACCTAATAAAGGTTGAGTTCCTCGTTGAGGTGTTATCCTCTGATGTTGAGATAAGGGATTGCTATCCCATGGTGATGATGTAAGACTTGAGAGGCAGTGTCATTCTGTGATGAGGGATTGAGATCCCATGATAATGTGATAATGATAGTAATAATGTAACTCAATGTTGTTTCTATTTTACAACTTGGTTTCCTCAACAATCCACTTAAAATATATTAATTAGTTACAGTGGAACATATCATGTAGTTTTCCCTGGCCATATATCCATCATCATTAGTAGTCGGTGATGGTGAAACCGGGTTATCCTGTAGGATTACCTGGAGCGCATATTGTTGAATATGCGAGGTTTCTCCTAGCCAAAAGTAGGAGGATTTGAGTAATCACTGTGGTTCTTTTTAGAGCATGGTGATCAAGCCCATGGCTTAGTGATTATAGAGCATGGTGAATAGGCCCATGGCTCAATATTATAGAAGGGTAGCCTACGGAGCTGACCCTGTGGCTGAGGCCACTCAAGCAAGAGACTGCGGTCCTACTTTGGTTTTCGCACATTAACCACAAAGAGGTGAGGTCATGGAGTCCGACTCTCCCGATGACCTTGTATGGCACTGGTTTTGGGCTTTGCAGCCAAAGGTTGGAATTGAGCGGGACGGCTCACTTCCTTAGGGCATAATAAATCGTAATCCAGCCATATAGAATATATTGCTTAAGGCAAAACACAGAACATTGATTGATGCCTTTCTTGTACAATTGATATAGTTATACCTTGTAGCTATTTGTACGATCCTTATATTTTGTGATAAGTTCTTATAAATCTTATCTTGACAATCATGTTCCATAAAGAAATACTTGGTTATATGCCTCCTGGATATCTGGTAAGATTGTTCATAAAATAAGTTCTTCTCAGGATGTTGCTCTTATGATCTACTGATATCAGTTATCTGGTTTACCTACTTTTCTTGAAGTTTTATAGTTTCAGTGGGGAGTTATGTTTCTCTCTGGGACTGTGTGTCTCACCCCGTTCGTTTACAACCTTTTTAGGTGATCGTGCTAGACGTGATGTTGGTCGTGAGGTAGTGGCCGAGCAGTAAGAAGAGCACTAGGAGGAAAGAGATGGATATGCTGCTATTTTGGTTGTTTTTTAGTAGAGTTCTAGAGTCATCCCTGTACTCTCAGGTCCTCAGAGGTGTTTTGATTATGTTTTATGATATATAGCTGATGTAGCTCGTATATCTTGTTGCTGGCCTGATGTGGCCTGTTATGTATGTATAAATAGGTGGTGAACTCTAGTGCTGACAATACAATTGGTTCTTATAAGTTGTGGACATATATCAAGGCTTGTAAATATTTATATAACATGTTTCCTTGTAGGATGAGGATCTGGATGTAATAGTTTCTTTATTTATCTACTTTCCACAATCGGTTTTAAGTAACCCGTGTTTTCAGAATATGTGGTTTATGGTGTTTCCACACATTTTTGCGTGGAATTTCATTGTCTGTATGATAGCAGGATGTGGCGTGATACCAGAGGTGGTAATTTACATATCAACCCTACATTTTGGGTAAATTATAGTTTGTACCGAAACTGGTGCACAATGCACTAACATTATTCAAACAACCTGCAACTTGAAATTTAGGCTTTCCACAAGCCATCATTTAACTTAATTCTCTCTCTTATGATGCCAAAACACATGAGTTACATTAAACATGTGACATTTTGCAATATAGCCCCTCGTCTTGGGTAAATTGCACTTTATGCCCAAACTATCATATAATGCACAAACAATTTGCAAATAAGCTCAAACTTGAAATTTAAACTCTATAAGAGTCTTAATTACTTTTCAAAAGATTAAAAAAAAATTATAAACAACTTACTTAAGAAAAACTTCTAGGGTTAAGTCATAACCCAGGTCAGGGATGTTACACCTACTTACACCCTATACACGATAAAAAGTTAAGATTATATCTCTTGTATGATATGGTACATCCTAACCAATATGATGAGAAAACCTAGATGAAGAGGTGAAAACCGATATGTATTTGAAATCTGATATGCCTTTAAAACCCAACATTCCTTCATTACTTTGTGATGGGTTGAAGAGAAACTAGATACCTAGCTTGATCATTGAATTATAAAATATAATTGATCCTTAGAAAGGAATGAAGGAATGTGAGCATAATGGTTTGCCTGATATACTAACTCCATATGTTAGCCAATATGTAAACACAATATGAAGATCTGATATAGGAATCCAATATGAGGATCCAACATGGTGACCCAATATGGCATGGAACATAGACAAAGAACGATACCATTATGTGGTACATACCCCATGCATGATATGATGCACACTTTGTGCACGACATGGTAGTAAGTACACTCCTATACCCGATATGAAGTCAAGCATCTAGCTCATACACGATATGAGGGTAATTTGAACTAAGTGATAGAATACCTGAGATGGTTACATGATATGGTGTTAAGGGATATACCCTAAAACATGAAATGAAGATGTGGTTTCATCACATGACCAACATGGATACACAATAGGATGTGAAGGTTGTATTTAAAAAACAATATGATAGCATATATACACAAAGATGCCTAATGTGGTAGGTATGCTTCAATCCAAAATATTTAACTAAGTGATATATGTTGTATGTTAAATACAACATTAATGAGTATAATCCAATTTGATAATGGTGAGATAATGGACCTTAAGAAGAAAGATAAACAATCAACATCCTAATAGGGATGAAAGAGAAACTTGTATCAATAATGTAATGAGTATATATTGGTACTCCTAGTATAAATGGAGTATGAATTAGGATTTAATCTTTTATAATGTAATCTAGAAACCCTAATTAGTTGATGAAAGTAAATCTTAACCCTAATAATGGGTGATGAGATGATTTGAAATCCCAATCGGTTGATGAAGGGAAAATCCTAACCCTAAATAATGGGAGGGATATATCTCTTTTATATTACATGGTAATGATATGTATGTGATATTGTGATTAGCATGATATACTAACCATGCATGTATCATAAGGTGATGAGCATAGCTAAGTAAGAGCTATGATGTTGATATGATATAGATTCAGTGAGCTTTGTGAACTATGTGAACTAATACCTTGGTCTGATGACCTAGAGGTGATGGTTACCTGCTAAGTGGTGATAATACTCAGTGATGAATTAAGGGTTTAAATACCAAATCATGATGATGATAAGAGATTAAGATCGTAAGTGTTATATGTGTTCCAAAGATTATGAAAGTACTTGATAGACATATTATATCTTTCTTTGTAGCATCTGATATAATTCTTGTTTGTAACTTGATTGATGCTAAAAGATACTGTAATGCACTTAATTAAGCAAGTTAAATGTTATCATGTAGTTGCCCAGACCATAGATCCATTTATTATCAGGATTTGCTGAATGGTGAAATGAGTTTTACTCAGTATGCATATTTTTGAATATGTAATCATTATACCGGGGTGCTCAGTGGAGTCCCCAAACTAAACAGGGGTGCTCAGTGGACTCCCCAACTACACCAGGTTACTCACTGGACTTCCTGATGAAACTAAACTAGGATTGCTTAGTGGTCTTCCTGATGACAAATAATCCAGGAAAGCTCAATGGTTTTCTCCCGATGAGAGTACATGATGCAGCTGTAACTCTATAGCAAAGATGCCGCTATACTCCGACAAAGCTAATTACAGTTGACACAAGATGTCCTGCCAAGTTATCTCGTACTGATCGAGACATGTGAGGTCTTGACAGTCGGCTCTGCCACTGACCTTGTATGGTACCGATTTTGACTTACTAGTGGTTAGTTGGAGCATGAGCGGTATACCTCATCTCCTCTGGGCATAAGTGTGAATGTGAATTCATAATCATCCATGTAGCATATTTGTTTAAAGAATGAATACAGAAAACATTGGTTGATGCCTTACTACTTTTATACATCTTAGTAGATAGATGTTATACATGTTCTTTATATTCCTTATAAAGCAAATAGATGTCTTATAACTCTATTATCAATATTTATGCCTTGCACTACAAATATATCTGATAATTACATAAAGTATCCTCTGCTAAGTTTTTATTTTATTTCCTATGATAATAATATTGTTGGAAGAGAGTTATATCTCTCGTTGGGATAATAGTCTCACCCTGTGGGATCTACAATTTTTAGGTGGATGTGGACGTGGGAGTAGAAATCAGACTGTAGAGGAAGGACCATATCAGCAGGGACAATAGTAGTAGCTCAGGTTGAGTACACTGTCTATCATGTTTTGTAGATAGAAGTCCTATGTGTCATCTCTGTACTCTCAGGTCCTTGGGAGATAGTCCTTAGTGGTTTTTACGAACGACTTGAGATTTTAGTTTGTTTACCTCAAGATTTTATGTTGTTTTTGTATATGTTAATGTAAAGCAACTGGTACTCGTTATCCTCGAGATGGGATGATACAATGTTTGTACAATATGAACCACATGTATATAAAGTTTTGGTTCTTTCTGTAAGAGTTTTCTTGAAAAAGGATCTATGTGAAAAATGGTTTTAATTTTTAGTGATTTTTGTTAATTCTGTTGTTTATGATTATTCCTTGATTATTACTGGTGACGACTTGATTTGTAATCGGGTCATCACATTCAAAGCTCCCCCCATATAAATACAGGTACACCAGAGGTTTGGAGTAGGGTTCGGTTCTTAAGTTTTTCTATCCCATTAGATTGCGGTGAATAAGGAACGATAACCTCATGAAATATATCATGATATCGAATAATTTCCAAAAACAAGTTTGAAGTGTATTCTCCTCCCCCATCAAACCTTAGTCGTTCAAGCACTTTATTAGTTTGAGTTCCAACTTCTTTCTTAAAAATGTTGAATTTATCCAATCCCTCGTCTTTACTTTTAAGTAAATAGACATAAAAATGTCTACTAACATTGTGAATAAAAGTTATGCAATAATGTTTTTGATCCCCAATAGTAGTCCAATTAAATCTATAAATATCAGTGTGTACTAAATCAATAATTTTAGAATTCCTATTCAAAAATAAAAAGGCTTCCTAGGCAATTTACCTTGCACACATATTTCACATTTACTAACATTAATGTCATATTTAGGAATCAAATCAAGATCATCATTCATATCATGAGTCAAAGTTAACATATCCCAACCAACTATGTCATACATTAGAAGATATAAGATTCATGAAAATAGAACTATTCTTATTCAAATTTAAAATTGAATTTGAAATGCATTCAACAAGAATCTTAAATAAGTTTTCCATATCACATATGCTCCTAGACAAAAAATAAAGAATCACAAAGGCATGTAATAATAGCCTTATTACATTTGTAGTCTATTCTAAAACCATCCCTAACTAAAATTATGCCACTAAGGATATTGTGTCAAATATATAGTTGGAGCATGTATGACTCTGTGAAGTGTCAAAACCTTTTCCAAAGGGAACCTCAAGTCCACCTATCATTTTTCTCTGACTTTTGTAGAGCTAGAATCGCCCAAAATCACAGAATGACCTCTTCAGGCCTGGTAAGACACAAACAGGGACTTGTCAGCACAAACATGTACATTATCTCTAGTGTCAATTACCCAATAGAGTGGTTCAATAATAGAAATGATTTTAGATTTTATTAGACACGTACCAATCATTGAGGTTCAAGGATGTAGTCATCATGTTCATTACAACCTCATTAGTTGCAGACATAACAACTTTCTTTGTCTTCTTTGAAGGACAATCCTTGTTTCTATGGCCAACCCTATCCACAAGTCCAACAAGATTTGTTCTTTAGTTTCTTATGGATGTTAGCCTTAGGTTTATGCATATTCTTTGATTTTGTATCTTTGGTTTTAGGGTATTAAAATTAACATTTGAATTTACATCAATAGGTAACTTGACAGTCTTCTCTTTCAAGTGTTCATCATGTAGGTTAATATCCCTCATCAGATTATTCATTGACAAGTCTCCTTTGTAATGTTTAAGATTCATGTCAAACAATTCCTTAGACTTAGGGATTTTTATATGATGTAAATAACAACAAACTTCTTAGAAAATTCCATTTTTTCATCTAAGAGTTCATGACACAAGAGATGAAAATTGTGTGTTTGCTCAGAAATAGATTCACCGTCAACCATCTGAAATTTCAAAAATTTAGACACACCATACTTTTAGCACTCTAATTTTTAGTACTAAAATTCTTTACTAAAACCTCCCATACATAAATTTGGAAGTATTAACATGCGTCTTAGAGTATGAATCATACATATCTGATTATTTAAAGAAAATAACATAAACCCCTGGCCTGTCTTATCACCCTTCTTTCAGTTTACAATTAATATTGCATTATTAGGGATAGAGCATCAAATTTAAGTTCATCCTCTTCTATGTATTGATTAAAACCCGCCATATTATGCCAAATTTGCATCCTACTCTGTCAATGGAAAAAGTTGGTACTATTAAATTATTCAAGCATATTAGCAGTGTCAATTTACTTCCAAAACCATCATTTCTTTAAGGCTATTGTAAATTTTATACTATATGTCATTACATGTGACAACAATAGCTACAAATTAATTAACAATTTTAGGTAGATCCAGGTAAGAAGAATGTGGAATAACCAATGTAGGAAATATAAATAAATTGAAGCTAGAATCACAAACCAGGTCATTTGTGGAAAAACAAATGTGAGACTTAAAGAAATTAACAACTCTCAATCTTGAAGGGTGAGCGTTGTTCTTCTATCGACCCGATCATGAACCTATATTTGGTTTTCATCTTTCTCATTCTTGATGATCATTAGAGTGCACTAACACTGCATCCCAGTGATCGTAGGTACCACCATGCAGCCAGATCGTGCGTTTCAGGAGAGGAAGGAAGAAGTTTCTTCTTGTATGAGAAGAAATTTCTAGAAATAACTCGAGAAAAAAGCAATAGCGAATTCTCTCTAGCATTCAAAATCACATGCACGAACGGTTGACAGTTGTATGTTTAAAATATGTGTTTAGTCCTAGTGACTAAAGACTTATTTATATCACTTCACACTTCCAAATCCAATTCCCATTAAGACACAATCACACGATTTGTCTAGTATATGTTTGAGAAAAAAATGTGAGACAAACACTTTCCTATTAAGATTAATAAATAAATTAAATTAATAATTAATTATTTAATTGTATCCTTATACAAAAAGAAGAAGGAAGACAATTACCTCAACCCACAATAAGGTCGAGCCTAAGCTCGTGCCTGACGAGGCATGGTGCACGTGCTTGTGTGTTGTAGTCACCATATCCACTAGAGAGGTGAGCATACTCTCTCTTAAAGAACTTTGGACACTAATGTCACATGTGGTCCTACAAATAAGGACCACAAATGTTCTAGGAGTAAGCAATGTGAGACTAAAGCTCTTCCCATTAGCACAAGACACAAAACTATGTTTCCTCTATATACGAGTTTCACTACATTTGGCTTAACCCATGCTAAATAAATAGATATAATCCATATATATATATATATAAATATATATATATATATATATATATATATATATATATTGTTTGGCCCTTTATCATGTTGTGTCATTTATGTTAGACATTCCGATATCATAATTTGTTCTTTATTGGTGTTAGGGTGAAATTGACATCATACAATGATGTAATTAGAATTAAACATGAAAACAAATGCACTTTATCCTAGCACACATCATGCACTCAGTTGAGTGTATTAGAAAATGTAGGCAAGAGACAATCAATCCACAATTTGACAGATAATTAACACTCCCAAGGGACAATGAAAAAATAACTAGAAATTGATACATATATAGGGACAATTGAACCTCTCACAAACATAGAGGAAATCAAACAATCATGTAAAACAAGATTACTTCATGGGCTATCATATCATAATGGGAACGGGAGGCATTTCACATTATCAAATAGGTACATATTATACAATTTTATGTGCCGTACTGGAACACTATATTGCTACATTATGCATGTGTGGTAAATCAACTCGACTCGTCCAACAAATACCCCTTGATGAATAATTATGTAAGACCCCTAACCCAACTCTATGGATAAACATGCTTAATGAACTTAATTGGATGATTAAAACCTTAATAAAACCCTAAGATGTTCTTTAATATCATGTGAAAGAGCTAAGTTTCATGTTTGGTTTAGTTTAGACATTGTTTCAGTAAATTTTGCTATATATGTGCTTGTTTTGGGGTTTTATGCAATTTATCCATATCTAGGCTTTTTCTTGTAATATTTCACATGCTTGTTGTGCCTAACATGTTTTCATATCATTCTTGATATATTTGTACCTTGGGGTGCCTTGTTATACCTTGGTTTAATGGTGAAATCTAACCTAGGGTTTAGGGCTAGGTTCCCTCACCTAGATGCCCTAACTTGATGGTCTTTCCTTTGGATGATGGGATCTGATGGTTCACCTCTAGGTGGTGGGATCTGATCATGGTGTTTTAATTCTTGAAGTTTGATGGTTTCCCCTCTTGAGGCACCTAGGTCGATGGTTCTTCATGTGTGGTGCACCAACCAATGGTGGGACTAGGCTTTTGCTTGGTGACCAAGGGAAGGCTTGACCCAATGGACCGCCTATTGTTAAAGGTCGATGGATCCTCTGGGGTTGAGATCCAATTGTCCCCCTGGTTTAAAGACTCAATGGCTGAACTATTTTTTCATGGATGAGAGTTTTGACCTGGACAGTTGGCATGCTTAGCTTGAAACGTCTTTCATTCCTTTCTCTTTCACCCTAAGCTTTATATACCTCCCCCCTTGCATGAAAACGAGTTATTTACACACCTACCACACCCTCTCCATCTTCCTTGCTTCTTGGAGATCGTCCATGTATCACGGTAGAGAAAAAGGATCCCAAGGTAGAAGAAGCTTGGCTGATCTTTCTTGCATGTGCACCTAGGGTTCAGATCTACCCTCTCTTCAAGCTTGTGGAGCTTCCTTACCTTGTTCTTGACCTAAGCAAGTAATATCTTCCTCTTCCCGTCCATTTCCTTGCTTTCCTACCTTCTCTCTCTTCCTTGTTGACCTGAACCATGGTGTTTATTGTTGGAGCATGTTCTAGAGCTTGAAGAACAACTTCCTTCTTGCTTCTTTGGCCTAGGGGTTTGCTTTTTCTTAGAGAACGAGCTAGCTTGGATGTATGGAGTGTTCAAGCTAGGGTTTTCTCTTTCTCTATTTTTGAGCTACCTTTCTATTTGGACCTTCTTCATCATCTTTGAGGCTAGTTATGTAACTTTCTCCACATTTATTTCTTACTATGAACTTTTATGTACATGATCTTGCTCTATAAATGTAGTATTAAGTAGAAATATGTTAACTTTGCCTAGGGTTTGACCTTAGGTGGTAGACCTTGGATAGATAATCCTCCTTGATGTACTTATAAACCTTGTGCACATTTATTCTTTGGATGTGAAGGCTCTAGATCTTGTATGCATGTGGAAATAAGAGTTTTGTTCCTTAAACGATGGTTTTACTATCTAGTTCTTTGAGTTGATTTTTCTTTGTTTCCATAACTTCATGTTTTGACTTCTTACATCAAATGATGGTTTGACTTAGTGCTATTTTGATGGAACTTCTTATGCCTACAATTGATTGATATGTTGCTCTAGTTTCTTTGGACTTGATGCTCATCATGAGTGGTTTCAACTGATATTTTTCCCTCCCTCTATCAACTATGTTTTTCTTGGTGTTTTGGATCTAATTTTTCACCTATTGTTTACAAGCGATGGTCCTACTGGATCCATGGTTGATGGTTTTACTGGTTCCTTGGTCAATGGTTTCACTGGTTCCTTGGATGATGGTTTCAATGGTTCCTCGATCGATGGTTTCACTGGTTCCTTGGTCGATGGTTTTATTAGTTACTTGGTCGATGGTTTGATTGAGTCTTGGTCGATGGTTTGGTAGAAGTCCACAACCAATGGTGGACCTGATGTCCACACCTGATGGAGCTTCTAAAGTCAGAAAATGGTGGTCCTATTCGTTCCTTGGTTGATAGTTTCACTAGTTCCTTGGTCGATGGTTTCACTGGTTCCTTGGTCTATGTGTTCAATGAGACTTAGTCGATGGGTTGGTGGAAGTCCACAACCATGGTGGACCCCATGTCCACAACCAATGGTGGATCTATTATCCACAACCAATGGTGCTTCTGAATTCAGCAAATGATGGACTTCCTAGGTGTATAATTATATGGCTTCCTTGTATGTTGATATAATGAAGGAATGCTATCTAAATGATTATGGTTATTATTCTATTATATCCTGTGAACATCATAGTTGTTTAACACAATGTTATGTTGAACCTATGTATCAAAAGTATGGTGATGGTTTGTAGAACTTTTATAAGGTGTGAAAGAAAATGATATTCTTACAGGAGATAATGTGATGGTCTTATTGAACTTTGGGCATTGTTGAGTCCTAATAGAGGTGAGATCTTGTTCATGGCGTGACAAGGATTGGTATCATGTGATGATGTGATAAAAGTTATATCTCATACATTTTAAATCTTCTGGAGTTGTGACATACCCATGTTTTTTAGGCCTCTTTTAGGGATTGTATGTAACTTTTTTGATGCAGTTAAAATATACCCAATTGGCTTTAAGTAATCAATTAAAACCCTAATCATGTAATGCCCTATGCTCTAGAACCATTCCAGTCTAAGGATTTGCTGGATGGGGAAACATATATTCCTAAAGGGAAGCCTGAAGTTGTATACTATTGAGTGTACGCAGGTGCAAGAGACTGTGTGTCCTTGACATCCTAATCCCAAGGTTTGGAGGATGGTTGTGGCCATACTTTGGATGGAGAACGGTTGTAGCCGTATCTCGGTTATATGTATATGACATGTGATTGAGGACATTTGTAGTTGTACCTTAGATGATAGGGTTTGTATACCTTGGTTACTAGTGTTGTATCTTATATACCAAGGGAGGACTAGGCTATTTGTAGCTTGACCTTATATGGCACTAAGGAAGACTCGTATTGATCGAGGGTGGATGAGATCTAAGGATTTCAACTCTCTTAGATCTTGTACAAAACTGATTTTGACTTAGTAATGGTCATTTGGAGTCTGAGTGGTATACCTCAAAATCTCTAGGTCTTAATAAAAGACATAATCTAGCTGTGTAGCATATCTGTTTAGGGTAAAACATGATTCACATTGGGTGATAACCCTTGCTTGATTCTTATAATGTTTAGTTGATATAGAATGTGGTAATAAGAATTAACTGTATAGAAGGTGATAGCTTTACCTATTTCTCTATATACTATGCTACTCATGCTTAACCTATTTTAGTTGCTTACTCTATTTTATCTGCTAAATCTCCTTAATTTGTTTAGTTACATAACCTATTGTAACCAATAACCATTTTTTAGAGTTATATCTATCGATGGGACATGGGTCTTGGCACACCCCTGCCAATGGAATTACACACCACTCAACTGAGACTTGAATGGAAGCAAATCCATGAACGGGAGCACACGTGTGGATTCACTTTCAAAATTTATAAAGACCTAACTTAACACACTCTCAAAAACTAAAACACTACAACCGTAAGTGCACAGGGTCGTGTCATAGTATAGGTAGGGCAACAAGTATAGGGTCGATCCACAAGGAGAAAAGGGGGCACTAGAGCTAGGTTAGTTTTTGGGGCTAGGTTCCTACTGTGGAGACTAGGGTTAGTGAGACATCCACGGATTTTCTAAAACTTAATCCATATGTGCGATGTCCAAATTGAAACCCTGACCTCAGCGAGAATCCCAATTTAAACACCACACACTAGGCTAAGAAGAAGAAAATCAAGGGAGTCAGAAGGAAACAATCAGTAGCACATGTACATGAACAATAATAAAACCATACACACATGTTCACCATTCAACATATAATTACAACATGAATTGTTACAACATTTGATATTACATATTGAACAACAAACTTAAACATATACATGTACTACCACTAAGCTACAAGATCTTAAGACAACAGGTCTACCTGTACATCAGCTCGCCACACAACTCTCAACTATCCTGGACCTTCAAGAATAACTACAACCTAAACAAAAGATTACAAGCGGTACACATCAGCACAATATTCAAGAATATTATCCTGAGTACGCCTACGTGTCTTTTATTTACCTCTCATCATATCTTGGCAAAAGATAAAACTAATACCTGACAACAATAAAGAAATATAAGAAAATCATATACTGGCACAAAGATGTTCATTAACAAAACAGAACACACATTTTAAGCTCATTTTCCATTATATGCTCGTGCATCTGCCTACCAATGGGATAGATGCATTCAAGCCTTATGATCTGCTTACCAAAGAGATAGATCATTGTACATGTGATCTGCTTACCAAAGAGATAGATCACTCACTACCACTATACTTACCAAAGAGATATAGTGCTTTCATATAATGGAACAAATATATTATGTTTCATGTGTTCATAGACATAAGTATGGAAAAACAGGCAACATATCATACAAGAACAATCATTTCATCCAATATCATATGCCAAGTGTTTACTACACATAATGCAAGCATATTGTATAATAAGCCAAGTAAGAGGTAATAGCGTACCTTCAAAAGAGATAATCTATACCACATATTCCTGATGTCAACTATAACTTGGTCAAACCTGATTAAGACAAGATCACATACTATCATCAGATTCTCATCATCTTACATCTCATCTTAACCCTAATCCTGTTCATTAGGGTTTAGCTTATCACATTAGGATATGTGCATCATTACTTGTATTCTTGTCTTAGATTCATCTTACTGATGTCAGTTTCCAGATTATGGCTCATTAACTAGATATACTCATGTGTCACATTATTATGTGAATATACTTAACATTAGGTCACTTTCATTAACTATACAAGGGTTACATAACGTGTATTAAGGGTCATCCTCATGTAACATGAATTCTATGCATATAACTGATCTCATATTTATATATTATCTTCCAATTACAGATATGAGAATTTTCTGTACATCTCATCATTTATTGACCATGCATGTATTAATTGCATCATCTTTAGTGTTATTAGCCCTAATTAGACATATTAATCAAATTATATGCTTTGGTGTATCAACATGACCATACCTGACATCATATGCATTATAAACATGAATAGAGATGTATCGACATTTTCCATAATTTTATGCCATCATTTAATATTTATTACTCATGAAACAAGTATAATACATCTTACATGATATCACTGATATCAAAGCATTAAAAGGATGATATTATGCTTTCATATTGTTCTACGCATTTTTCTGAGAAATTCGGTATATTATTTGTATTTTTTTGATCATTGAGCTAATTGCTATGAATTATGTAAGAACCGTCGATTTACTGAAATATTACCTTTTGTGGCCAATCCAATTCCGCCACGTGGTCCTTGACTTTCTCATCTGGGCAGGGACCCTCCTGAGCTAGAGCCAGCAGAGATCATGATTGAACCGAGCGATCCACTCTTGGTTTTCTAGTTCTCTTAGTCTGGGCCCGGTTCAGGCTTCCTTCTTTCCATTTTGATGCAAGTCGGACTCCTTGTGTTCTCAACTCCACGCGGTCACGCCCATGCTGTGCCAGCGCTCCCTGACCTTCACCTGGGCACCACTATCGGGAGTTGCAAACCCCAATAAGCAATTGATGTCTAAGTCTTCCCAGTTCTCAGTGTTAGGCACCGCTGGCTCTCTTGTGAACTGTTGTTCGTCGTCTCTCACATGATCACAGGGTGTTGTGATCTTCTGCTTTATGCTAGCATGGCCGCCTCCATGGTTTAGCTCCGATGAGGTATCAATGCCAGATTTCTCCTTCCTCACTCACGCGCAATGATGCTCGTGTGTGTCACCTTCTAGATCAGCCACCCTAGGCTCCTGCACGAGAACTGAGTTCTCCGCTTAACACGACGCCGCCATCATTGCGGCTGGTCAGAGGCATTCACTCGGCCATGGTTGTCGACAGCACAACATCTTTGACCCTACTCAAGGCACTACTGTGCGCGTGTTCTCCTCCTTCTGTGTCCCTGATGGCATCAAAATCTCGAGATCCATGCCTCTGCACTGCCGCATAGGGGAACCCACGAGGAGCAATCCCAGCGACGCCCCAACTCCTCATCGTCGACTTCCTACTCATACTCATCCTCTTAAAGATACGGTGGTGAAGCTGTTTGTGTCTCTTTCATTTTCTATGTGTGGTTGGGTTCTACAAACCGTCAAGACAAAATGAGAAGTACTGGATTCTAGAGGCACGACTTTGCGATGCACCCACAATCATAACGTTGTGGTGATCCTTGCGAGATGAACAAACATCTTCCCCCACGTTTCTTATTGAACTAAAGGCAAGAGGATTTAAACATTTAAAGGTCAAGATGGTGCCACACTACCAATTCGTGGCCATGCTCTGGCAGTGCAAACCCTAGGGAAAACTCTACCCGCAAGACATATCCAAGAAAAACAAGACCTAAGCTAAATCATCAAAACTTTGGTAAAGACATACACCAATGATCACATGATTACACGGTATTCAAACCTAAATAATTCCATCTAAAAAACTCCAATTTCCACCAAACTTTAACCACAGTTTTACTACCCCTCAAGTTACATTCTACACAAATTTGGGGAAAAAACTCGACCATATGCTCATCAACTTAATCACTTCAAAAAGGCATAAGGTTAAGGATCTTACTCAAGATATCAACATCAAACAATAAAGCAACTGTACCCAAAAAGCTTATAATTCCCGATATTATAAAATAAACACATTGATTCACTTATGTCCTTGATATTTAGGATCTCAAAAGTCCACTCTGTCACATCCTACACACCTTAAAAGAAATTTCGTCCTCAAAATAATGCCCAAAACCACTTGTCACATCATTTACATCTTAAAAGAAATTTTGTCCTCGAAATTGAGCCATACTCATACTCCAAGGAAAAACTAAGGATGTTCTTACTTCAAGGAACTTAATCCATATGTTGGGCACCACTCTAGGTGAAAACTAACCAAATACAAAACTCCATAACCATCTCCAAACTACCATTGAGAGGTTTTAAAACATCTAAGGTGAAACACCCCTTCATAAAGGATTGAGACCATGAATTAGAAACTCTAATTATGTCATGACATATCTCATATGTCAGGGTTGCATCCTTATCTTCACTCATGTGTTAGGGTTTCCACATCATATTACCCTATTATGAAGGAGTTAATGAAAGTCAACCCATTATATCAAAGGGTCAATCAACATTTTATTTAGCTAATAGTTAGAACATATTCAACATTAACATATGCCTTTTAGGAGGGATTTAACTAAAGTTAACCCACTTTATCCATCTAGATCATATCAAGGTGTCATAATCATTATGTTGTGTCAGCTGTCAAACTATAATTATCATCTTTTTTAAGTACTAAGATTAACACATCATGTAACGTGTTTCATTCATATGATCTTATTTCATTGTTCATACTAAATTGCATCATTTACTAGTGAATTCATCACAAGATTAAACAACAATTTCACATTATTCATCATTATTCAGGTACATGATTAACCATTTGTGCATTTCCATCTATTAAACCATCTCTAGGTTTCCATCTTATCATGTCTATATATCACGTCTCAAGATTAGATCACATCTTACATAAATTATATCATGATTGTGCTAACAAACTTATACAAGTGGCTCGTGAAACATATATCAAAACTTTATATAGTCCAAAAGAGGTTCCTCTAACCTATACCATGAGGGTAGTGTCGTGCTCAATTTCTCTGAGCTAACTCAACCCTATGAGTATCTCATACACATATACTTTATCTTCCCTCTCCTGGTCTAGGGTTCTTAGATTACCTCATTGGCACTAGCTAATAGCTTCATTATCTCTAGCCACATAAGCACAAACCAAAACATGCTACAACATCCTCTTCATAGGTCTCTACCCATGAAACATGCTTACCCAAAACTCTCTTATACATAGACCACTAGATTCCTATGTGGGAAACCACCTACCCGAGCACGAGGCTTCACAGAAACTAACATAGCTACCTCCTCTAGGGTCTTGGGCTCTCTCCCTCACCCAGACGGTAGGCACTCATATTCATATTCCCATGTATAACTAGCCTCTCTCTATATATAGGGTTTGGTCCTCCCAAGGACATCTAGGGTTCAAGAAGACTATAGGAATCATGCATAAAGTGACTCAACTCAATCACTCAGGAGTAGTCTAGTTTAGGACATATCATATCACATATCTCATAATTCTCATATCTTGGAGTTTAGGTTCTCTAACCTTCTCCCAATGGGTCTCACTCTCTCTGGAGTTAACCCTAAAGATGGTCCCAACACTAGAGGTCCTCCTTTGTAAAAGAGCTTGAGGCTCAGGATGATCCACATCCTTGTCTTAACTTAGCTTATCTTATCTCAAATCCTCAAAACTGAACTCATGTCCTCAATGACAAACATATATCATCATAACCATCTTATATCATCTATATAAGACTTACATCATATCATCAAAACTTATATCATCTATTCCCTCTATCATATATATACCAACAAGGCTCTAGACATCTAATCTAGAACTACACTCTCTTCTAGACTGATGTCATTCACTTTCACTTAGGTTGCATGACCACCTCCTACTCCTACATGTGTGGGGAAACATTTGTGTAGTACATATACATAATAAGATATTATATAGTTTTTCTTCAATAAAACAAGCGTCAAAGAAAACTATCGAGGTTCGATCCATTTGGAATCAAAAACCAAATCCTGAAAATGAGTGTCCCACACATAGTAGAGATTATAGTGTCATGAAAAATAAGGAAAGGGGTGAGAACATGGTGTAGACTAGTGTAGCTACTCTAGACAACGAGCGCCATATGTCTAGGGTTTCTCTTCCCTTGATACACATCATTTCCAAATAGTGCAACGTCCCATACCGATGTACTACAAGGAAAGAATGACATCTAAGGACTTGCCATACAACAAGCACTAGTCTAGACCTAGTTCTCGAACATCTAGGTGCTAACCTAGAGGCTATGTGAGATCTAGTCTCTAAAAGACGACTAATCTAACCCTAAAAGATTATTAAGTTCAAGGTTCTTTAGTTTTGAGTTGCATAATGAGAAAATGCCATGATTTTCTATTGTTCATGCTCTGATACCACCTGAGACGTCCCTGGATTTTCTAAAACTTAATCCATATGTGTGATGTCCAAATTGAAACCCTGATCTCAGTGAGAATCCCAATTTAAACACCACACACTAGGCTAAGAAGAAGAAAATCAAGGGATTCAGAAGGAAACAATCAGTAGAACATGTACATGAACAATAATAAAACCATACACACATGTTCACCATTCAACATATAATTACAACATGAATTGTTACAACATTTGATATTACATATTGAATATCAAACTTAAACATATACATGTACTACCACTAAGCTACATGATCTTAAGACAACAAGTCTACCTGTACATCAGCTCGCCACACAACTCTTAACTATCCTAGACCTTCAAGCATAACCAAAACCTAAACAAAAGATTACAAGTAGTAAACGTCAGCACAATATTCAAGAATATTGTTCTAAGTACCCCTACGTGTCTTTTATTTACCTCTCATCATATCTTGGCAAACGATAAAACTAATACTTGACAGAAATAAAGAAATATAAGAAAATCATATACTTGCACAAAGATGTTCATTAACAAAAGAGAACACACATTTTAAGCTCATTTTCCATTATATGCTCGTGCATTTGCCTACCAATGGGATATATGCATTCAGGCCTTATGATCTGCTTACCAAAGAGATAGATCATTGTACATGTGATCCACTTACCAAAGAGATAGATCACTCACTAGCACTATGCTTACCAAAGAGACATAGTGCTTTCATATACTGGAACAAATATATTATGTTTCATGTGTTGATAGACATAAGTATAGAAAAATAGGCAACATATCATACAAGAACAATAATTTCATCCAATATCATATGCCAAGTGTTTACTACACATATAACGCAAGCATATTGTATAATAAGCCAAGTAAGAGGTAATAGCATACCTTCAAAAGAGATAATCTATACCACATATTCCTGATGTCAACTATAACTTGGTCAAACCTGATTAAGACAAGATCACATACTATCATCAGGTTCTCATCATCTTACATCTCATCTTTAACCCTAATCGTGTTCATTGGGGTTTAGCTTATCACATTAGGATATGTGCATCATTACTTGTATTCTTGTCTTAGATTCATCTTACTGATGTCACTTTCCATATTATGGCTCATTAAATGGATATACTCATGTGTCACATTATTATGTGAACATACTTAACATTATGTCACCTGAGTCGTCCCTAGATTTTCTAAAACATAATCCATATGTGCGATGTCCAAATTGAAACCCTGACCTCAGTGAGAATCCCAATTTAAAGACCACATACTAGGCTAAGAAGAAGAAAATCAAGGGAGTCAGAAGGAAATAATCAGTAGCACATGTACATGAACAATAATAAAACCATACACACATGTTAACCATTCAACATATAATTACAAAATTAATTGTTACAACATTTGATATTACATATTGAACAACAAACTTAAACATATACATGTACTACCACTAAGCTATAGGATCTTAAGAAAACATGTCTACCTATACATCAAATCGCCACACAACTCTCAACTATCCTGGACCTTCAAGCATAACCACAACCTAAACAAAAGATTACAAGCGGTACACGTCTACACAATATTCAAGAATATTTTACTGAGTATGCCTATGTGTCTTTTATTTACCTCTCATCATATCTTGGAAAAAGATAAAACTAATACTTAGCAGCAATAAAGAAATATAAGAAAATCATATACTTGCACAAAGATGTTCATTAACAAAAGAGAACTCACATTTTAAGCTCATTTTCCATTATATGCTCGTGCATCTGCCTACCAATGGGATAGATGCATTTAGGCCTTATGATCTGCTTACCAAAGAGACAGATCATAGAACATGTGATCTGCTTACCAACGAGATAGATCACTCACTAGCGCTATGCTTACCAAAGAGATATAGTTCTTTCATATAATGGAACAAATATATTATGTTTCATGTGTTCATAGACATAAGTACGGAAAAATAGGAAACATATCATACAAGAACAATCATTTCATCCAATATCATATGCCAATGTTTACTACACATATAATGCAAGCATATTGTATAATAAGCCAAGTAAGAGGTAATAGCGTACCTTCAAAAGAGATAATCTATACCACATATTCCTGATGTCAACTATAACTTGGTCAAACTTGATTAAGACAAGATCACATACTATAATCAGGTTCTCATCATCTTACATCTCATCTTAACCATAATCCTATTCATTAGGGTTCAGCTTATCACATTAGGATATTTGCATCATTACTTGTATTCTTGTCTTAGATTCATCTTACTGATGTCACTTTCCAGATTATGGCTCATTAACTGGATATACTCATGTGTCACGTTATTATGTGAACATACTTATCATTATGTCAGTGATATCAAAGCATTAAAATGTTGATATTATGCTTTCAAATTGTTCTACACATTTTTCTGAGAATTTCAGTATATTATTTCTATTTTTTTGATCATTGAGCTAATTGCTATGAATTATGTAAGAATCGTCGATTTACTGAAATATTACCTTTTGTGGCCAATCCAATTCTGCCACGTGGTCCTTGACTTGCTCATCTGAGTAGGGACCCTCCTGAGCTAGAGCCAGCTGAGATCATGATTGAACCGAGCGATCCACTCTTGGTCTTCTGGTTCTCATAGTCTGGGCCCGGTTCAGGCTTCTTTCTCTCCATTTTGACGCAAGCCAGACTCCTTGCGTTCTCAACTCCACGTGGTCACGCCCAAGTTGTTCCGGCGCTCCCTGACCTTCACCTGGGCACCGCTGTCGGGAGTTGCAAACCCCAACATTCTCAACCTTAGGCACCACTGGCTCTCTTGTTCTGGGTTCGTGAACTGCCGTTCTTCGTCTCTCACACGATCGCAGGGTGTTGTGATCTTCTGCTTTACGCTAGCATGGCCACCTCCATGGTTTAGCTCCGATGAGGTATTGATGTCTGATTTCTCCTTCCTTACTCACGCGCAATGATGCCTGTTTGCGTCACCTTCTGGATCAGCCGCCCTGGGCTCCTGCGCGAGAACTGAGTTCTCCGCTTAACATGGCGCCGCCATCGTTGCGGCTGGTCAGAGGCATTCACTCGGCCATGGCTACCGACAGTGCAACATCTTCGACCCCACTCAAGGCACTGTTGTGCACATGTTCTCCTCCTTCGGTGTCCCTGATGGAATCAAAATCTCGAGATCCATGCCTCTGCACTGCCGCATAGGGGCACCCACGAGGAGCAATCCCAGCGACGCCCCAACTCCTCATCGTCGACTTCCTACACATACCCATCCTCTCAAAGATACGGTGGTGAAGTTGTTCGTGTCTCTTTCGTTTTCTCTGTGTGGTTGGGTTATACAAACCGTCAAGATAAAATGAGAAGTACTGGAGTCTAGAGGCATGACTTTGCGATGCACCCACGATCATTACGTCGTGGTGATCCTTATGAGCTGAACAAACATCTTCCCCCACATTTCTTGTTGAACTAAAGGCAAGAGGATTTAAACATTTAAAGGTCAGGATGGTGCCACACTACCAATTCATGGCCATGCTCCAACAGAGTAGATCCTAGGGAAAACTCTTCCCACAAGACATATCCAAGAAAAATGAGACCTAAGCTAAATCATCAAAACTTTGGTAAAGACATACACCAATGATCACATGATTACACGGTATTCAAACCTAAATAATTCCATCTAGAAAACTCCAATTTCCACCAAACTTTAACCATAGTTTTACTACCCCTCAAGTTACATTCTACTCAAATTTGGGGACAAAACTCCACCATATGCTCATCAACTTAAACACTTCAAAAAGGCATAAGGTTAAGGATCTTACTCAAGATATCAACATCGAACAATAAAGAAACCATACCCAAAAAGCTTATAATTCCCAATATTATAAACTAAACACATTGATTCACTTATGTCCTTGATATTTAGGATCTCGAAAGTCCACTCCGTCACAGTTAGGGGTTTAAAGGTGATTTGATTATTAAACTAAGTTGAGAGAGAATAGACTAAGCTAGGTATGAAAAGGAAATTTTAGAACAATCTACACTAAGGAAAGCAAGACAAGGCAAAAGAGCAATTAAAGACCTAAGCTAGCAAGAACAGGGCAAGAAGATATCTAAGTAAGAAAAGAGCTAATTAAGCTAACACTATGTAAGCAAGATAGAAACTAGGGTTTTAAAGCAATTAAGGGTTGTGTGGGCTGTTTAGGGGATGCACTTATCAATTAGGTTGGGGGTGACATATGAACATTATGATTCCATTTAGATTATCCAAACCAAACAACGTGCTAGAGTATAATGAGTTAGCCTAAGCTACTAACTGGCCATGGATATGCTAGGTTGGGTATAGAGGAACTAGTCCCTAACACTCCCTACTACCCTTACAAGACTCAATTGGGTTAGGGCTTAGGTGTAATTCAATTAGAGTCTAAACAAGCCTAGGTTTCTAGGTTAGATGATTTTAGGATGATTAGGGGATGAGGTTAGTAATGGGAATGGAAGTGAGGTTTTAGGCCTCCCATCACTCACATTCTAACCTTGAGAAAGCTCCATTCTAAGCACACCAAGTTCATCTAAACTAGCTAATTAGATCTCTCAACTAGGGTTAGGAAGATTGATTAGAGTGTAGGAGGATGGGTGGCCAACTAGGGATCTAAGAATTGGACATGGGAGAAAATCCCAAAATTCACACATATAATCAATTTCCCTAAATACCCAATTGATTTCAAGCACAAACCACCAAGCAATTTATGAAGAGTGAGATAGAAATAGAACATAATAATTATCAAATGGAATTACAAAGTTTACATATCATTTTCCCTCAACATGGTATTAAAGTAACATTTTACACCCCCAAACAGCCCACCCAAGGGGCCTAGCTACTCATAACAATGCAAAATATAAAAAGAAGGGAGAAGAGGTAGAAGGAGCCATGGAGCTTGGTGTAGATGAAGAATTCCTCCACTTCAGCTACTGCAAGGCGTCGTATTCTCTCCTCCAAGGTGTAGGGGCATGGAATGATGGTGGAAATGGGTGGAAACTAGGGTTTTGATGGTGGCAATGGTGAAATGGAGTGAAATGAAGGTTGAATTGGAGTGGAATGGCTAAGGGGAAAAAATGGGAAGCTAAGAGGTGGTATAAGGTAACTAGTGGTGGCCAACCTCGAGCTCCATCTACCCCCAAGGTTTATATAGGGGTCTATGGTTAAGTAGGGGCTATATAGGTAAAATAGAGCAAAAATAGGCTAGGGTTGAGGCCCACCATGGGGGTGGTGATTCACCACGGCCGTGGTGGTTGTAGGGGAACATGACCATGGTGTGTAAGCACATGCAAGGTGAAAAATGTCTAAAGATCATAGGGAATTGGTCAAAATATGTACATGAAATGCCACGACCATGGTGGTCACCACGACCATGGTGCAGTGAGGGTGGCACGGTCGTTTTGGCTAAATTCTTCAATTTCTAGAAGTTATAGTGATAATTTGTTATTGGGGGATGTCCACCATGGCTGTGGTGAAGTACCACAACCGTTTTGGTGTCCTTCCCATGTACTTGAGCTTTGAACTTGATCATCCGTGGAGGTTATTGCTTCAAAACATTCTTTGACCACTTGGGGTAGGTTGGGAGTGGTTTTTGCCTCATTTTGGGCTCCTCCAAGGTTGAGGAAACCCTAGATTGGACCATCTTCTTTCCATGCCAACATGTAGTTGACAAAGTACCTACAAAACATGCAAAAAGCCTCTATAAGTGCATTTTATAGAAATATGCATATTGAGGGAAATAACATGTAATATAACAAGTATAGATGTGATTAAAGTGCAATATGACATAAGAGGAAGCCCTAAAATAGGGCTGCATCACCACCCAAAACTTAAAACATACTTGTTCTCAAGTATGCTCCAACTCAATCTCTCTGCAAAATTTTCATAAGCAAGAAATCACAAATGTAATGCAAAAGATGATTATTGCTGAATGGGATCAATAATGACTAAGTGCATTCATTCCACCTCTCTCCTCTCCTCCTTTCACTAACCAATCATGAAAAGAGCACAAAGCATATGAACTTCAAATATAGTGCATAAAACACACAAGCTATATGTATTTCTTTCATGTAGTTCTGGGTAGACCGTTTCATGATTGCGTTAATCAAGGATGACCAGGAGTGTTGTTTCATCTTCATGCATTCAACTTCATGTTTCAAATCTCACCAAATGACCCACGTGGCTGCAGAAAGGGCAAAATGATCTAGGTTTGATGTTTCCTAGCTTAATGGGTTTGAAAATGGAATAAAGGATTGCGGTAAGCTTTTGGAGTGCTTTTACACACTCATCTTTTCTTTATTTAGATGCTCTTAAACATGAGCATTTTTTTTATTTTTCTTTTTTTTCTTTTTCTTTGCCTTTGGAGTATATAGGGCATATGGTGATGAGAGTGAAGTGGTGAGATGTAGATGTGGCCCCCCAAACTTTTGGAGGTGTCCACGGATGATATGTGCACTTTGGCATCCTTTTATGAGGAAGAGGGTAAGATGATGGTGAGTGAAGAGTCGGGTCAAAGAGGGGACACTAGCATGATTCTCAACATAAGGTATCCTGCATGAAAATTAATCCAACCCTTCATCCAACAATTTCACACCACATGAATAAATAACCTAAAATTGATACTTCTATCAAGTGATTTCACATGCACTAAGCGCTCATAGCTTGCTGAAGTCACAATTCAACCAAAACATTCACAAACACAAGAGAGGTGGTGCGCATGTAAAAGTCAAGAATTGAATCCATTTAGCAATATATAATGATAATTCACTAGCATTTGTCACAGGTCATCATTTTTAATCCAAAAAGTAGAGATTGGGTCAAAACACACTTTTAGGCAAGAAATATCAAATTTGAGCAAAATTGGCCAAAATGGTGCCAAGTTCACTTCAATCGCATCTAAGCCTATATTATTGAACATAAAGCAAGAAACAAGAAAATCATATCTAAAACATGCAAAAATTACAAAAATCTACATGACATGCAATGCATGACAAAAAGAGCACTTTTTTTTAAATTATGCAAAAATTGTAAGAAAGTAAACTACATGACATGCAAGTATGCAAAGCAAGAACACAAAGTATGAATATACAAGCATGACATATGGTTATACTATTTGATCATCTTGAGAAAATATTTAGAGCAAGGAACATAGAGAAAAGTGAGGTAAAGAAAGGGCTTACCGCCCTACCACCCCAAACTTTTAAACCACATTGTCCTCAACATGAAATAGAAGTCTAGGATGATAGGCTAGGGGGCATGGAGTTGTGGTAGACAAATGCCAACAAGGGAGAGAGATCTCAAGGTGTCCAGTGAGAAGGGGATATCCACCACAGCCATGATGGCCACCACGACTATTTTGTATTGCCTCCACCACGACCGTCCTGTGTGGTACGACCATGTTGATCTCATTCTAGTAGTTTTTCTACTAATTTGCAATCTTCTCTTCAATTATGATCTTCTCCTTGTTTGGCTCTTCCATGCATTATCTTTCCTCCATTTTACCTATTCTATAACGATTCACAAACAACAAAACCATCAAGTGTAGTGTGTGTGTGTGTTTTCTTGGAAAGTATAAAAACAAAGCAAAAGTATCAAAAATTGAAGTTTGGGTGAAAAATTCCCAAACCTACGTGGGTTGCCTTCCACAAAAACTGAGTTTCATGCCTTCAGCTGGGCTTGTTGTTCTTTCACTATCAACCATTATCCAAAAACAAAATGTTTGCATCCCCATCATAGTCAATCCTCTCAAATGCTTTCCTTGATTGATCTTCTTCCCAAGGGTCATGCGAGCTTCCCAAGTGTTTTTTTAGCAATTTTATCTCCTTGACGATCATTATCATAGATCTTAGTCAACCTTATGACCTTCAAAAAATTCATACCATAGTTTTTCTCTCTCTTGAGGAATGGGTTTTCATAGGCATCAAAGAGAGGGGTCTTAATCATATGGGACACTTGTGAACAAGGACTTTCCAGCAATAGTTCTTCATTAAGATCTTTGTCAACTTGATTCCCTCTCTTGATAAGCTTATCAACAACCTTGTCACACCCCATGATTGAAACCATATCCATTTGCTCATAGGAAGTTGAGGGAGAATGTGATAGTTGTGGTGGTGGCACTATTGTTAATGGCCCTTGGAATTGAGGTGGAGGAGGGAATTTGTAACACTCTCCCTAAGTACACACATGCGCATAGAGGAAGCAACACTAAATTATCCATAAATCATGCACTCAAGGGGGCATTACATAAAACTGGCATACATAACAACAATATAATCAATCATACAAACTTTAAGGGATAAACATTCTCATCATTTTTCTTATAAAAGTAGCATAAATGTAATTACATGAGAAAACTCATTTAAGTTCTTGATTCTCAACTCTAAAGTTATAAACATTTAAACATGTAGTTGAATCTATAAATCTGAGGATCATCTTATAGTTTTCACCCCACCAGATCTTATCCTGCCCTGTCCTTGTTCTCTAAATCTCTGAGATCTACTCTACTCATGCTCCTCACCTACAGACATCTCATCCCCAGCCATGCATGGGAAAAATGGTTGTTAGCATAAGTGGCATGAGTATTCAAACATATACATTACTTGATGAAATAAGATACTACAAAATATTCTTAAACATTACATACTGAGAACTAACATTAAAAACATTACAAAATCTGAAAGATAAATATCTCTTCTTACTTTAACTTGGTTCTTATCTTTTTACTTATCTTTCTCTGGAGACCTGTATTCTGGTACCTGGGTCTCCGGACCTACACTAAGGTACCTGGGTCACATAACCTGCACTCTGAGCCTAGGTTATATCTCTAAATTGGCCTGCACTCTGGTGCCTAGGCCACATGACTTGTACAAAGGCCCTGAGTCATGTCTCTCTTATCTTAATCTCTTTCATTATACTTATAAATTAGATTACATACATGCTCCAAATTATGATATCTTTAATTTACGACTTTTATCTAATTGTGGCCACTATTATATAATAAGCCCTCATCTATTGACACCGAAGTATACTCTAAGGTGCAACACACCCAATATTGATACAAGGTTCCCTCTATTGATACCGAAGTGTTCTCTATGGTGCAATGCACCCTCACTTGGCACAACGTGCCTTCTGAAATGGAGTAAACGCTCCTATGAATTGGCAACAAATGCCTCTAAATCGTCCTGGGACTCTTTGAATGATGACTTATCATATAATTTATTATGTGAGTGTTCTCAATGTATTATCTTAAGTCTAACTTTACTAAATTCTGAATCAGGACTTATCAGAAATTGAATATTGAGTATTGAACATGTACTAAACTCAATATCTGAATATACATTTGAATATGAATAATCTCAACTACAAAATTGAGAATGGGTCTAAAACCCTAATCATGTATCTTAATCAAATATATGGCTACCCACATATTGAGTAATCTAAATCTGAATCAGAATTTGATATTCTTATTATCTAGATAAATCTTAATTTGAAACTCTTGTTTGATAGAATGACTTAATTAAATTCTGATATCAGATTTATGGCATGTTAGTCTAAAGGCATAGAAAAATTGTAATGCCCGGGCCCATAGCCCAAGGCTCTAGCAGGGTTTCAGGAATGACGACTGGCCCCACAGACCACCACTAGCCTTAACTACACACTTTTTCATCACTCACGTGCCAGCTAGGTTCAACTTCCCGACTGGTCACCCATCGTAGTACTACTCCAAGATGAACACACTTAACTATGGAGTTATTTAGTGATGGGCTCACGAAAAAGGAGGTGCACCTTGGTGATATGGTGTAATGACCCTGCCTCCCGGTAACCCCCAATCAAGGGAGACCTGAAGGTCAGAGCTGTTATTCAATTAACAGGATCAAAGGTTCGACAAATAATCAATACTAATTATGAAATTCTACTACTAAAATGAAAACTGGTATAAATAAAAACTTTACTTACCTTTTAAAAGCTGGGATTTCTAAACTTCTGTCCATGAAGATGCTAATCTAACTAATCCTCTTGTGTACGTTATTTCTCGTTTAGTTCCACATATGCCACCTTACTGTTTGTTTTTTTCATTGTACCTAAAATGCCGACAAACAAAACGTCGGTCAGCCGAAGCTGGTATGTGGGGGAAACAATAATCATGCAACTACAATAACAAAGTAATCAACCAATTATCCTTTAACAACCAAGATTACGTTTTAAACCATATTACTCAATCCTTTCCTATCCCCTATCTCTGTGTTGTCCCTGCAGCAGACTGAGATACTACCTCTCTCTAGGTAGATCCTTATTAAACCCCGCATGATCCTACCTAACAGGTAGATCAATATCTAGGGTTGAGTCGCATGGCACTACCCATAGGTAGTCCAATCTCTAACTCAATGTGACTTGATGGACCTACCCCATTGGTAGCCATTTACTAAGTCATCCAATGACCTGATGGGCCTACCCCATTGGTAGCCATTTACTAGGTCAACCCATTAAGCTACATAGGGGACTAGGATCTGAGCTAGTAGGCATATTTCTTATGTGATAGTCATATTCACATTATACTTTTGCATGAGTTAACTACATCCAACAGTTTGATTCAAGCCACGATGGAAACATCAATAAAATCTTGGAAAACTAATTCGGGTAGTCATAAGCATAACCACATACCTGCTAGGACGATTTGAGACAGAATAATCCAATCAACAACAGACAAGCAAGCATTCAATAAGATCCTGAAACAATTATACAATTTCCTTTTATTACTCATGTCATCAAGATCTATTAAATCCAGCTCGCTCCCTAGGGTTTCTAATCCACTTTTAGGGTTTCCATTGCAATTAGGGTTTTCCTTAACCTTTTACTTATTTTAAACCCTAATTTAATACAATTACTCTCAAACCATATTTATCACATTTATTCTTCAAGAAAGATATTAAGGTTACCTTTTAGCTACATGTAACCCTACTTTCATATTAAGGCACAATTAAACATCGATTAAGCACATTAAGCCTCTTTTACATTAAAGTTATCACTTTTATCCTTTTAAGGCATGACACGATTATTAGGCCTAATTATCATCAACTTATCCTTCATCAACTCTATTCAACACTAATTCCACCTTTATTCATTAGAAAACCCTAATTACTGCATTAAGGGTATTTATCCACAATTAGGAACCTTTATACTCAAAATAGATTAGAACATCATATCTCAGCTTTGTACATGAATTTAGCCAATGAAAAACATTAAGGGTCATAACTACCAAAGTTAGGGTTCAAGGTTCATTAAAGCATATGGAACCGTAAATTAATTAAATTACACATGAAGATCATATTTTAAGATCTAATATGCCCTTTTTATTAACAACATGTTAGTATCTACTTTAAACACCCATAAAACCTTTTCTAATTCATTAATCATCAAAGGTTAGGGTTTTTCATTGATTAAACTATTAAAGATAACATCTTTATATACTTTTTGATTAGCAATAAGAATCAGGCTCCAATTATATTTTTATTGGGTTCTCCACGTTTTTCTGATCAATGTTCATGATAGATCACCTTCATCCGATATTTCTATCATTAGATACATATTTTACAAGATAAATCCTTTTCTGACCAATAAAAAACGACCACGTGGATTTAATTAAAAGCAAATTAATGTGCTTGTTAATTGCGAGATTACCTTAAGGGACATCCCTATTAACAGGGACGTGAGGGCAGGGGAGTAATTCTCCCTTTATCTTCTTCTTCCTCACGACGAGTCCCTATTTCTGAGCCAGCCTCCGAGAGCAGTCAACCTAAAGGTTGACTTTGAGCATCTGGTCACCCTAGCAACTAGAGAAGACCTCACGCCCTCTGCCACACCTCGCCAAACTTGACGGTGGTCCTAATTGCTCCAGCCAAGGCCAGAGTTGCTGGGACGACCTGGGGAGTCTCTGACGGCAAGTCAGGGAAGTCCGAGGTGCAATAGGGGGTTCTAGAGGGAAAATTGGTTGCCGATGCTCGGTTTGCAGGTCCCATAGCATCTCCCGGAGCCGTGAACAAACTCATATAGGGGATACACCTCGTTATATAGCCCGTGGCTATGGCTCACAACCGGCGGGGTCCCTGGTTTTTAGGGGATTCTTCTAAAGACCCCCAAGATAGGAAAATCCTAGGATGGCTATGGCCGCAAGAACCTCACAAATTTAGTTAGCATGCTTCCAAGGTCGCTCGTGCACTAGGATGTGAGGAAATTATCCTCGAAAATTCCCTTATCCTACTGCAGTTTCCTATCTTGGCGCAAGGTGGGTGATGACGTTGATTTCGTTGGATTTAAGATCAACGATTGCTATGCCACGTGCAAAAACAAATAAAATCCCAGTAGAAAAACAAAATTGTGACATTCATCATTTTCCTTTTATAATGTCCACACTTTTGGGATTTTTGTAAAATCAATATCTCTCAAACCGTGTACCCTTTTAACCCCAAATTTTGAGGGAAGCTTTGTAATAACTTAATCTTTCATTATGACGAATTTGGACCCATTATCTAAAGAAATTGGATCCCTTTCTTTAGTTTCAAGTTATTACTCAATTATGTATATTCCTCACTTGGTTTTCTTTTTCCTTTGCTATTAAATTATTTTCTTGGATTCCTTGGTCCTCAAGGAACCCTAATAAATTGAAATAATTTTTAATGGATACTCATTATCCTTCTAGAGGCATCTATATCTATTATTTCCCATAATATTGTTTATTCCTCATTAAAATATCTCTTTTTGAGGACTTCTCTTTATTTCTCTTTTATTTTCCTCATTGGTATTCCTTTTATCCTTAGAAATCCTTAGAATATGAAATTCCACCAAGAATAACTCAATTACTCCTCTTTTCACTTGTTTTCCACATTTTACCATTATTTTCAATTTCTTTCTTAATAAAGAAATACTTAATTAATATTTTCTTTTCTTATTGCTTTCTTTTTGCAACTTTGGACTCCTTGGAACCCAAGGAACCCAAGAGGCACCAAATCCTATTTGGATTTTCTTTCTAGAGGTTTCCACATTTTTCTTTCCTCTATTTTCTTAACAACTCAATTATTAATTACTTAATTGAATTTCCTTGTTATTGGGCCCAATAGCCAATAAAGCCCACAAATCAAACAAGGCTATTTTAAATGAAATCCATTTATTCAAAACAAATTATATCATTATTTGTTCCAATATCTTTAATATGAGAAATTACATTTCTTACCAAAAGAACCCAAAACTGGGGTTGTAACATCCTTCCCCTCTTATAAGAATTTTGCCCTCAAAATTCCATCAAACAAATAGGATAAGCCTTTCATATGTCCATCATGGCTCCCATGTGGCTTGACCCTTTCCATGGTGCTTCCCAAGAACCTTCATCATCTCATATTCTTCCATCTGAGTTCTTTCTTACCTTGGTATATCGTACCCTCATAGGTGACTCAGGACATATCAGCCTCTCAAAAGCTGAATAGGTTCAGGGCTCAACACACAGCTTGGGTACCTCACATAGTGCTCTAGATCGGACTCATGGAACACCTTACACATCATGTTATCCTGAGGGGCAAGGCTAAACACAACTATCTCCACCAATCCATCTCAAATGGACCCATATATCGGGGACTCAACTTTCTCAGCTGTAGCTTAGAGGGGTCGGATTTTCGCATTATATTCCCCCACAGTGAACTGCATGTCAGTCTGCTTTGCATCATCTCATGAATCATGTCACCCTTGGGCTCTCTCTTAGCCATTGTATGATCAAGCGACTTCATCTGCACACACTATGGTTCTTTTATGAACTTCACAAGGCCTCCTTCACCAACATCATCATAATGAAGTGGTGACCGACACAACCTCCTTATAGAACTTCTTGCATCCCGATAAAGGCTATGGTGGTTAACATCACATCTTAAGAACTGTCTCTATGTATCACCCTGAATGAGCATACATACTCTCACCGGACCCTCTAGTTTGGATCATACTGTCCATTAGTACGGGGTGATAAACTGTATTGACCTCGAGTTCATCATGCATCCACTTCTACCTCATGGAAGTGAACTTTTAGGTTATACTCAAGAACTTGTGAACTCGCATCATGGTGTAGTTGAACCGTCTCTCTGACCGGCCTAAATCGCGCATCCAAAAGTGGAGGTGGATTTGAGGTAGTCGAGCTTTTACATTTATAAACCCGAATCCTTCTAGGCCCCCACAACTTTGCTTACGGGGTCGAACTAGATATACGGGGTCGAACACAGGGACAAGGGTGGTAGTGTTGAGAACCTAGAGTTGACACGCTACACTCTGACAGGTATAAAGAGATAATAAATTCCCCAAAAGGGAAACAACAAGATGTCACAAACAAAACAAGAAAACTATCTCCAACTGGAGCTACTAGAGAGATTTAAGGTTTTTAGTCAATTAGCAGTTTTGGGAGTTTTCATGAAATAGAAACAGAAAGATACTAGAGCTAGAGCAACATATGAAGGATAAGACTTCAGTAAAACAAGTGGCACCAGTAACATCCTACACCCCTCCTCTCAGAGCGGGTACCTCTAACCAAGCATCAACACCCCTCTCGAGGTTGCAGGGCTTTAAGTTAGGGTGGAGTGTTACTGAAACAACTCTGTTCTAGGCACTCTCGTACTCCAGAATTGGACCAAACACTAGAGCCACAACACAACTCTCGAAGCTGCTACGACGGGAAAACACAATTCGGTAGCTAAGAGAAACGCGATCCAAACATGCAAACTAGAGTTCAGATATCAAACATATGAGTCATCCAACATATTGCACCAAGCATAGAGCAACAAGTAATTAAGCTTTTCTATTTCCATAGACATTAAGGGTCTTAATACATTGCGTAAGAAAGGAATTAAATAACATAATTAAAGATAGAGGTCGCCTTCTTGATGTAGAAGGGCGACAGACTTCTATGGCTCTCCAGCCTGATACCGGACAGGAGCCTAGCCCGATACAATAGTGTTGGGCGGCACGCTCTCTCGAGTGGCACACTGTGATGGCCGACTGTATCGCTCAAGGAACTTGGCCGATACGCTCAAGTCGGGCGGCACACTTTCTCGGGCGGAACACATGACGGACGAAGCGTATCGGGTTTGATATCGTGTCGGGTATGGAGCGACACATTCTACTGTCGGGCACTTGTGTCGCTCATCATTGTTGGCCAATATCAGCCTGCAGTGTCACCCGAGACGGTCCTAAGTGAACCATCCCCTCCCTCTCGGGATGAGGAAGAGCTCACCCAGAGTTGCCCGACACGAGCACTGGGGCGCGATACTCTGGCTCTCATAGTTTCCTCCGAAGATCACTCAAAGCTACCAACTATCTGAATTCCGAACTGTCTTTTCAGCTTCCTGTAGCTGTTATTTATAGGCAGCGGTTGGGGGAAGTTATGGTGCTCGAAGCGCCAAGTGTCCTCCGCATTCACGAGTTTGATGGACGGCTGATACACATATCGCCCGGCATAGGGATGTTGGCTGTCGGTCACATGACGGGCGGTGCCTGCCGGTGGGTGGCCTGTGTCGCGCGACAAGCTTGAGTTGTCGTGGCGAGCTCGGCTCCCTGTCGGGTAAGAGGCGTGTCATCTGTCAGCTTCTTGCGCGACATCCCCTTGTCGCGCGTTCGTTGCGTCGCACCACCCTGTCAGGCAGTGCTTGTATCGGGCCGTTGGAAGGCCGATGCAGGTTGGACCTATTGCTTGTGGGTCGGGACGGCCTTATTGGGTCAAAATGGGAGGAGAAATTCTGCAAAAGATGGAAGTATTGGATTAAGAGCGTTTCTTGGCCAATTATTGCGAAAGTACTAATAAAAGAGAGGAAAATAGCAGAAAAGGGTAGTTTTGACAACATAATAAAGGGCAAAAACATCACAAAAATTGGTGTTATCAACTCCCCCAAACTTAGCCTTTTGATTGTCCTCAATCAATATTTAAACTTTATTTAGTGATGCTTCTTCTGCTCGGAGTAGCTTTCTGTTCTAAAGGTGAAAAAAGAATCGCAATGCCTTAGAGATAATGCTGCCTCACTGCAAACAAAAGACCATGCGTTTCCTTGCCTTATTATTTCAGTAACATTTTTCTCTATAGCTTTGGTGAGACTTTGTTGTATGATTCCGAAGTTAGCTTACACACCAAACAACTTTATTTTAGGGACAGAAAGTTGTGTATCGGGTAGGCTAAGGCTTTTTGGGGTTTTTCTTGTTTCCCATCAGTCCATCCAGGTAAGGGTCCGTTAGCGGACAAGTGGTCCCTGCAGTCCAAGCCAGTTGGCTTTAGAGCAGTGATTTCACATCCTACGTACCACTGCCCTGGATCTACCATGCCTAAAGATGGGTACTTTTGGAAAACTAGTGTGTATATATATATATTTTTCTGTTCTTTTATTGGGCACAACTCTCATGCTTTTATTCACACTCATAAGGCTGCTTTCTCTTTTTGGGATTTTCGTTGGGTAGGGGAAAATAAAGAGATTTCTGCTGTTTGGGCAGCTTTTTCCTTCTCCATACTCGTCTCTTAGCTGTTTGCGAGATTATTGTATTTTTCGAAATTTTTGGCATGGAAAAATGTAATCTTCTCGTTTGTTTGAAGCATCATTATTAGAAAGATATAACAGAACTTGTATTTCGTTAAGCCCATAGAAAACTAACTTTGCAAGCCGTTGCATCATGTTTTTACTAATATAGCGACTTTGTACATATGCATGGGGATGATATAAGTAAAAGGATTTTCAAAATTTTTATAAGAGCATGAGATACGAGCATAGAGTACATACACATGATATAAGAGCAAGAACAAAAATGGCACAAAGGAAGAAAATTTTTATATCTCCTTCACTGGTACATGGGTACCCCCCAAACTTACTTCACACTCTGTCCCAGAGTAGCGAAGAATGCAGGCAAGGTCATGTTAGCCCAGTGAAGGTTATCTAGCGGGTTCACTTGTGCCTTTAAGAAGCTGCAATATGCTTCTTTGCTGCAGCCATTTTATTTCCCTAGTTGGAAGTAGTCGGAACAAGTGCAAAGATCTCAAGAAGGAGGCTCGAAGCTTGTGCGTAGTAGATAGAGAGCTCTTGAAAACACTTGTGGATACTTCCCCCCTTTTTAAGAAGATGGAACTGGAATGCCCAGATTCCATCCGGAGGCCACCGGCAAAAGACTCGTGTTGTCTCTGTAGATGGTCCTAAACCACCACAGAAGACAGACTATGATAAGGAAGTGATCCTTTTCGGGGTTCTGACGTTTCTGTCCGATAGTTGTCGCTTCAGCTGCGATCACAATTCTGATTCTTGTGCCTCGTTTGTCAGTTCGGCCGGAGGTTTGCCTTGTATGATCCATACATGTTATCCGGTTCATTAACCATGTTAGGTAGGAAAAACAAAAGAAACTCGATAACACCTGACTTATTTCAAAATCAAAGTATCGTCCATCAAAAGAAAGCTCGAGATGGTATATGATTGGACGATACGAAGAGAGCTGTGCGGAACAACACATTGCCCGAAATGGGACAGGCATGTCGGGCGATACGGTCGCATGAAAACATATGCCTGATAGGTCATCTCAGAAGAAAAACGTGTCACCCGATATGGCGTATCAGGCAAACGTGATCGACCGACGTGTTGTGCTTCACATGCGTCGGGCGTTACAAGATAAATCGACTAAGCTCGTCAACCCGATACACAGCGCGCGAGATGAAACCTCGTGTCGGGCGACAGACTGTCGGACTATACCTTTGCTCTTTGGAGCCGTCGCCCAATACAAAGGGTGAAGGCAAGCTGGCCGACACGCAAGAAAAAAGGTGGGCTACTGCATGTGGTACAAGTGGCTGAAAAGAGTAAGTGTAGCAGCCCGACACGTTGGAACCACCTTACTATATATATCAAACTCAGCTGGGGATAAATCGGGCAGTTCTGGGGCGCACATCGGCCGTTTGAGACATGTTGTTCCCGAGATGACGGTCCCGTCAGTCTAATTAAGGGCGTTTATCCCCATCCACAATACGGTTGTCGTTCGGGAATACCATCCATCATGGCTCTTGCGCTGCCCAAGAAACTACAGCCTGATACAAGCATGACCCTGCTCCAGCTGAGCTGCTGCCCGATACGGTTAAGGTAGGCGGCCAAAAACTAAAACTAGAAAAAGCGATTAAAGGGTAAAACATCATCGGCTAAGGGTTAAGCCCTTGACCTCAGAGGGTGTTACTCTTCAAAACCTTGCAGAACACAGCGGTGGCCCATTAAATATAAGAGTCGGTACACTCGGCGCGTGCACTGACTCGGGCCTTATTACAATCCATAAAGTTTGTTTTTACAAGTAATAAGAAAAATGCATCCTACTCTGTGAAAGAAAGAAAAACTCGGGCTGCCTCCCGAGTAGCGCTGAAGTTTGCATTGCCAGCTCGACCGGTGTAGGATCATCTTGTTCAGCCCTTGACTGTACCCATATCTTGTAGGTTGATCTCTGCTCTCTTGATAAAAGCTTCATCCTCATAGAACCTTTTCACCCTGTGCCCATTCACTTGGAAGACTTTGGTCGGATCATCCTTGTCGTAGAGTTCCATCATTCCTGATGGGTATATCTTTGACACGGTGAACGGTCCTGACCACCTCGTTTGTAGCTTCCCAGGGAAAAGACGTATGGAGGACTTGAATAAAAAGACTTTATCCCCTTCGCTTACATCTTTTCTCCTGAGGTGGGCGTCATGCCACAATTTTGTCCTCTGTTTATAGATTTTTGCATTTTCGTAGGCGTTCATTCTCAGCTCTTCGAGCTCTTAAAGCTGCAAAAACCTCTTTTCTCCTGCTTTGTCGACGTCCATATTTAGGAACTTGATTGCCCAAAGGGCCTTGTGTTCCAATTCCAAAGGCAGATGGCAGGACTTTCCGTAGATAAGCCGGTAGGGGGTGGTTCCGATGGTCACTTTGTAAGCAGTACGGTAGGCCCAAAGCGCGTCGTCAAGCTTAATAGACCAGTCTTTCCTCATTCGGCTGATAGTTTTCTCCAAGATCTGCTTGATTTTTTTATTGGAAACCTCTACCGGCCTTGACGTCTGTGGGTGGTAGGATGTAGCGATCTTGTGCTTCACTCTGTACTTGCGCAGGAGTGCTTCAAACTGTCTCTCTCCAAAGTGCGACCCTCCGTCGCTTATAACAGTGCGCGGTACACCGAAATGAGGAAAGATGGTCTTCTCGAATAACTTGATAATCGACTTGGCGTCGCATGATTGGGTGGCTACCACTTCTACCAACTTCGATACATAGTCCACTTCCACAAGTATGTATTGATACCCCCGGGATGGGGGAAACGGTCCCATGTAGTCGATCCCCCACACGTCAAATATTTCTACTTCGATCCAGCTCGCCATTGGCATTTCATTCCTCTGCCCTATGTTCACTGTAAACTGGCACTCTTTGCAAACCTTTACAAATTGTGCAGCATCTTTAAATAAGGAGGGCCAGTAGAATCCTGACTGTAGCACTTTTGCAGCTATTCTCTCGCTACCCAGGTGTCCACCGTAGGGGGAGGCGTGGCATTCTTTTAGGATGTTCATGGTTTCTTCCTCTAGGATGCACCGCCTGTATAAGTTGTCAGCGCATCTTCTGAACAGGAGAGGATTATCCCAGTAGTAGTTTTTGGCATCCGCAAATAGCTTCTTTTTCTAATTGTACGTGATGTCAGGAGGCAGTTCGTCACAGGCAAGATAATTGCAGATGTCTACAAACCAGGGTAAACTTTCTTCTTGAGCTTCTGCCAACATCAGAGCCTCATCGGCATAGTCGTCATTGATCGGTGGCCCTCCCTGTCTCTCAACCACGATCCTTGATAGGTGGTCGGCGACCACATTTTCTGCGCCCTTCTTGTCGATAATTTCATGGTCAAACTCTTAGAGCAATAAGGCCCACCTCAACAGTATGGGCTTTGCGTCTTTCTTTTGCATTAAGTATTTTATTGCCCCATGATCTGTATATACCTTGACCTTTGCTCTGACGAGATACAACCTGATCTTATCGAACGCGAAGACGGTCGTGAGCATCTCCTTTTCAGTTGTTGTGTAGTTTACCTGAGCCTCGTCCAACGTGCGACTAGCGTAGCAAATCACATTGTGCCTTTTATCTTTCTTTTGCCCCAGGACTGCTCCAACCGCGTAGTCTCTAGCATCGCACATCAACTCAAAAGTTAAACCCCATTCTGGCGCTTGAAGGATAGGTGGTGATGTTAAAGCATTTTTCAGGGCCTGAAAAGCACTGAGACAATCGTTAGAGAAAACAAATTCAGCATCTTTTACCAGAAGATTGGACAGCGGTTTGGAAATCTTTGAGAAGTCCTTGATCAATCTTCGGTAATATCTGGCATGCCCGAGGAAGCTTCTCACTCTCGTCACGGATTTTGATGGAGGAAGCTTAGATATTGCTTTTACTTTGCTTACGTCCACCTCGATCCCACGCCTTGAGATCTTATGCCCTAGAACGACGCCCTCCCGCACCATAAAATGGCACTTTTCCCAGTTCAGGACCAGGCTGTTCTCCTTGCACCTTTGAAGGACCAATGATAGATTCTTCATACAACTATCGAAGTCCTTCCCATAGACTGAAAAGTCATCCATGAAAACTTCTACGATATCTTCTAGAAAATCTGAGAACATCGATATCATGCATCTTTGAAAGGTGGCGGGGGCGTTGCAGAGTCCGAATGGCATCCTTATGAAGGCATAAGTGTCGTAGAGGCAGGTGAATGTTGTTTTCTCCTGATCGTTGGGCAAGATGGGTACCTGGTAAAATCCTGAAAAGCCATCCAGAAAACAAAAAAAATCGTGATGCGCTAATCTTTCAAGGACTTGGTCTATAAAAGGTAGCGGGAAATGATCCTTTTTTGTAGCCTGATTTAGCTTTCGGTAATCTATGCACATCCGCCATCCGGTGACAGTCCTTACCACCACCTTGTCGCCCTTCTCACCCTTAACCACTGTCATCCCGCCCTTTTTGGGTACTATGTGGATCAGACTCACCCAATTGCTATCGTTGATTGGGTAAATGATCCCCGCATCCCTAAGCTTTATTACCTCTTTCTTGACGACCTCCTTGAGCATCTGGTTCAGCTTCCTCTGGGGTTGAGCCAGAGGCTTGGCAGATTCATTTAAGTTGATGTGATGCATGCACAAGGTGGGGCTAAGGCATTTGATATCATCTACTGAATATCCTATAGCCCCCTGTGGAACCTTAACTCCTCAAGGACTCGGTCTAGCTGATTGCTTGAAAGATTGGCATTTACGATGACAGGGTTTCTCTACTCTTCATCCAAGAACTCGTACTTCAGGCCTTCAGGCAACACTTTTAACTCTGTCTTTGGCCTGGGTGCCTTCTCTTGAGGCTCCCCCTCAAGAGAGGCATACTTCACAGATTCCACCACTTTATCCTCTTCTTGCAAGTCTTCGTCAGAAAGGTCGAAAAGGTCGAGATACCTCGCGACTTCAGGATCTTTGAGGTCGGGATCCTGACAGCTTATGACCCTCGTGAGGGGGTCTACTGTCTGGATATCCTCCTCTATTTCCTTGCAGAATTTATTGCATCTATCTGCGAAACATGCTGATTTAGACATGGATGGACTTCTCATGATCTCCTTTAGCTTGAAGTCCATATGGTCTCTTCCGACCCTCAAAGTGATTATCCCCTCGGAGACATCAATCAACGCTCTCCCTGTTGCCAAGAAAGGGCGTCCAAAGATGATCGGGCAGTGGGGGTCTTCAGCTGTATCGATGACGACTATGTCGTAGGGAATAAAGAAATTGCCAACCCTGATCGGCACATCTTCGACAATGCCGAAGGGTCTCTTAAAGGTGTGGTCATCCAGTTCAATCCTCATGTTGGTTCGAACCATGTCGGTTAAACCCACCCTTTGCACGAAACTTAGGGGCATGAGGCTGATGCTTGCCCCCAAGTCTGCTAGACCCTTGCGCTCGACATTGTCCCCGATGGAGAATGGGATTGTGAAGGCTCCGGGGTCCCTTCTCTTATTTGGCAGGTCGGGCTTCACGAAGGCAAAGGAAGCAGAAGCTAGGTGCACTGTCTCAACCCTTCCTCCCCTTCTTTTCTTTGTGATAAGGTCCTTGAGGAACTTGGCGTATGTAGGCATCTCCTCCAATGCGTCAAGGAAGGGCACTTTGAGATGCGAGTTCCTGATCGACTCCATGAACTTCTCATGACACTTTTTCAGATTTGCCTTTATCAGCTTATACGGGAACAGAATCCTAGGAGCGTAAGCATTCCTTCCGCCAGGTAGCTCTTCAGGGAACCTTTGTGCAGACTCTCGAACATCTGCCTGTCTTTCTTTCTCCTCTGTTGGAGTTGCACCCTCAGGCCTTGGCTCAAGCTCAGGCCTGACTTCATCATGGTGCTCCAGCGTTCTTCCAGACCTTAGTACTACCATTCTGGCAGTTTCAGGGTATGGGAGTGCTTTTACTGCAGGATCCTTCATCAGAGTAGTCATCTGGGTCAGCTGCTGATCGATTTCACGCTGGCGCATCTGCAAGCTTGCCATCTGACGTTGCATGGAATTCAGAGCTCCAGAGCTAGGAAGCGCACCCTACACCAGTTGGCTAATGATGATGTCCTGTCTTTTTATGTAGGCGGACAGCTGACCAACCAAGTTAGGCTGGCTCGACCTCTCACCTTGGCCCTGACATCCACTCTCAGAAAGAGACTGCTCACAATAGGACATGGTATCAAAGCTCGGTGGAACAGGTCACAATTCTTCAGAGTTCCTGAAATGGCACGAAAAATCAAGTTTAGAAAATTGAATTTTTACTTTTAGGCAAAGAAAAACAATAAGAAGAAAAAGAAAAAGAGTGATTTCAAACTCATTTCTAATCTTGAGGCACTAGGGTGTATTTAATGGATTCAGATTCATCTACAATACCATTTTTTCCTTGTCCCCGACAACGGTGCCAAAAAGTTGACCGGCCTAAATCGCGTGTCTAAAAGTGGAGGCGGATTTGAGGTAGTCGAGCTTTTACATTTATAAACCTGAATCCTTCTAGGCCCCCGCAACTTTTCTTACAGGGTCGAAGTAGATATACGGGGTCGAATACAGGGACAAGGGTGGTAGTGTTGAGAACCCAAAATCGACACGCTACACTCCGGCAGGTATAAAGAGATAATAAATTCCCCAAAAGGGAAACAACAAGATGTCACAAACAAAACAAGAAAACTATCTCCAACTGGAGATACTAGAGAGATTTAAGGTTTTTAGTCAATTAGCAGTTTTTGGGAGTTTTCGTGCAACAGAAACAGAAATATACTAGAGCTAGAGCAAGGTACGAAGGATAAGACTTCAGTAAAACAAGTGGCACCAGTAACATCCTGCACCCCTCCTCTCAGAGCGGGTACCTCTAACCAAGCATCAACACCCCTCTCGAGGTTGATGGGCTTTAAGTTAGGGTGGAGTGTTACTGAAACAACTCCATTCCAGGCACTCTCATACTTCAGAATCGGACCAAACACTAGAGCGACAACACAACTCTCAAAGATGCTACGACGGGAAAACACGATTCGGTAGCTAAGTGAAACGCGATCCAAACATGCAAGCTAGAGTTCAGATATCAAACATATGAGTCATCCAACATATTGCACCAAGCATAGAACATCAAGTAATTAAGCTTTTCTATTTCCATAGACATTAAGGGTCTTAATACATTGCGTAAGAAAGGAATTAAATAACAGATTTAAAGATAGAGGTCACCTTCTTGATGTAGAAGGGCGACAGACTTCTGCGGCTCTCCAGCCCGATACCGGACAGGAGCCTAGCCCGATACAGCAGTGTCGGGCGGCACGCTCTCTCGAGCGGCACACCGTGATGGCCGACTATATTGCTCAAGGAACCTGCCCGATACGCTCAAGTCGGGTGGCGCACCCACTCGGGCGGCACGCATGACGGACGAAGCGTATCGGGTTTGATATCGTGTCAGGCATGGGCCGACACGTTCTACTGTCGGGCACTTGTGTCACTCATAATTTTTGGCCGATATCGGCCCGCAGTGTCGCCTGGGACTGTCCTAAGTGAACCGTCCCCTCCCTCTCGGGATGAGGAAGAGCTCACCTAGAGTTGCCCGACACGAGCACTGGGGCGCGATACTCTGGCTCTCATAGTTTCCACCGAAGATCACTCAAAGCTCCCAACTGTTCGAATTCTGAACTGTCTTTTCGGCTTCCTGTAGCTGTTATTTATAGGCAGCGGTTGGGGGAAGTTATGGTGCTTGAAGCACCACGTGTCCTCCGCATTCGCGAGTTTGATGGATGGCCGATACACATATCGCCCGGTGCAGGGACGTTGGTTGTCGGTCACGTGACGGGTGGTGCCTGCCGGTGGGTGGCCTGTGTCACGCGACAATCTTGGGTTGTCGTGGTGAGCTCAGCTCCCTGTCGGGTAAGAGGTGTGTCATCTGTCAGCTTCTTGTGCGGCATGCCCTTGTCACGCGTTTGTTGCGTTGCGCCACCCTGTCGAGCAGTGCTTGTATCGGACCGTTGGAAGGCCGATGCAGGTTGGACCTATTGCTTGTGGGCCTGGACGGCCTTATTGGGTCAAAATGGGAGGAGAAATTCTACAAAAGATGGAAGTATTGGATTAAGAGTGTTGCTTGGCCAATTATTGCGAAAGTACTAATAAAAGAGAGGAAAATAGCAGAAAAGGGCAGTTTTGACAACAGAATAAAGCGCAAAAACATCACAAAAATTGGTGTTATCACTCTCTCACGTGTAGATCAACCCAATTTGTCCCTTGACAGTACTCTTTCTTTCTCATGTTATCTAGGTAAGGCGATGTACCATAACCCCTATTGCATGTTGACCTTCCTTGGTCTAGGGGAGACTCACAACATCCATAGTGATGAACTCCCATTCCCTCTCGGGAACTCTTTATACTTTATATCCATGCATGGGGTTATTGGTGTTCGTCCTTCGCCTCCTAGCTTGCATGGCCACATGCTACATGCAACTTTGTTTTAAGCATCCAAAGTGCCACTATCACTTACCATCTTTGTAGTTTCATGGTGATCTTAAAATCATGATTTCCTATATATCATGATTCCTCAAGATCGATTCCTCAGAAACCCTAAACCACTCTCATCAGGGTTTCATTACCTTCGTATCCAAGGAAGTGTATCTGAGGTTCTACAACCATCCTTTTACTACATCAAGGACTAATCTGGCTAACCAAACAACCATTAACTTGTTCAACATATCTTGTTTCGTTTGTGTGTTAGGCAAAACACATCCTCTTTCCAAACATAGGATTAGTCGAACAACCTCAACTTCTTCTAGTTTCCAGCTAAACTAGGTAGCTATATCTCAACCAGAGCATTCATTACCACTTCTTATCCTTAGGTGTTAGGTAGTGTCGAAGACATACTCCTCCAAGCATTATACTTATCATCTCATCTCAAACTCTAAGTTTGTCTTCATCAAGAAACTCTGAGCTCATACTAATGGTGATCAAACTCAACCTTGTATCACTTGCAAAATCCACATAGCTCATGGTAAAAACATCCTTATAAGATGACTACCTTATCTCTCTTAGTGTTTGTAAACCATATCTGTATTATTCCTTCCACTTACCTCATCTTTATCCTTAGTGTATAACATGCATACTGTCCTATCTCTCACTCCCATAACAAGAAGAAATAAGCATTTGGCGGTCGTCCAAATACAGAGTTCTTCCCATTCCAGGAGTAGATATGGTGCATCCCACCTTGCCAGTACACCTTTAAAACTAAGTTGAAGCGTGCAACTTATGTCTCTACTTCTCAGTCATCTTGATATCAAAGTTAGTTTCATGGAAAACTAGTCTCGAACCTATTTGGGTCACCACACAATCCTTGGTCATCTCCTCTAGGTCTGTAGGGTGTCGACACTTTTGGGGTCATCCCTTTTCCCTTATGCATCTAGAGAGTGCCCTACTCATCTGCCCTTTGGGTCCCATGAGTTCATGAAGGTAATCAATCTCCTAACCCATGGCCCTCAAACAATGATAGTTGTTACCTCCCGACCCTATGGTCATGTGCATCTAGGGAATTAGGCAACTCCTTCTTCCATCGGTCTTATCCCTTCTTGACCCTAGGACAGACTTAGGATTCTCTTATAGTACATTTTCAACTCAGAACCTTCCCAAGCATTCATCATCTCTCTTCCTGCATTTGTGGGCTGACTTTCATCCTTTCATAGGGATCATGGCAACCTGCCTACCTTGGTGAAGCCCCATAGCGGTTACCTCCATGGTAACACATCCACATGCACATAGAGATGGTTATCTATGGGTCTATATGTAGCATCCAACTAACAAAAACATAATTAACTAATGCGGAAGCGTTCACTAAGCAGCGGATTATAGAAAATCACTAAAAATTTAAAACCTTTTTCAAAGAGACCCAATCATAGGAAAACTCTTTCAACAAGAACCAATGTATTACATTTACATCATGGTTCATAAGTATATATCCTATACCATCTCTTTTCAAGGGTTACAACATCAACTGCCTTGTTAAAAGCTAAACACAGACAACATAATAACCTCGAGGCATCAAGCCAAAATCTCAAAACGATACATTAAAAGCACTAAGTACTAACTCCGAGGACCTGAGAGTACAGAGACGACACATAGGACTTCTATCTACCAAACACGATAGACAGCACACTCAACCTGAGTTGTCACTGCTGTCCTTGTAGCTGCTAATGTTCTTCATCCGAAAGATATTATCAGTCTCTTTCACACTCGTCCACCTAAAAATGTTGGTTCCCACGGGGGTGAGACAATTGAAAATTGCCCCAGCGAGAGATATAACTCTCCGCCAGAAACATCATTATTGTAGTTTAATTAATATAAAACTGAGCAGAGGATAAGCAGTTTAGATCATTCTCATCTTTTAAAGTATTACACATATCTATGATTGAACAGTAATTCATCTATTCTCTTTATAAGAAATAGAAAGAACATGTATAACATTCATCTACCATACATTTTCAACATCTCAAGCTTTGCTCATGTCATTCATTATTCTGATGTGTCACCCATGATTCATTCTTGTTTCTATTTGTTGGCCTTAGCCAATCTGCTAAACAAGTATTCACTTATGCCAGACATGTGATTATATAAATCATCATGTATTATTCAAGCATTAAACTATATCAATCAGGTATAAATGTTTCAGGCATTGGACTATACCAATCCTGATTACACATCCAGGCATTGGACTTTAACCAAACCTAATTACAGGCATTAAACCTCTGTCAGGTATTTCTAATTATAGAGGCATGGATAGCATGTGAAACATAACTATCAACATGAGATATCTAGCATCATGATTATAATCAACAGTAGCAGTAAGATATCAACATAAGCATGACCATTGTATGTACACAATTACAGTCTTATGCATATCCACAACATAAGTATAATTACTATCTCTTAGTTGCACTAAGCATCATCTTTATGTAAAGAGAACAAACATGGGTTTCCATTCAATGTGAAGCGTCATGTATAACCCTAAACATATATGCTATACGGCTGTATTACATCTTTTATTATGCCCTGGGGAATTTGAATCGTACCATTCAAAGTCCAACCGACCCCTGCGAAGGGCTATTCGGTTCCGTACAAGATCTAGGAGTACCGGCATCCTAAGATCTCTTCCCCTCGGTCAGTACGAGTAAACTGCAGTGACATACCAGTCAAACTGCCAACAGTGACATATAGTCAACTGATAACAACTAGTCCGTACTTGGTACAAGTTACGACACTAGAAAACAGGGTATACAAAACCCTCTAATCCGAGGTACAACCGCAGCTGTCCTCAATCACATCAAATATTTGAGGCATGACCATAGCCATCCTCCATAACCTGTAATTGTGGATGACAAGTATATATATCCTCAACCTGTCACCCCCGCATATTCAACAATATGCGCTCCGAGTTTCCCTTAGGAATACTCGTTTCACCATCCAGCAAGTTCTGACACTGAAGATGGTTCTACGGCACAGGGCACTACATGATTAGAGTTGCACTTGATTAGTTATGCCAATTGGGTGAATTAAGGCTGCATCAAACAAGTGGACATACAAACCCTAATTCACTTCTAGCAAGCATATAAATATCAAAACCTGAAAAGATGTAAAACATATGAAACATAATTTCTCATCTCATCATCACATGGTAATATTCACTTGCCATTCATGAGACTACACCAATCATCATATTATCACAGGATATAAATCCTTTTCACAATATCACAGGGTATCAACCCTTATCAACATAAGAGGAATACACCTCATTCAGGGCTCATCATGCCCATGAAACATCTTGTTACCTCTTACTAGGTAACATCTAACCATATGGCTCACAAGGCCATTAAACATCTTGTCACCTCTCACTGGACAACAATGACATATTAACTCATGTAATATAATAGTAACACCACTATTTCCTCCATAGGGTTAGGGTTTACTATTCACATCAATTATGGTTTCATGTTCATTTTATCAATCCAACCCTAATATATTGTTCGATACGTCTAGGAGCATCCATCGACATTCCAAGTATTTAATATTCTTATCATTTATCATTAAATGATCATCAACACAAGGTATGAATTTATCTCTCATCCTTATCATGGTATGATTACATCATACTCATTTTAGCTTACTTATCAAGTATGTTAAACTCATTACATTTCATTGTAACTATTTACATAACACTCTCCTTGTGTATCTTATCCAAAAATATTGGATTTGAGATGCATCAAGGTATATCAACCCTGAAATGCTAAATGTGATATCTATCATGTCTCAATGTATCACTTCCCTCATCACTTCTATCTTACATGAGTTTATTAACTTATCTTATAATAAGGAATTTCACATCTTAATACTTTCATCCACCAACCTATCACCTTTACCATGATGTGCATAGATCACACACAAGGATTGTCCAACTATCTTCAATGATATGGACTCATCTCAAATTAAGGCATTGCTTGTTATAAGGTTGCCTATAGTCAACCACTTAAGATATTTCATCATTATAGGGTATTACTCATTATTTCATCATTAAGGTTTACTCATATCATTACCCAGACATTAGGGTTATGATTTATCATCATATTGCCCATGATTAGAATTCCATGCACTATAGCCCAAATTTAGGGTTTTACATAGCTTTACTCTGTGTTAGCTTTAAGGTTTCATATGACATCGCCCTCAATTAGGGTTTCACATGGAATCATCCTCAATTAGAGTTTCTCAGGGAATCACCCTCAATTAGGGTTTCACTAATCATCCCAATTAGGGTTTCATTCAATTACCCATAAATTAGGGATTCATTATTCCTCTAATTAGGGTTTGGTATTTCATTACCTTAAATTAGAGTTACCCAAGTCATTACCCTTAATTAGGGTTACACTATTACCCTTAATTAGGGTTACACTATTACCCTAGATTAGGGTTTTACTCAAAATTTCCCTAAATCAGGGTTAGGGTTCGTTAACCTTCTCAATTAGGGTTTCTTGATCTCTTTACTAAGGATCCTACCCTAAATCACCATATGAATCATACTCATGTATGAATTCATTTCTATCATTCTCTCCACTTGATTTGGTTACATCAACCATATGATCAAATACAAACAACTATGTTTGACATAGTATACTGAGTTATTGCTTCCATAAACAATTAGGGTTTGCTTAATTGAATAGCCTTCAACTCACGATTCCTTGGGAGTTAATCCCTAAAATTTGGTGAGTCATTAGACCACATCATTAGGAACAGTAATCCCAAACATTCAACCCTTGGTCAATGCATTCAAACGGTCTTGAGACCGTTTACTCAAAAAGGTCAATTAATTCAGATTGAAAATCAGCACTTAATTCAATTAGGTTTCCCTAATTGATTAGGCTTCAACTCACGATTCCTTGGGAGTTAATCCCTCAAATTTGGAGGGTCATTAACCAACATCATTATAAACAGGAATCCCAAACGGTCAATGCTTGGTCAACACACTCAAATGGTCTTGAAACCGTTTTCCCAAACAGGTCAAGTTGATCAGGTTGAAAATCAGCATTTAATTCAATTCGATTTATCTAATTGATTGGCCTTCAACTCACGATTCCTTTGGAGTTAACCCCTAAATTTTGGAGGGTCATTATCCTAAATAATTAGGAACAAGATTCCCAAACGGTCAACGCTTGTTCAACCATATCAAACGGTCTTGAAACCGTTTTCCCTAAAATAGTTTTCTGAAACTGCATAGCCAATCAATTTAAAACGATTTGGAATAGATATCAAGACCATTTGGCTTGGTACTTTTCTTTGGATAAGCATATAGGATGATGTCATCATCCCCTTACTTCGAAAAACCAAGAACAGCAACTGTTCTTCATGGAAATTGCAGCAAGGAAACAAGTATGTATCAAATTGAAGAAAACAATCAACAAAGCATAATTGATTGATGCAATAGCAATGATTAAGGGTTTGAGTTATAAAACCCGCCTCCAATTGAGATCCAAAGCTTCAAGCTCACTCCATTAATGGTGGATGAAGCTCTAGCAACTCCCCCTAAACTCGTCCTCAAGCTTTTGGATGAAAACGTTGCCTAGGGTTGAAGAGGAGATCAAAATAAGAAGAAATCAATGATTTATTTTTTATTTCCACCATGGAATCAAGGAGAACGAAGGTCAAGGACCTTACCAACAGGTTGGGGTCGTCCTCCTACTCCTCCACAGCTCCTTAGTCGTTTTCAAAGCAAGAGGAAAGAAAAGAATCCGAAATAGCCTTTGTTTTGGCTTGGTAAAGGTACTTTTATAAGAAACTTGATGAGAGAGAAAATGCATTATTAAAATGCATTAAATTCCAAAAATATGGCCGCCTCTTCCCCCTCAAATTCCCCTCAAAATCCTTAAGGACGAGGCTATCTTCATTGTCTCTTATTCCTCTTCATTATCCATCAATTTAAAGAAAAGCAAATTAAGCACCTTAGATCATATTATAATAATATTCCAATTTGAGTGGATATTGCTTTTCTTTATAATAATGGTGAGTGGGTTATCCACTTGCTTGAGATATTTTCGTGGCCTAGCAAAGGTACAAATGTGTTCACACTTGAGCAAATTCAACCATCTCGTTTTTGGTTGAAGTCCCTTCAATTATTATATTTGTTTTTACACTACATTGAATTAGGGTTTCAATTAGGATTAAATCTTGATTATTTTAATATCAAGATTCTCTCTCCTCCAACTTAATTCAAATGAGGCGCCCCTCTCATTTTATTTTCTCTACTTGATGCCAAGAAACATTAGGGACCTTATTGAAGTGGTAATTTACATATTACACCCTGGGTTTTGGGTAAATTGCACATTACACCAAAACTAGGTTTTCATGCACATACATTGCTTTATCAACTCTTTCTTGGTATTTAGGCTTCCATAAGCCATACCTCAGCATCATCTTTACTCTCATGATGCTTCAACACATGAGGAACATATTATCATGCACAATTTGCACTTAAACCCCTCAACTTGGGTAATTTGTACTTTAGTCCAAAACAGGCAAAACATTGATTTCAACAATGTTCAAAAAGGATAAGAATTGTAATATAAGTTCCTCTTGAACCATAATTACCTTTCACAACATGAGATTAAGCATTTAATCATCTTTCTTAATCAAAACACCTAGGGTTAAGGTATAACCCAGGTCAGGGGTGTTACAAATTATAAACCCCTAACAAGGATTTCGTCCTCGAAATCCAGATAAAGGAAGACAAATGTATATTATTCATCATACTATCTAGTCTTCACATATCATCTCCTTATCATAGATACACCATAAAACTTTGATCAGCACCAAGTGTTTCCATACAAAATTCTCATAGAATCAACACACAAGGCACATGCCCCACTGTCCCTCATCATTGACTATAGAGTCAACTTTGTGTCAAATAACACTTTTCTTATTCAGAGAAGCATCATACATTCTTTATTAGTATCATGTTTATGCAGAGCATAAACCCCTAACATATGATGTTCATATTATTATAATCAGACTAATTTCACAGTTGACCAATCCAGGTAGCCAACCTAACCCATCTGATATCTCTCAGATACCATGATCTTTCACCTTGATATCTATCACATGTGTTGGAAACACATCATATATATCTCTTCCTTTCATCTTGGAACATTATGTGTTTCATATGTCCTCATCTTGGGACCAAAGTCCAAGATAACTGATACTTTTCTAAGTATCCATCACATGAACATATTTATCTTATGCACATCAAGTGTCCTAAGACCCACTTGATGGTCATGTCCCTGAAAGGAAAGAAAACAAGGATTCATATTCCTCTTATTAATTTATGTATTTTCAACTATTCATGAATCATTTACTCTTTAGCTCTTCCTAGGTTCCTTGCCTTTAGCATAGGAATTATAAGGATGATTACATGACATTATCCATTTAGCATGTTTATGATCATCTCATGATCTCATCATATTTCCCATTTCTTCGTTAGGGAAAATACATTTATTATACTTACATCATTATTGAACAGGTTTCATTTCCCTTATTCTTATCCTTATCTTATGAGGAGTACACTTTTAGTTCCTCATACAACATGCTCATTTGAGATTATCTCAGACTTCTCTTTCTTATACTTAGTATATCACACATTTATTCATTCCATATTTCTGATTTCATGATACTCATTAGATTGTATCAGAATGACTACTTGATCAGGGCAATCAGAGAGATTACAATCTAAGAGTTTCCATACTCACTTTATCATCAATAGTTGTATACCTGGCCAGGGTATATAAATACTGAGATTAGGTAGTATGCACTTTATTTGCGATCATATTCCTCACTTTTAATATCATTATACACACATGACTTTCCCATGTCCCAACATGACTAAGTCATTTAGGAACTCTTTTAAAGCTCAAACTTCTGTATTAAGGACTGATAACCTAGATCGTAAAGCTAGTATCCAATCCACTATATGCATTACTGTTGTTCTAATCTACCCAACAGTAATACTTAAAGAAATATTTTCTTATCATAAATGGATCAACTAGGAGACTCTTAGGCAATTGTCTCTATCTTGCTTGCTCCCATGCACCTCTTCTTGGTGCAATATTTCTGCTCTCAGCAGCAATCTCCTCATGTAACCCAGTCATCTTTAAGTTCTTCTTCTCTTATATGAGCAGAAGACATTATCAGATACACTAGATGATACCAGAACAGACTCTACTACCTTAGTCCTATGTCTCTGTAGACTCAGCGAACCTAGAGCTCTGATACCACTTAATTGTAGCATCCAACTAACAAAAACATAATTAACTAATGCGGAAGCGTTCACTAAGCAGCGGATTATAGAAAATCACTAAAAATTTAAAACCTTTTTCAAAGAGACCCAATCATAGGAAAACTCTTTCAACAAGAACCAATGTATTACATTTACATCATGGTTCATAAGTATATATCCTATACCATCTCTTTTCAAGGGTTACAACATCAACTGCCTTGTTAAAAGCTAAACACAGACAACATAATAACCTCGAGGCATCAAGCCAAAATCTCAAAACGATACATTAAAAGCACTAAGTACTAACTCCGAGGACCTGAGAGTACAGAGACGACACATAGGACTTCTATCTACCAAACACGATAGACAGCACACTCAACCTGAGTTGTCACTGCTGTCCTTGTAGCTGCTAATGTTCTTCATCCGAAAGATATTATCAGTCTCTTTCACACTCGTCCACCTAAAAATGTTGGTTCCCACGGGGGTGAGACAATTGAAAATTGCCCCAGCGAGAGATATAACTCTCCGCCAGAAACATCATTATTGTAGTTTAATTAATATAAAACTGAGCAGAGGATAAGCAGTTTAGATCATTCTCATCTTTTAAAGTATTACACATATCTATGATTGAACAGTAATTCATCTATTCTCTTTATAAGAAATAGAAAGAACATGTATAACATTCATCTACCATACATTTTCAACATCTCAAGCTTTGCTCATGTCATTCATTATTCTGATGTGTCACCCATGATTCATTCTTGTTTCTATTTGTTGGCCTTAGCCAATCTGCTAAACAAGTATTCACTTATGCCAGACATGTGATTATATAAATCATCATGTATTATTCAAGCATTAAACTATATCAATCAGGTATAAATGTTTCAGGCATTGGACTATACCAATCCTGATTACACATCCAGGCATTGGACTTTAACCAAACCTAATTACAGGCATTAAACCTCTGTCAGGTATTTCTAATTATAGAGGCATGGATAGCATGTGAAACATAACTATCAACATGAGATATCTAGCATCATGATTATAATCAACAGTAGCAGTAAGATATCAACATAAGCATGACCATTGTATGTACACAATTACAGTCTTATGCATATCCACAACATAAGTATAATTACTATCTCTTAGTTGCACTAAGCATCATCTTTATGTAAAGAGAACAAACATGGGTTTCCATTCAATGTGAAGCGTCATGTATAACCCTAAACATATATGCTATACGGCTGTATTACATCTTTTATTATGCCCTGGGGAATTTGAATCGTACCATTCAAAGTCCAACCGACCCCTGCGAAGGGCTATTCGGTTCCGTACAAGATCTAGGAGTACCGGCATCCTAAGATCTCTTCCCCTCGGTCAGTACGAGTAAACTGCAGTGACATACCAGTCAAACTGCCAACAGTGACATATAGTCAACTGATAACAACTAGTCCGTACTTGGTACAAGTTACGACACTAGAAAACAGGGTATACAAAACCCTCTAATCCGAGGTACAACCGCAGCTGTCCTCAATCACATCAAATATTTGAGGCATGACCATAGCCATCCTCCATAACCTGTAATTGTGGATGACAAGTATATATATCCTCAACCTGTCACCCCCGCATATTCAACAATATGCGCTCCGAGTTTCCCTTAGGAATACTCGTTTCACCATCCAGCAAGTTCTGACACTGAAGATGGTTCTACGGCACAGGGCACTACATGATTAGAGTTGCACTTGATTAGTTATGCCAATTGGGTGAATTAAGGCTGCATCAAACAAGTGGACATACAAACCCTAATTCACTTCTAGCAAGCATATAAATATCAAAACCTGAAAAGATGTAAAACATATGAAACATAATTTCTCATCTCATCATCACATGGTAATATTCACTTGCCATTCATGAGACTACACCAATCATCATATTATCACAGGATATAAATCCTTTTCACAATATCACAGGGTATCAACCCTTATCAACATAAGAGGAATACACCTCATTCAGGGCTCATCATGCCCATGAAACATCTTGTTACCTCTTACTAGGTAACATCTAACCATATGGCTCACAAGGCCATTAAACATCTTGTCACCTCTCACTGGACAACAATGACATATTAACTCATGTAATATAATAGTAACACCACTATTTCCTCCATAGGGTTAGGGTTTACTATTCACATCAATTAGGGTTTCATGTTCATTTTATCAATCCAACCCTAATATATTGTTCGATACGTCTAGGAGCATCCATCGACATTCCAAGTATTTAATATTCTTATCATTTATCATTAAATGATCATCAACACAAGGTATGAATTTATCTCTCATCCTTATCATGGTATGATTACATCATACTCATTTTAGCTTACTTATCAAGTATGTTAAACTCATTACATTTCATTGTAACTATTTACATAACACTCTCCTTGTGTATCTTATCCAAAAATATTGGATTTGAGATGCATCAAGGTATATCAACCCTGAAATGCTAAATGTGATATCTATCATGTCTCAATGTATCACTTCCCTCATCACTTCTATCTTACATGAGTTTATTAACTTATCTTATAATAAGGAATTTCACATCTTAATACTTTCATCCACCAACCTATCACCTTTACCATGATGTGCATAGATCACACACAAGGATTGTCCAACTATCTTCAATGATATGGACTCATCTCAAATTAAGGCATTGCTTGTTATAAGGTTGCCTATAGTCAACCACTTAAGATATTTCATCATTATAGGGTATTACTCATTATTTCATCATTAAGGTTTACTCATATCATTACCCAGACATTAGGGTTATGATTTATCATCATATTGCCCATGATTAGAATTCCATGCACTATAGCCCAAATTTAGGGTTTTACATAGCTTTACTCTGTGTTAGCTTTAAGGTTTCATATGACATCGCCCTCAATTAGGGTTTCACATGGAATCATCCTCAATTAGAGTTTCTCAGGGAATCACCCTCAATTAGGGTTTCACTAATCATCCCAATTAGGGTTTCATTCAATTACCCATAAATTAGGGATTCATTATTCCTCTAATTAGGGTTTGGTATTTCATTACCTTAAATTAGAGTTACCCAAGTCATTACCCTTAATTAGGGTTACACTATTACCCTTAATTAGGGTTACACTATTACCCTAGATTAGGGTTTTACTCAAAATTTCCCTAAATCAGGGTTAGGGTTCGTTAACCTTCTCAATTAGGGTTTCTTGATCTCTTTACTAAGGATCCTACCCTAAATCACCATATGAATCATACTCATGTATGAATTCATTTCTATCATTCTCTCCACTTGATTTGGTTACATCAACCATATGATCAAATACAAACAACTATGTTTGACATAGTATACTGAGTTATTGCTTCCATAAACAATTAGGGTTTGCTTAATTGAATAGCCTTCAACTCACGATTCCTTGGGAGTTAATCCCTAAAATTTGGTGAGTCATTAGACCACATCATTAGGAACAGTAATCCCAAACATTCAACCCTTGGTCAATGCATTCAAACGGTCTTGAGACCGTTTACTCAAAAAGGTCAATTAATTCAGATTGAAAATCAGCACTTAATTCAATTAGGTTTCCCTAATTGATTAGGCTTCAACTCACGATTCCTTGGGAGTTAATCCCTCAAATTTGGAGGGTCATTAACCAACATCATTATAAACAGGAATCCCAAACGGTCAATGCTTGGTCAACACACTCAAATGGTCTTGAAACCGTTTTCCCAAACAGGTCAAGTTGATCAGGTTGAAAATCAGCATTTAATTCAATTCGATTTATCTAATTGATTGGCCTTCAACTCACGATTCCTTTGGAGTTAACCCCTAAATTTTGGAGGGTCATTATCCTAAATAATTAGGAACAAGATTCCCAAACGGTCAACGCTTGTTCAACCATATCAAACGGTCTTGAAACCGTTTTCCCTAAAATAGTTTTCTGAAACTGCATAGCCAATCAATTTAAAACGATTTGGAATAGATATCAAGACCATTTGGCTTGGTACTTTTCTTTGGATAAGCATATAGGATGATGTCATCATCCCCTTACTTCGAAAAACCAAGAACAGCAACTGTTCTTCATGGAAATTGCAGCAAGGAAACAAGTATGTATCAAATTGAAGAAAACAATCAACAAAGCATAATTGATTGATGCAATAGCAATGATTAAGGGTTTGAGTTATAAAACCCGCCTCCAATTGAGATCCAAAGCTTCAAGCTCACTCCATTAATGGTGGATGAAGCTCTAGCAACTCCCCCTAAACTCGTCCTCAAGCTTTTGGATGAAAAAGTTGCCTAGGGTTGAAGAGGAGATCAAAATAAGAAGAAATCAATGATTTATTTTTTATTTCCACCATGGAATCAAGGAGAACGAAGGTCAAGGACCTTACCAACAGGTTGGGGTCGTCCTCCTACTCCTCCACAGCTCCTTAGTCGTTTTCAAAGCAAGAGGAAAGAAAAGAATCCGAAATAGCCTTTGTTTTGGCTTGGTAAAGGTACTTTTATAAGAAACTTGATGAGAGAGAAAATGCATTATTAAAATGCATTAAATTCCAAAAATATGGCCGCCTCTTCCCCCTCAAATTCCCCTCAAAATCCTTAAGGACGAGGCTATCTTCATTGTCTCTTATTCCTCTTCATTATCCATCAATTTAAAGAAAAGCAAATTAAGCACCTTAGATCATATTATAATAATATTCCAATTTGAGTGGATATTGCTTTTCTTTATAATAATGGTGAGTGGGTTATCCACTTGCTTGAGATATTTTCGTGGCCTAGCAAAGGTACAAATGTGTTCACACTTGAGCAAATTCAACCATCTCGTTTTTGGTTGAAGTCCCTTCAATTATTATATTTGTTTTTACACTACATTGAATTAGGGTTTCAATTAGGATTAAATCTTGATTATTTTAATATCAAGATTCTCTCTCCTCCAACTTAATTCAAATGAGGCGCCCCTCTCATTTTATTTTCTCTACTTGATGCCAAGAAACATTAGGGACCTTATTGAAGTGGTAATTTACATATTACACCCTGGGTTTTGGGTAAATTGCACATTACACCAAAACTAGGTTTTCATGCACATACATTGCTTTATCAACTCTTTCTTGGTATTTAGGCTTCCATAAGCCATACCTCAGCATCATCTTTACTCTCATGATGCTTCAACACATGAGGAACATATTATCATGCACAATTTGCACTTAAACCCCTCAACTTGGGTAATTTGTACTTTAGTCCAAAACAGGCAAAACATTGATTTCAACAATGTTCAAAAAGGATAAGAATTGTAATATAAGTTCCTCTTGAACCATAATTACCTTTCACAACATGAGATTAAGCATTTAATCATCTTTCTTAATCAAAACACCTAGGGTTAAGGTATAACCCAGGTCAGGGGTGTTACACTATAGGTTCATTCTCATGCCATGCACTCATCACTTAGCTTCTCAAATCCTATGAAACCTTCTTAGGTTACATCAAAACCGACCAAACTGGTAAACACCCTACCAAAGGGCCCCTCTCCCAGGATGGGAGGAAACTAGACCTTGATAACAAAGGTCACAAGAATCCTTAGGGTTTACATTCACATGAGCATGCTTAATCCAGCAACTACTAAGGCACCAGAGTACCTACTAAACCATGCTAGGTCACACTTGTTCTCATCCTCGAAATTAGATCAACTTAGTCGTGAGGGGTTCATCAAACATACCCTTAACTTAAGGGATTTCTTTTACCTCTACACATGAGGAGTACCATGTTCAAAACTATAGAGACTCAAATTTCATCATGAGCATCGGGTACAGTACTTCCCCTCTTAGGCCTAGGAACCCTAGGTTCTCCTTTGGGTATCCAACTGCATGCTCAATCTCTTAACCATGAATCAAGCATGTCCAAGGTAAGTCATGTACCTTCATGATCCCTCTACTCGAGCAACACTTCGGAGTTGAGTCCTCTTCCAGGACAACCAACTAGGTATAAAGCCTCACAACTGGTTACTTAAACCTTCTCAGGGTCTAAAGCACTCTTTATCTCATCCAGCAGGTAATCACTTATACCATAGGTACTAGAAGCATCCACTATTCCTCATGTCTCAGAATCTAAGCTTCCAACCTTCTTTCTTGGGTCCTTCTTTCTCTCTCTAGATCTAACTCCACATCCATCCTCACTTCATGAAGTTGGATCAGGCTTACCAGCATATCCCTACCTGGGTGAAGCCTTTGCTCAACTCATGTTTGTCTCAAGATTATCCTAAGCTCTTTATGTTTATCTCATAAGACATCCATCATGATCTCCTAACTAGGGTTTCATCAAGATATACCCTACTTGTCTAAGCCTATAGGGTAACTATAGGTTCTCCTCTAACCTCATCCATGAAGGAGTTATCCTTCTCTCTAGCATGCACAACCCTCTCCAGGGTTGGGTCGCCAAAGGTACTAGGCCATCTACCCTCTTATGGCTCATATGACATCCAAGGCATGTCTATCCAAACACTTGGTCTACCATGACATCTAACTCATCATGTCATCTCTCTTCTCTATCCTTCTCTTAGGGTTAGGGTTAACATCATCCTCAGAGGATGTGCTAGGTCTCTACTTTAATGGAGATCTCTACCTCCAAGACTCACTTTCTCTACTCATCCTCCTGACAAGAAGGTCTAGCCTCAGGTCTCTCCTAAGGGCAATGACAACTTATGTCATATGACCTAAGCATGTATCTATCCTTTTACGCTTACTCTATTAAGCTTATGTCCATGACATCTTATTTACATGCTTTTTATTAATTTGGTGGAGGATTCCTTAATCCTTATCAACCTTACCCATACCTCAACAGGGTGAGGGGAAGAGAGGAAACCCTAATCCTTAAGGTCCTTATCAACATTTGAGTTGAGAATGGATGAACAAGATGAGAGAGTCCTAATGGTATCTTATTTCGATTCATACCCTAAGACTTTGGCCAGGCAGTCACACAGATCTGGGAGTCCTCGTATTCCGACTAGCGGTGCGGAGGAAAATATTGCCAGCCCCCGGTCGTGATCCTTTTCTAGACACCTCTGTCTTTCAGATAATCCTCTAATAACTCCCTTGGGTTCTATAGAATTTGTAAAATTTAATAATTATTAAAGATTAATTGAGGAACCTATGCTCTGATACCAATTGTAACGACCATGCCTCCCGGTAACCCCCAATTAAGGGAGACCCGAAGGTTAGAGGTGTTATTCAAATAACAGGATCAAAGGTTCGACAAATAATCATAATAATTATAAAATTCTACTACTAAACTAAAAACTGGTATAAATAAAAACTTTACTTACCTTTTAAAAGCTAGGATTTCTAAACTTCTATCCATGAAGATGTTAATCTAACTAATCCTCCTGTGTACGTTATTTCTCGTTTAGTTCCACATATGCCACCTTACTGTTTGTTCTTTTCATTGTACCTAAAACGCCGACAAACAAAACGTCGGTCAGCCGAAGCTGGTATGTGGGGGAAACAATAATCATGCAACTACAATAACAAAGTAATCAACCAATTATCCTTTAACAGCCAAGATTACGTTTTAAACCATACTACTCAATCCTTTCCTATCCCCTATCTCTGTGTTGTCCCTACAGTGGACTGAGATACTACCTCTGTCTAGGTAGATCCTTATTAAACCCCGCATGATCCTACCTAACAGGTAGATCAATATCTAGGGTTGATTCGCATGACACTACCCATAGGTAGTCCAATCTCTAACTCAATGTGACTTGATGGACCTACCCCATTGGTAGCCATTTACTAAGTCATCGAATGACCTGATGGGCCTACCCCATTGGTAGCCATTTACTAGGTCAACCCATTAAGCTACAGAGGGGACTAGGATCTGAGCTAGTAGGCATATTTCTTATGTGATAGTCATATTCACATTATACTTTTGCATGAATTAACTACATCCAACAGTTTAATTCAAGCCATGATGGAAACATCGATAAAATCCTGGAAAACTAATTCCGGTAGTCATAAGCGTAACCACATACATGTTAGGACGATTTGAGACAAAATAATCCAATCAACAACAGACAAGCAAGCATTCAATAAGATCCTGAAACAATTATACAATTTCCTTTTATTACTCATGTCATCAAGATCTATTAAATCTAGCTCGCTCCCTAGGGTTTCTAATCCACTTTTAGGGTTTCCATTGCAATTAGGGTTTTCCTTAACCTTTTACTTATTTTAAACCCTAATTTAATACAATTACTCTCAAACCCTATTTATCACGTTTATTCTTCAAGAAAGATATTAAGGTTACCTTTTAGCTACATGTAACCCTACTTTCATATTAAGGCACAATTAAACACCGATTAAGTGCATTAAGCCTCTTTTACATTAAAGGTCACTTTTATCCTTTTAAAGCATGACACGATTATTAGGCCTAATTATCATCAACTTATCTTTCATCAACTCTATTCAACACTAACTCCACCTTTATTCATTAGAAAACCCTAATTACTGCATTAAGGGTATTTATCCACAATTAGGAACCTTTATACTCAAAATAGATTAGAACATCATATCTCATCTTTGTACATGAATTTAGCCAATTAAAAACATTAAGGGTCATAACTACCAAAGTTAGGGTTCAAGGTTCATTAAAGCATATGGAACCTTAAATTAATTAAATTACACATGAAGATCATATTTTAAGATCTAATATGCCCTTTTTATTAACAACAAGTTAGTATCTACTTTAAACACCCATTTAACCTTTTCTAATTCATTAATCATCAAAGGTTAGGGTTTTTCATTGATTAAACTATTAAAGATAGCATCTTTATATACTTTTTGATTAGAAATAAGAATCAAGCTCCAATTATATTTTTATTGGGTTCTCCACATTTTTCTGATCAATTTTCATGTATAGATCACCTTCATCCGATATTTCTATCATTAGATACATATTTTACAAGATAACTCCTTTTCTGACCAATCAAAAACGACCACGTGGATTTAATTAAAAGCAAACTAATGCGCTTATTAATTGCAAGATTACCTTAAGGGACATCCCTATTAACAGGGACGCGAGGGTAGGGGAGTAATTCTCCCTTTCTCTTCTTCTTCCTCACGATGAGTCCCTGTTTCCGAGCCAGCCTCCGAGAGCAGTCAACCCGAAGGTTGACTTTGAGCATCTGGTCACCCCAGCAACTAGAGAAGACCTCACGCCCTCCGCCACACCTCGCCGAACTCGACGGTGGTCCTAATTTCTCCAACCATGGCCGGAGTTGCTGGGACGACCTGGGGAGTCTCCAACGGCAAGTCAGGGAAGTCTGAGGTGCAAGAGGGGGTTCTAAAGGGAAAATTGGTTGCCGATGCTCGGTCTGCAGGTCCCATAGCATCTTGCGGAGCTGTGAACAAACTCACAGAGGGGATACACCTCGTTATATAGCCTGTGGCTATGGCTCACAACCGGCGGGGTCCCTGGTTTATAGGGGATTCTTCTAAAGACCCCCAAGATAGGCAAATCTTAGGATGGCTATGGCCGCAAGAACCTCACAAATTTAGTTAGCATGCTTCCAAGATTGCTCGCGCACTAGGATGTGAGGAAATTATCCTCGAAAATTCCCTTATCCTGTTGCAGTTTCCTATCTTGGCTCAAGGTGGGTGATGACGTTGATTTCGTTGGATTTAAGATCAACGGTTGCTGTGCCACACGCAAAAACAAATAAAATCCCAGTAGAAAAACAAAATTGTGACATTCATCATTTTCCTTTTATAATGTCCACACTTTTGGGATTTTTGTAAAATCAATATCTCTCAAACCGTGTACCCTTTTAACCCCAAATTTTGAGGGAAGCTTTGTAATAACTTAATCTTTCATTATGCCGAATTTGGACCCATTATCTAAAGAAATTGGATCCCTTTCTTTAGTTGCAAGTTATTACTCAATTAAATATATTCCTCACTTGTTTTTCTTTTTCCTTTGCTATTAAATTATTTTCTTGGATTCCTTGGTCGTCAAGGAACCCTAATAAATTGAAATAATTTTTAATGGATACTCATTATCCTTCTAGAGGCATCTATATCTATTATTTCCCATAATCTTGTTTAGTCCTCATTAAAATATCTCTTTTTGAGGACTTCTCTTTATTTCTCTTTTATTTTCCTCATTGGTATTCCTTTTATCCTTAGAAATCCTTAGAATATGAAATTACACCAAGAATAACTCAATTACTCCTCTTTTCACTTGTTTTCCACATTTTACCATTATTTTCAATTTCTTTCTTAATAAAGAAATACTTAATTAATATTTTCTTTTCTTATTGCTTTCTTTTTGCAACTTTGACTCCTTAGAACCCAAGGAACCCAAGAGGCACGAAATCCTCTTTGGATTTTCGTTCTAGAGGGTTCCACATTTTTCTTTCCTCTATTTTCTTAACAACTCAATTATTAATTACTTAATTGAATTTCCTTGTTATTGGGCCCAATAGCCAATAAAGCCCACAAATCAAACAACAAGGCTATTTTAAATGAAATCCATTTATTCAAAACAAATTATATCATTATTTGTTCCAATATCTTTAATATGAGAAATTATATTTCTCACCAAAAGAACCCAAAACTGGGGTTGTAACATATGGTTAGTCCAATCATTCCTTTTAAGATCATGTTCTTTGAGGCCTCAAATCCTGGGACATTACAATCTCCCCCACTTAGACTCTTGACTTCCTTATCAAGGCTCAATTATATGACCTCATAATATTATCCCATTTTAGAGTAGACCCAAAATGGCCCATGGACACCCAACTCCCGATCATGGAATACGAGTACAAGGGTGGCTACGTCACCATGGACAACCCTTTCCAACTTGCCTGGAATGCACGACTCAAGACTGGCATGCCATATGCCCATGTGGGCCCCACCTACTAGAGGGGTTTGGGCTCTGATACCATTTGTAATGCCCGGGCCCACTGCCCAAGGCTCTAGTAGGGTTTCAGGGATGATGACTGGCCCCACAGACTACCACTAGCCTTAACTGCATGCTTTTTCATTACTCACGCGCAAGCCGGGATCAACTTCCCGACTCGTCACCCATCCTAGTACTACTCCAAGTTGAGCACACTTAACTATGGAGTTATTTAGTGACGGGCTCTCGGAAAAGGAGGTGCACCTTGGTGATATGGGTAGTCTAATCATTCCTTTTAAGATCATGTTCTCTGAGGCCTCAAATCTTGGGACGTTATAAAAATAATCTGAACTAGATATAAGAATACTAAGTATATAAAAGTAACTCATGTGGTAAATATATTAAATATGACTTTTGATGAAATAACTCAATCTCTTTAGAGTCTCACTAAATATGATCTCAACATGGATCTTAACATATTCATATGAGGTTAACTCTTAAATCTTAAAACATGAATCTTATAAAATATTATCTTGCAAACTTAATCATAACTTAATGCATTCTACTCTTATAATCTTATCATGTACAAAATTCTTAGATATTAATTATTCTAAGAAATCTTAATAACTACTTAACTCTTAGATCTCTATCTATATAAGAAATCTTAATAGTATGTTTCTACTTGAAATCTCAAGTACATGGTTATATCACATAACCATGGGAGTATGATAATCTTATTTGTGTTTCTCATCATGTGGTCATAAACATTATTATTAAACATTACTAAGAAATAATATACAATTATATTCTTTTTTTCTTCTTATGTACTTAGTTCACAAACCCTAAACATTGTATGATATAGGTATGACATCTCTACTTGAGGTGTGAAAAATCATAAAAGTATTGAAAATCTTGCTTGCATATCTTAACTTTAAAATATTAGAACATTGGACCATGAAAGCCTCATTTAAGAAACATGTAATTGTACTGAGTTTAATAAATATGAAAACTCATGGGGATGAACCACTTACCTAGGTCAACAGGAAAAAGTCCTAAGGTTTCCTTAATCTTCCAACTTTAATTTACATGTATTACAAACCCAAACCCTAGATTAGGATCTTCAAACCCTAATTACCCTAGGTAAGGATATTCATGAGAATGAATCAAAATAGGACCTAAAACCTTTACCATTGCCTAGATCTAAAAAAAATGATCAAAATCAATATATGGTTTGCATTTTTTTGATACTTGGACTCATTTCTAGACTTTATACAAGGTTGGAACATTATTTGATTGAATTGATGCATCTATTACCTTGGGAGGTATTAAATGGGGCGGGGGCAGGATCTTCCTTATGCAGGATCCACTTGACCCGTGCTCCTCTTCCACTTCGTAGTTGGGTTGCGTGCAGGAGGCCGCCCCCTCTATTTCCTCTGGAAAATAGAATGTTGCGCCATGGCTTCTTTGATAGTCTAGTACATTGTGCTCCGTGCAAAGTCACTTCATAGGATAAGTGTCTAGTTTCCCACAACACATACCCAGACCCAGACCTTCATGTTCGACCCTAGGGTGTTCAACTCTTCTTCTCATGGTGTGGGGATGCCTGAACTTGGCCATCAACGAAGCTACTTCAGATTCTGCTATTGGGATTTCTTAGTTGCAAAGGCACACCGAACCACACTTCTAAGGGATTCTTGGTCAAGATCTAGCAATCCCAAGGATGGTAACCATACATTGGATTTGGATGATACAACAACTGTGTTGTGAGAAGCTTCCATGATCTCAGGGAGGAAGACGATCACGTCCAGGCTTTATGTGTAAGGGGGTTGAAGGATACAGATTGATGGCCAAAGAAGGAAGGCATGACCTCCACGAGGCTTCTACAAGCTTCCCTGGTACTGGATTTCTTTTCCATTGGGAATCCTCAAGGGACCACCCTGGAGAAGGAGTAGGCCAATGATGCTCTCGGTCGTTTCCCAGAAAGGGGAGAAATAAAGGTATCACACTCAACGAGGAGACTGGGGTCAGATTCATAGTGATCTATAGATGGTCCATACACCAATAATTTGATGGAGGTTTCGAGGATTAGAAGCACGACTGGTGGTATTCAGAGATGGATGATGAACCAAATAGGGCGATTGGGATTGGTATTTCTCAAATTGATGGGTGGAAGGTGATGAGACAAACCTAGGAAACTTTTCCCAATGCTCGCAAAGCAACCATTTTTGTCACAGTTCCTAGAAAGATGACACAAATGAGGAAGTCAGCAGAAAGGTTGGGAATTTTGGGTAGGAAGAACCCTAGGGATTGAGTGGAGGCTTATATGGTGCAGATTGATCTCACGAAGCCGAAGGAGGAACCCATTTCCAAAATGGCCCAGAATCTTGCGAGATAATCGCGATTTACTGGAAGCAAGTGTTTTGTTTCCCGCAACTGGAGGTTGATGCAGGGATGGATGACTGGGATGAATCTGGATCATCATGGTCCCAAATTGGATGGTGCACATAAAGCCCAATAGAATAAAATTTTACAAAAAGTCTTTTATCTTATCAAAATCACCATTATCTTTTAAAAATTAATTACCTAGTCAAATAGACTCAGATTAAGTCCAAACTTTTAGCAGTTGATCACAATAGTGTATGGAAAATTCTCCTAGAGTTAGTTTCCCAGTTAGGTGATCATATTAATTAATATGATTAATACTAAATAACGCTTTAACTTTTCATAACTAATTATTAAAAAAAAGTAGACCTTGAAAATTTAATTTTAGTCTTACTTACATGTATTCTCTTAGTGGAAATTTTTCTAGTGCATGAAAATAATCAAACTTATATGAAATTGACCCTTTCACAAGATGTCACCATAAAGGATATGATAAGCAACAAAAAATCAGGATGTTACCGAATTGAGGTCGGAAGGTGAACTGGTGGGAAGGATGTGGCGATGGAGGTGGTGGGGGTGTGTAATGCTTAGGATGGCCGTTGGAGGTAGGGAAGTGGAGGAAATGGATGAGTTTGTACATTTTGGCCTTCCATATTGTCTTTTGCAAGTGGCTTGTCACATGCACAAGGCAAAACCAAATAAAAGAGAACAAGTTAGTCAGCCAATATACACAAAGAATGCAAAGAATAAAGAATAAATAATAGCAATGATGAGGGTAGTAGGAAAAGTCAAAGCAAAACTAACTATCTAGGCCAAGCACCTTTCTCCCCGGCAACAGAACAAAAACTCTTGGCACGCCCCCACCAATGGCATTACACACCACTCAATTGAGACTTGAATGGATGAAACTCCGTAGACAGGAGCACACAGGTGGATTCACTTTCAAAATTTATAAAGGCCTAACTTAATACACTCTCAAAAACCAAAACACTATACCCGCAAGTGCACGAGGTCATGTATAGTATAGTTAGGGAGGCAAGTATAGGGTCGATCCATAGGGAGAAAAGGGGGCTAGATCTAGGTTAGTTTTTGGGGCTAGGTTCCTACTGCAGAGACTAGGGTTAAGGGTTTAAAGGTGATTTGATTGTGAAACTAAGTTGAGCAAGAAAAGACTAATCTAGGTATGAAAAGGAAATTTGAGAGCAATCTACACTAAGGCAAGAAAGACAAGGCAAAAGAGCAATTAAAGACCTAACCTAGCAAGAACAAAGAAAGAATAGGGCAAGAAGCTATCTAAGCAAGAAAAGAGCTAATTGAGCTAACACTATCTAAGCAAGATAGAAACTAGGGTTTTAAAGAAATTAACGGGTGTGTGGGATGTTTAGGGGATGCACTTATCAATTAGGTTGAGGGTGACATATGAACATTATGATTCCATTTAGATTATCCAAACCAAACAATGAGCTAGAGTCTAATAAGTTAGCCTAAGCGATTAACTGGCCATGGATATGCTAGGTTGTGTATAGTTGAACTAGTCCCTAGCACTCACTACTACCCATGAGAGGCTCAACTGGGTTAGGGATTAAGTGTAATTCAATTAGAGTCTAAACAATCATAGGTTTCTAGGTTAGATGATTTTAGGATTATTAGGGGATGAGGTTAGTAATGGGAATGGAAGTGAGGTTTTAGGCCTCCCATCACTCACATTATAACCTTGAGAAAGCTCCATGCTAAGCACACCAAATTCATCTAAACTAGCTACTTAGATCTCTCAACTAGGGTTAGGAAGATTGATTAGAATGTAGGAGTATGGGTGGCTAGCTAGGGATCCAAGAATTGGACCTAAGAGCAAATCCCAAAATTCACACATATAATCAATTTCCCTAAATTCCCAATTGATTTCAAGCACAAACCAAAAAGCAATTTATGAAGAGTGAGATAGAAATAGAACATAATCATTAGCAAATGGAATTACAAAGTTTACATATCATCTTCCCCCAACATGGTATCAATGTAACATTTTACACCCCAAATAGCCCACCCAAGGGGCCTAGCTACTCATAACAATGCAAAATACAAAAAGAAGGGAGAAAGAGGTAGAAGAAGCCATGGAGCTTGGTGTAGATGAATAATTCCTATACTTCATCTACTACAAGGCATCCTCTTCTCTCCTCCAAGGTGTAGGGGCATGGAATGATGGTGAAAATGGGTCGAAACTAGGGTTTTGATGGTGGAAATGGTGAAATGGAGGTGGAAATGGAGTGGAATGGCTAAGGGGTGAAAATGGGGACCTAAGAGGTGGTAGAAGGTAACTAGGGGTGGCCAACCTTGAGCTCCAGCTGCCCCCAGGGTTTATTTAGGGGTCTAGGGTTAAGTAGGGGTAATATAGGTAAAATAGTGCAAAAATAAGCAAGGGTTGAGGCCCACCACGGGGGTGGTGAGTCACCACGACCGTGGTGGTTGTAGGGGAACATGGTCGTGGTGTATGGGCATGGGCGAGGTGAAAAATGGCTAAAGCTCACATGGAATTGGTCAAAATGTACATGAAATGCCCCGGTTGTGGTGTTGTGAGGGTGGCATGGCCGTTTTAGCCAAATTCATTAGTTTCTAGAAGTTATAGTGATAATTTGTGATTAGGGCATTTCCACCACGGCCGTGGTGAAGTACCACGGCCATTTTGGTGTCCTCACCATGCACTTGAGCTTTGAACCTTATCATCCACGAAGGTTATTTCTTAAAAACATTCTTTGACCACATGGTAGGTTGATAGTGGTTTTGGCCTCATTTTGGGCTCCTCCAAGCTTGAGGAAACCCTAGATTGGACCATCTTCTTTCCATTCCATCAAGTAGTGGACAAAGTACCTATAAAACATGCAAAAAACCTCCATAAGTGCATTTGATAGAAATATGCATATTGAGGGAAATAACATGTAATCTAACAGGTATAGATGTGATTAAAGAGCAATATGACACAAGATGGAGCCCAAAAATAGGGTTGCATTAGGTCTCACCTCGTGGGTCACCACATCTTTTTAGGTGATTTTCAGCGGCAGAATCGGGTTTCTGTAGGTGAGGAAAAGAAGCTTGGAGAGTAGTAGGAGCAAAAGGTTGGCTATTAGTTAGTAATGTCATAGAGTCATCACTGTACTCTCAGGTCCATGAAGGGGGTGTTTTGTAGATGATATGTATATTGACTTGAGTTTTTGGCAGTATGTCGATGTTTGTATATGTCATGTATATGTGGAACTAGATCTCTTTTGTATACAAGTTGTGGCCTCGGCCATTGGACAAATATGTAAACATCTGATATGGTATGTGTTATTATGCAAGTAGTTAGACCTTTATGTAAAATTTCTTGGACATGCTGGTAATGTTTTATTTGGTTTTAATTTACCCTCTTTTCTAAATATATGGTTAATTAGAGATTGATCACAAGTTTTTTTATGAGTAATCTCATTTAGTGTGGTGGTGTGTCAGTTTTGTAGGTATCAGATCTTTAGGTTTGCTGAGTCTACAAGGACATATGACTTCGGTTTTTTGTCTATTCTCACATAATCCAACATATCTGATGATAGCTTATGCTTATGCAGATATGCCTGGAGGGCATGAAGAGCATGCAAAGAGTAGCTACGTTGTGCCAATAGGTGGGCAGTAGGAGGCCAACTCAATATGGTAGAGTGCCTGTGTCAGGACTAGAATAGCCAGCGATGCCTTAGTTTTACCCTGCAACCATGGAAAACCTAGCTTTCCAGTTTATGTTTGGACAACTCATGGAGACAATTACACACGTCAAGGATAGAGAGCCTATATTGTAAGCTAGGGAAACCATCCCTAATGTGGAATATTAGGGTTCCAAGAAGACATTTGAGAGGTTGGGACATGTGGGAGCTATGAGTACATGGGTACGACAGATTTGCTGACATAGACATGTGTTTAACCGAGCCTGAGAAGGCATTAAAGATCTTGAACATCCCAAAAGAGGACAAGGTGAAGCACGTTGTTTACCTGTTGAAGGGCATTGCTAGCCATTGGTGGGCCATAGAAGAAGAAAAGAGAGAAGGAGTTTCTATGGGATGGGAATAGTTCCTATGTGAGTTCATGAGCCATTACTTCACACAGGATTTCATGAGCTACTACTTCCTGTGGGAATAGTTCCTGCGGGAGTGCATGTTTGGTGGAATTTTAAGGGAAAAATTCTTATAAGAGGGAAAGGATGTTACAACCCCAATTTTTGGGCTTATATGGTTTGTAATGCAATTTCTCCAATGAAATGTATGATTATGAAATTGTATGATTTAAGTACCTTGAATGGATTTATTTAATAATAATCCTTTTTGCATGAATGTTTTCATGGTCCTTATTGAGTAACAAAGCCCAATATGTTTAAAAGAGAATAATGATGGAAATAAATCTAATAATAAAAGAAATTGAGATAATGATAAGAATAATGTAGAATTCCCTAGATGACTAAGTGTTTGTTCATAATAGAGTGGATTTCGAATCCACATGGTTTCTTGTAAAAAATGGAATTTAAATAAAAAAATAAAAGTGAATTAGAGAGAAAATATGAATAAACTATGCTTTAATAAGTGTTAACTTGCATATGAAGAAAAGTCCTTTACCCTTTCGAGTTTGGGACTCAAACTTGGTATACTAGTAGATAATGCTAATACAAGGTTTCCCCTAAACTTTGGATGAAAATGGATAAACGATGAGAGAGTTATGGATTTTGTAAGATTTCCTAAATTGAAAGGATAATAAATTGATTGTATTAAATGTCACATTTTAATTGGAATAAAGATTCATATTTGATATAGCATGGATGATCTGGACCCTAGATCTCATGATTTGGACCATGAATCTTAAGATCCAACGGTGTTGGGTTATCATCTGCATCCCAGTTCGAGAAGGAAACTAGAGAGATTTCATCTCAATCAAACTTGATACCTAATGCGCTAAGTTTTCTAGAAACTTGCCCATCAAATGCGGGAGTTTTTCCTGAATCAAACAACCCTGACTTTGAGGGACTTTGGAAGAGAGATGAGGCTTTCCCCAATTCAGTTTGGACGGGGATTCTCTCGCGAACCCTACTCTATAAAAGGGGGGTGATACATAGTACCAGCAAACCCACAAACCTTCTTCACGAGATCGGACAAAGTAGAAGAAATCAGTCGTGCCCTCAATTCTAGTTTAGTCTCAACCTTCACCCTTGTCTTAGAGCAGTCCTCATCGAAGTTTTCTTGGAATCGTCCCGACAGTGGAGCACATCAAACTAACGATTGATTAGCCCGTTGAGTCCGGAATAACAAGGCGAAGCTACCAATGGCCTTAGTTTGCACCCAGGTACAATGGAGAGTGAAGTCAACTAGTGAGTTGGCCACCTATTCATGTGAAGAGACAAGCAAAGGTTGAATAAGGCTTGTTATGAATCTACCGAAGTGCCCTGACTCCCCTTCAATACATGTAAGGGTAGAATTGTCTTTTCATTCCATTTTTGTTTAAGCCGAGTGAGCCTCCACATGGGTGAGTCCTACTGAGATGGCAAGGACCAATTGGCCGGCCGAACTGAGGTGGCTTGGGAGGGGGCCAGGATGCTCTGCCTTGGTGGTAGGCTCCTAGTGGCTGGAAAAGGATTAACTTGCTAAAATTGTAATTAATTATGGGAATATCAGATAAAGATAAGTTATATATGAAAGTTGATTAGAAAAAAATGTAGATCATAATAAAAATAGTATTGAAGCTTGAATATGTTCATAATTCATAAAGTGTATAAATTTGTCACCTTTAATGCTTTTATGAATGGAAAACCCTAATTTTGATGTTAATGAGATTTAGTAATGTTCGTTGGATAATTTAAGTTGATATTAACTTGATGTTAATCAAACGAATGTTTTAGATATAAAAAGATGATCTTTGTGATTAATGGTCCTATTCTAGGGCTTCATGTATATAAAGTGCATTAATGGGCTTAAAAACCCTAATTTAGGTGAATATGACTTTTAATGGTTTTTGTTTCAAAAATCCAAGTATAAGATAGTGATATGATGTTATAAAGTCAATTTGAGTACAAAAGAACCTTAATTTGGTTAATTTAATTAATTAGGATTTTTATGAGTAAAAAAGCTGTTTTAGGGTTTGCTGACCTAAAAAGGTAAATTTTGAGAAATAGATCTAAGAAACCCTAAGGAAACCCAAATTCGACCTAGAAACCCTAGAAGGGATTCCCAAGTCAATAAAATGAGTTTATGATGAGTAAGTAGTAATTAGGTCATACATGCTTTTTAGGATTTAGTTGTCCTTGTGTGATTGGCTTGATTGGTTGATTGAACTATCAGATTGGATTGGATAGATGTTTGGTTCTTTGAGATCTCCACATCAGGTATGTGGTTATTTATGATTACTCGATTTAGTTTCTCAGTGTTTTCTGATGTTTCATCGATTGCGTGAAAATAACTACTTGGATGACTCTATTTTCTACAATCTACACTACAACAAAACTGCCCATTAGTGGCATTTATAAAAAAAGCCACTATCTTTCTAATATATAGGCATTTTTAATTAAAATGCCACTGAAGCACCTATTATAGGATTTCTAAAAAGGACATAACATTAAAGGCGTTTTTATTTCTAATTAGTGGCAATCTTAAATTTTCATACCAAATTAGGAAATATTTTGCTAAACTATATTGACTTCCCGCTCCAAATTAAATTTTCCCTTCGCGCTGCAGTCTCCGCTCATTCAGCCTGACATTTCCGATCTCCCCCTCTCTCCCAGCGTGACTTCCTCGCTCCCTGGCCCATCGTGCCCTAGGTCCGTTGGTGGCTCGTGATCGTCTGCAGACTGGGAGAGACTGGTGGCGCCTGTTGTTCGCCAATTGCCATATGTGGTGCCAATAGTTGCTGGCTATGGAGTGCCAAGTTGTCGGTGCCGCAGTGACACCTTGCCTGTGATCGTGAGTGTTAGTTCTTCCTCCTCCGCCTATTTGAACTGAGCCCAACCGAAGCATACTCAGGCACCGTTCGTTCTTCCTCATCCTCCTTAGCAGACCGAGCCCAGCTGAAGCACCGCCGCAAACTCAATCTGCCCCTCCGGTGTCGGAGAACTTGAGTGAGGGACTCCGAGCAATCCTCTTCAGGTAACCATCACCGCACCCTATTCTATTAACTAAGATGTATCTTACATACCTCCTTCAAGGTATCTTTCGTGATCGATGGCTAATGGGCATGTAAAGTGTCAACAATTATCATGCTTGGACGAAAAATCTATAGGTATCCAATGCCATGCCACTTGGAATTTCTTGTTCATCTACAGGTTATCCTAAATCATCAATAACTATTAATGGGAAACCTTGCAGAAGAATAAAAAAACATATTCCAACTAATAACTTGTTTACCAATAGTAGTCCACTCTTATTTCCATCCATTTCAATTGACAATACTTAAAAGGTATTTGCCTTTGATCTGACTTCTATTCTACATACATTATTAGTACTTTTTATCTGTAGTGTTATGATTTTGAAGAAAGACAAGAATGAAGAAACTATAGCAATTCAAAGATGTTAACAGAATATGACATAGAGTTCATGTAAACATCACATGTAATTAATCAGTTCCCTATTAAGATGGTGGATTGGTATTTTCTATTCGATGTTTACATGGTCGTCCCACAAAATCATTTGAGAAACCAGGTGATGTGAAATGCAGTGATCAATATAATTGAAAAGCATAATGCAGTAATAATAATAATTCATAAGTGATCTCCTTAAAATAGACATAATAATTCATAATGTAGACTATGATAATTGTTGGTATAATGACATACTCGTCTTACTTTCCATCTAAGTCTGATTTGTATTTCTCAAGTTGTCTCTGAAAATATGTAACATCGTTATATATACTTATTGAAAATATATAACATCATTATATATACTTACAATTGTTAGTACTAATATTTTGCAGTCTCTTTCCACCCACAACAATCACTATGGCCTGGGCCTCGACCCCCCTGTCCTTTTCCCTAAAACAGAACAGCTGGACATCACCCTAGACCATCGTATACTAGCACAACTCACCATTACTAGACAATGGTGTTATTTGAACGGAAGACACTACACAACTTGTCAAGTGACTTTAAAGTATGGAACATCGACATCTGTAATCGACGTTCAGTATGATGGTGAATGCACTTTAAGGTATCCACAACCAGTTGGCTTGTGTGGATTCAGAACATGCTAATTGCCCGAGAGGACCAGGTCTGGCTTTTGATCATGCTAATTGGATTCATCTACGAGGGACTCCCTCCGCGACACAACATCATCAACAAAATAGCCAAGTCACCAGTCAAACGGGTGTCTCAATTCTTGATGAAATTTTGTTACTTTTAAATAAGGAAATCACCAATAAATGTATTTTTTACTATTTTTGTAGAATGAAATTTTTTTACTTTTAAATAAGGAAATCACCAATAAATGTATTTTTCACAGTATTTGTTACAATTCACCAGTCAAATGGGTGTCACAATTATTGATGTTATATTTTTTACTATTTTTATAGAATGGATAAGTCTTAGATAGAAGAGGATGACCGAACGAGTAGTAAATACCTATGTGGAGTATCTAACTTTTTGGATTTCTCTTTTCAACATTCAGCGATTGGAGACAAGATTGTATGCCCTTATAGAAAGTGCACTAATGTATACCAGGTCACCAGACAGACTGCATTGAGTCATCTATTGTGGAATGGCTTCTTACAAAGCTATATTTCTTGGGCTTTTCACGAAGAAGATGTCGATGTTGAAATGGATGCTCCAACTGATCAGGGTGATTGTCTAGATGATGAAAATTTACAAGATATGTTGCATGATGTTTTTCTAAGTTTCAGTGAAGATGAACATATGGAAGGAGTAGAGTTGGCTACTGATCAACATTTAAATGCTGACAAATTTTATATCTTGTTAAAGGATTCTGAGACAGAATTATATCCAGGGTGTAAGAAACTTACCAAACTTGGTTGCATCCTAGAATTATATCACCTGGTTTGTCTTAATGCCTTGAGTAAGAAAACATCATCTATGTTACTTAAGTTCTTTAAAAAATGCTACCAGAAGGAGAACAATTACCTAATTCCTTTTATGAGCTGAAGAAGACAATAAAGGAGTTGGGATTACATTATGTGAAGATTCATGTTTGTCAAAATGGTTGCATGTTATTTTGGAAGGAGTCTGCTGATAAAGACATATGTGATACATGTGGAGAATCAAGATGGCTAACGACTTCAACACCAGATGATGATGATGAGGAGCTAGTAAACAAACCCAGAAGAACACCTGCCAAAGTGCTCAGACACTTTCCACTTATACCACGGCTGAGGAGGTTGTTCATATCATCAAAAACCGCTTCCTTAATGAAGTGGCATGCAAAATAATATGAAAAAGATGACAAGTTAAGACACTTGGTAGATTCACCTGCATGGAAAATATTTGATGTTATGCATCCAAAATTTGTTGTAGATGCTAGAAATATTTGATTGGGACTTGCCACTGACATATTTAATCCTTTTGGGACAATGAGTAATTCTCATAGTACATGGCCTGTTGTAATTATTCCATATAATTTACCTCCTTGGTTGTGCATGAAGCAACAATATTTTATGTTATCCCTACTAATTTTTGGACCATCTTCGCCACAGAATATAGATGTTTACTTGCGTCCATTGATTGATAAGCTGGAAGAACTATGGAGTATTGGTGTACAACATATGACGCTGGAGCCAAGGAATTCTTTCAGATGCGTGCTTCTTTATTATGGACTATTAGTGATTTTCCAGGATATGCACATCTATCTGGTTGGAGTACTAAAGGCTACAAAGCATGTCCTTATTGTAATAAAGATACTGTCTCACATTGGTTGCCACATAGCCGTAAAGTTTGTTACAAAGGACACTGTAGGTTTTTGCCAGCTGGCCACAGATTCCGGAAAGAAGCTAAGGCATTTGACGGTGAGCAAGAATTTAGGAGTCCACCTAAACCTCCTTCTAGAGCTGAAATCTTGTCACAATTGTATGGCGGAAGCATTGTAATTGGTAAGAAAAGGCCGAGAGGAAAAGATTCGACACACAATTGGGATAGGAAAAGCATATTCTTCGAGCTACCATATTGGAAATCTAACATTGTAAGGCACAATCTGGATGTCATGCACATTGAGAAGAATATATGTGAGAGTATTGTTGGAACATTGCTAGGTCTGAAGGATAAAAGTAAGGACAACTTGAATGCAAGGAAGGATTTGGAGGATATGGGAATTAGATTTCCGCTTCATCCACAAATTTTTGGCACACATTCCATACTACCTCCATCTTGCTATACGATGAGAAAATAAGAAAAAAAATCATTTTGCAACCTCCTAAAATCTGTCAAAGTTCCAGATGGGTATGCATCTAATATATCTAGATGTACACAGCCAACAAATTAGAAAATGCTACCAATGAAAAGTCACGATTATCACGTGTTGATGCAACAACTTCTACCATTAGCTGTCACAATGTCTTTGCCCAGTAAGAATACTAAGTCATGTATTATTAATCTTTGTTGCTATTTTCAGAGATTGTGTACTAAAGTCATAGATCTAAATGATTTTGCTGCATTGGAAAATTCAATAGCTGTGACACTTTGTGAGATGGAGAAAATTTTCCCTCCATGTTTTTTTTGACATAATGGTGCATCTATTAGTCCATATCATTTTTGAAGCTAAGATAGACGGCCCTGTTCAATATCGTTGGATGTATCCAATTGAAAGGTAACTTTTCATACGTCGTGATGACTTCACCTATTGGAGTTTAATTTTTCATAATATTTTTGCCAACTTTGTTATCAGGTATCTGCAGACCCTAAAAGGATATGTTTGTAATAAAAGATATCTAGAAGGATCAATAGCAGAAGGATATATAGCTGAAGAGTGTCTTACTTTTTGTTCAAGATACTTGGATGGAGTTGAAACAAAATTAAATTTGGCCAAATAGAAACGATACTGACAAAATAAATTTGGAAAACGAGCCAACACATGACAGTGATGATTGGTCGATTTTCTCGACAATAGGTCATGGTGTTGGTAAAATGATAGCATGTGTCTTGGACGAACATACATTGCAACAAGCCCATAAGCATGTACTATTCAATTGTGACGCAGTTGAACCCTACATTAAGTAATTTAGTGACAATTGTCTTCTATTATTAAAATAGTATTACATATTCCAATTACATATTGCACATATTTTGTTTTCAGGAAGCACTATGATATCATTAGGCTAAAACATCCTCATAAGTCCTTAAAGGAGGTATAGAGAATACATAGTAACTCATTTGATGGATGGTTTAAGGAACATGTAAGTTAATTTGTCATAATTAAATTTGTTATGCTTCATGATTAAATACTAACAAACTTTTCTTGTGTTAGATTGGGACACTCCTAAGAACAGAGATGGTGGATGATAAAATCAAGTTTCTTTCTCAAGGTCCACATCAATTGGCCATTAAGTACAAGGGCTACATTGTCAATGGTCACAGATTCGATACCAAAGAAAAAGTTTGACATCTAACAACACAAAATAGTGGAGTCTTTCTAGTAGCTAAGACTGATTGTTATGCTAAAACCACTGACCACAATCCAATTACTAGAGATGTTACCTACTATGGTGTTTTGAAGGATGTTATTGTACTCAATTATTATGAACACTTTAAGGTGACATTATTTAAGTGTGATTGGGTGGACATCTACTCCAAGAGGACAATCAAGCATGATGAACATGGGTTGACTCTTGTTAATTTGAGACAACTTCAATCAACTGGAGAACCGTATGTAGTGGCATCTAAAGTTGGACAATTATTTTATGTAGAAAATGTCACTACAAAAGGGTGGCATTTTACTGTAAAGATTCCCCCACGAGATACGTTCAACATGGAAGATCCATCTTGTAGTGAGACTGTCGAAGCTTATGTGCAAGGTGAACCTAGAGACGGGCCATCAATGACAACAGAGGATGAAAATGCAGACTGTGACATAGTTAGATTGGATATGGAAGGAATTATTGTTGATAGTTCAACAATTGAGAAAGACCAATCCCAAATTCAGCAGGATGATGAAAGTGTATATCAAAGTGATGAGGATGACAGTTTTGAATGAGAAAATTACAAAGTAGCAACCAATGTTTATTTTAGTTTGTTGTTATTATTTGACTTATATATGCCTATTTTTTTGGCATGAAGTTTCCACTGTCTGAAATGTATCTGTTATATTTTTGTCGCATGCTTCTATGTGTGTTGGATTATCTCACATATTCTCGAGAGAGAAGGTTATCTGATCAGCTCCTTCGATGTATTGTAGCCTAGACAAAGTGGTATCTAAAAGTAGTATCTAAAGTAGTATGTTCTACTTCAATTCTGATGTCCAACTTACTAACAATGATGATCACCTTTTGCCTTGCCTTAATGTAGGTGTATGCAATCAGAGTTTCATTTTTATGCAATCCTCTTCACTAACACTGCTTCTAGCTCTGCTGTTACTGATATGTTGACAATGACTTCATGTACCCCTGCAGTTTTGCATCCTAATTTCTCTACAGAGGTACATTAAGTCTTTCTCAACATGTCAGAACTATGCTCTGGTGGAGAATTCTATGAAGAAGCCTCAAGAAAGAATGGTTTCTCCAAGAGATTAAAGGCCATTCTTGAGAGATAAGGTTGTCTGATTAGCTATGTTGATGTATTGCAGCCTAGCCAAAGTAGTATGTAAAAGTAGTATCTAAAGTAGTATGTTCTGCTTCAATTCTAATGTTATACTTACTAACAATGATGATCACCTTTTGCCTTGCCTTAATGTAGGTGTATGCAATCAGACTTCATTTTTATGCAATCCTCTTCACTAACACTGCTGCTAGCTCTATTGTTACTGATATGTTGACAGCGATTTCGTGTACCTCTGCAATTTTGCATCCTAATTTCTCTACAGAAGTACATGAAGTCATTGTCAACATGTCAGAACTATGCTCTAGTGGAGAAGTCTATGAAGAAGACTCAAGGAAGAATGGTTTCTCCAAGAGATTAAAGGCCATTCTCGAGAGATAAGGTTGTAAATGTCTTTTTGCTTCCTACTCTAGAAAGTCTTCTTGCATGTTTTGCAATTACTAGTTTTTTTCATGTGGTGGTTTCCATGACTGGTGATGGTGTCAATGATGCACCTGCTCTGCAAATGGCAGACATTGGTATTGCCATGGGGATTTCTAGAACTGAGGTGATTATATTCACTATGGGAATTTGTATATCTATCTTCTTGTCTTTTAGTAATTATTATCGATAATGATGTTTCTTCTCTTTTTATGTGTCAGTCCAGGTTGCCAAGGAGGCTTCAGACATGGTTCTTGCTGATGATAACTTCAGTACAATATTTATTGCAGTTGATGAAGGGAGATCTATCTATAACAACATGAAGGCCTTCACTAGGTTCTGCTCTTATTAATCATTTTATGCTTTCTTACCTTACTAAAATTCTTTCAACTTATTATGTATAGACTATAGTTTTATGAGAACACTGGACAAGATTGAGTTTGATTATAATCTTTTGCTTTTACATAATTGTCAAGATTGTCAGCTTTGCCCCCTTTCTATAATCTGCTTAGTTGTGTGCATAGCTAAATGTCTAAAGCTTTGCTACGTGGCAAACTCTGTTTAGCTGACATAATATGAATGGTACATTTGAAATTATCACCCTTGTCAAACCTATTAGGAATGGTGAGAAGGTGGGTTCTTGTGAGGCTGCCCTTCTTGCAAAGCTCGGCATTAGGCCCTTCTCATATGGAATGGTTGTGATGTCAGTTTATGACAGTGGATCTGTATTCAGCCCTGAGGTCCTTGACCTTACTGAAGATGATCTTATTTATAAATTTGGAAATGGTGCTATCTTCCCTAATACTATCTTATAGCATGCTAGTGATGTAAGTTTTTTTGTCTTACATTTGCATGCAAGTGCTCAACCTTTTGCTCACTTCATGGCAGGATCCTAGCAAGTTTGCAGTTTTTACTACCCCTGCTGCTACTTTAGGCTATGCACTTGCACCTGCGGCTTCTGCTGCCAAGGTGGAAGAGAAGAAGGAAGAACCTACCGAGGAATCTGATGACTTTATGGCTAAATTATCATATGCTATCACTACAGCTGAGAAGAAGGATGAACCTTCATTGCAGTGTAGCTGATCTAATCCTACAGAAGCTCACAACTACTTGGAATGCTAGAATGGAGCTGTATGTTTTTGTAAGAAAATGAGTTTGTATTCCTTAGGGGGTCTCCAAGTGCAAATTGATTTGATATCCAGTTAGTGATCATGTCTAGAATATGTACCATATATAGTCATATGTGATGGTGTTGTATTGAATATAAGGGGCAAGGTAAAATGTCCTCCCCATGTAATTTTCATTTGATTATAAATAAAAAAGTTCAATACTTCTGGAAAAATGTGTTCGGCTTCAATTGGCATTCAATTAGAAAACTTGATCATGAACTACAAATTGACTAACTAAAATCCATAAAAAATTAGTAATGCAGAACTAGTGTGTCATTACTGGCTTTTTTCATAAGCCACTACATTCAATCAAAACCGTTTTATACACCAACATTATACAAAATAGTGGCATTTGTATAAAAGCCAAATGATGGATAGTGGCTTTTCTATAAATGCCAAATGATGGTTTAGTGGCCTTTATGTGGCATTTATTCGAAGCCACTAAAGCCAAACATTTAGTGGCTTTTACAACTTAAGCCACTATCTTCCTAGTGGCATTGGCACTAGAGGCATTTTTTTAAATGTCAACAAATGCCGCTAAACATGTTTACTGGTTTTTTTTTCTAGTGGCATTTTTGAAAGGCCGCTGATGTGAATGTTTGTTATAGTGCTATAAAGTGAATATGACTATCACAAAGTGTATATATATATATATATATATATATATATATATATATATATATATATATATATATATATATATATATATATATGACTTGCCCAAACCTACATACCATTTCTGGATGTAAGATTGAGAAGGACCAATCCCTGTAGGGAAGGTTATAGGTGGTCAATCCCCAGGAGGAAGACCACAGGGCACCAAGAGAGGTGAACCATAAGGTACCAAGCTTAGTATGGAGAAGGTAGCCTAAAGTCCCTTACAAGGACTAAACCCTAAGAGAGGGTAACCCAGAGGATGAGTAAAAGAAGGTTGGGAAGTTATATTGAAAATGTAATCTTGGATTGTTAACACTATTTGATGTAATTAGGTTGTTATGAAATGTGTGCATGTTATTGGTTGCCACCACATACCAGTATATTCTTTATACTGACCGACGTTTTATTTGTTAGTATTTTAGGAATAATTGAAAAAGGACAATAGTAAAATTATATTTGAAGAATAAAGACAATTAAAGAAAGGAGGATTTAGTTAATAGAACTCTACATTGGGTAAAGTTCTAATCTCTTATTTTTGAAAGGTATGTGAAAAGTAAATTTGTATCTTGCTTTAAACTTAGTATTTGGTAGAATTTATTAATTATTTTTTATTATTTGCAAAACCATTGATCGAATTTTGGGATAGCAGCACTAGCTTCTTGGTCTTCCTTGATTGGGGGTTACTGAGTGGTGGGGTTGCTACAATTGGTATTAGAGCATGGTTTTCCATTTAATCTGTAATAATTATTAAATTTTACAAACTCTTTAGAACCCAGGGGAGTTATGAGAGAATTTTACAATGATGGAGGTGTTTAGAAAATGATAAAAATCTGGGGGCTAGCAAGATTTTCCTCCACCCCGCTAGTCGTTCTATGAGGACTCCCAAAATCTGTGTGACTGCTTTGCCAAAATTCGAGGTTTTGACTCGAAATAAGATACCTTTAGGTCTTCTCATCTAATTTCGGCCCTTCTTTATCTCTTTTTCATGGAACAACTTTAAGTGCTTAGGGTTTCTCTCTCTCCATCCCTCCTGAGTTTAGGGTAAGCACAATAAGAAATAAGGAATCCTCCATCAAATAATAAAAAGCATGTAAGAAAGATGTCATGGACATAGGCCTAAATGATGAAACCTAGACTGAGTTTAGTTACATGCTTAGGTTGCATGGCCTGTGTTGCAATGCCCTTGGATACCCCTCAGGAGAACACTGAGTTTAGACCATCTTTTAGGAAGATGAGGAGAGGGATAGCCTTGGAGGAAGAAGCCTCTAGGGAAAGGAGGACACCTAATGTATCCTCTAAGGATGATGCATAACCCAACACCTTAAGCAGTAGTTAGAGAAAGAGAGAAGAAATGATGAGTTGGATATCATAGTTGACCATACATGTGTGTATGTGGGTTAGACATGCATGCTTTACATAGATGTTTTGAGTATGCATGAGAAACATAGACTATGTGTGGTTTTTTCACCCCTATTTCCTGGTGGTGACCTGAACTTGGGTGGGTCATGTTTGTTGAGGGCGAGGGATCTCTCCCTGATTGAGAAGGTTAGTGGTGACCAAATGGGAACTCTAACAGGCATATGTGAGCAGAAAGAGGTATGCACCTACGTAGAAGTGAGTGGCAGCAGGTTATTAGACCTAAGCTAGAAGGGTTATGCCTGATAGTTTATGAGATAAGCATGTAGAGCTTTGGATGATCTTAGTCAGCCATAAGTTTTGATAGTATGTTTTATCTAGGTAGGGATAGATGTGTATCCTTAAGAGCTTGACCCATCTTCTGAGAGAGAACATGTAGTAGTAGGACTAGTTTTAGGTTTATCTCTAGAGAGAGAGTGAGACCCTGATGAAGAAGGTTGGAGACCTAGCCTCCAAGGCATGAGGAATCATGAGGAGGTTTGGCATGATATGGCCTAGAATAGATAACCCTGAGTAGATGTATGAAGTTGCTTCATGTCATCATACCTTAGATGCCTTTAGAGGAACCAAACCCTAAAAAAAAAGAGTCTTCTGGTGTAGGTATACAGATGATATAAGTGCCTACCTTTTAGGTGTAGGAAAGAAAGTTCCAAAGACCCTAAAGAGGTATGGTATGATAACAAGTGGTGAGGCCTCACACCCAATTGGTTTTCCTTGTGTAGGATTCTAAGGTTTGTTCACATGGAATAGGAAGTATATGCCATATCATGTATAGGTTTGGTTCATGTTTGAGCAGCTGAGCATGTAGTTGATGCATAAGAGGTGAACCTAGGGTTCCTAGACCAAAGACGGGAAGTAGCAGTACCTGGTGTACATAATACTCATGAGGCTGAGTGAGTTCATAAGGAATTAAGCATGGCACCCCCCTACTTGTATTAGAGCAAAAGGAAACCCCACTTGAACTAAGATATATGTTTGATGAGCCACTTATACAAGTTGGTGACTTATGTATGTATGATATGGATCCAAACTTGAGGATTGATGAACAAGTATGACATACCAAGGAACTTAGAATCGTTTGATAGGTTGTCGTCTTGCTATCCATGTGCATAGGTATCCAGATGGGGGTATGCATATACATGATGATATAGGATTTGGATGCTAAGATATTTTGTGACCTCTGTAGTGTTAGTTTTCTCTTGTCCTAGGATAGGACCCTTCGGGTAGGAGTGAGTTCGAACTCTAGTTTAAGTTGGAGGTAGCCTTAGAGGTCACTTATAAGAGTTGGGTGAGCTAAGTGTAAGATCACATAGTATGAGCATGAATCTATAGACGCATGTGTGACCATCTCTCAGGAGCATGAGGATATGTTGCCATGAAGGTAGCTTGTATGGGGCCAGACCGAGTTTGGTAGGTCGCCATGATTCCTATGAAGGAATGCAAGGTTAACCATGAGTGCCCAAAAAGATGATAGAAATTCAGGTGAGGATTCAAGGATGAGATATGCATGAGTATCAACAAAGGAACCACAAGCTATAGTAGAATCCTAAGTCAATACTAAGGTCAAGTAGGAATAAGACCAATGGGAGTAGGAGTTGTCTGTTCCCTGAATGCACCAGACCATAGGTTCAGGAGGTAACGACTGCCTTTTCCCGAGGCCCATGGGTTAGGAGGTTGGCCACCTTTATGAGTTCATGGGGCCTAAGGGGTAAGTGTGAGAGGCACTCCCTGGATGCATGAGGGTAAGATCACCCCAAAAGTACCGGTACCCTAGAGACCTTGAGGAAATGACTAAGGATTGTACATAAGAGTGATGTTAAGACCCCAAAGGTAATGGGAAAAATCTTCCCAAGGGTGTAGACATAGAGATGAGATGTTCATGGTGTGGCGTCTTGAGAAGTATGTTTCAACTTAGACTGGAAAGTGTAATGGTAATGTGTAATGCACCATCTCTACTCCTGGAGTGGAATGAGCTCTATATTTGGACTACAGCCAAATGCTTATTTCATCTTGTTATGGATGTGAGAGATAGGATAAAATGCATGCCATATACTAAGGATAAAGGCGATAAATGTTGAAACCTTTCTATGATGATTGATGATTGATGATGGAAGAAGTACCACACCCTTTTGGAAGTATATTGGATGGATGGGATGAAAGTATAGGTGGATTAAGGTAATCATGAGATGAGTACATACTCATCAAGAGCGATTTGGATTTTATGAGTTACAAATTTGGGTTTGATAACCGAGACGATCCAATCAAGAGCTCAAAGTTTTCCTAACTCAGATAGACCTAAAACCTTGATAAAGATGATGAGTGGAGTATATGAAGGTTTATGTCTTCACCATCACCTAGCACATAAGGAAGCTAATGTGGTAATAGAATGTTCACAACTGGAAATAACTCAAGTGTGTAGCTATCTTGTCTAGCCAGTGGAGAGGGCTAGAAGAGGTTGCTAGGTGGACCATATGATCATTGGAAGACTAGACCTATGGGGCTAACATTTAGATACAAGCAGACCTTTTGGTCAAGTTAGTGGTTGCCCGGTTAGCCTAGAGCTTGATGAGATGAAAGGTTTGTTAGGGGAACCTCAGATGCACCTCTCAGAATGAGTAGGTGGTGGAACCCACTACTAGAGTGTTTTAGGGTTTCTGAGGATTTGCCTTTGAAGAATCATGTCATGCAAGAAGATCATGATTCTAAGTACACCACACACCCTCGTACTACCAATATGGTTAAGGTTTGTAGCATTATCTTAGAGGCCTAGAATGAGGAAGGATGTAGAGGAGCATGTGGCCAGTTTCCACACATGCCAGAGGGTGAAGGATGAACTCTAGTAACCCCATGAATTGCTATAGAGGATTGGAATTTCTTGAGTGGAATGGGAGAAGATTAACATAGACATTGTGCTCAGGACTGAGAGAGGTCATGATGCAATATGGGTTATGGTAGATCACCTTACCAAGTCAGCACTTTTATTTTCCTAAGAGACCATACACAATATGGTAGATCTAGTTGAACTATATATGTGAGAGAGGTGGTTCGACTACAAGATGATATGAGTTTAAGTGTTCTTGAGCATGACTTTCAGTTCACTTCCATGTTGTAGAAGTAAGTACATGAAGAACTTGATACTAGAAGTTTAAGTACAACATATCACCCTCTGAGTGTTGGATAGTCAAAATAGTATGATCCAAACCATATAAGGTTTGATGAGAGCATATGTGCTCGTTTGGGGTGGATCATGGAAGCAGTACTTGCCCCTAATTGAGTTTCTTGTTATGACAGCTACCACAACCAGTATCAGGAAGTATGAAGCTCTTTATGTGAGGATGTGTCATTCACTGCTTCATTAGGACGATGTTAGTGAGAAGACATTGTAGAGGCCAGAGAAACCACAATTGTATGTTGAATGTGACATCCCCAAATTTTCTAAAACTTAATATAATGTGTGACGTCCAAATTGAAATCTCACCTCAGCGAGAATCCTAATTTAAACACCCCACACTAGGCTAAGAAGAAGAAAATCAAGGGACTCAGAAGGAAACAATCAGTAGCACATGCACATGAACAATAATAAAACCATACAAAACATGTTCACCATTCAACATATAATTACAACATGAATTGTTAAAACATTTGATATTACATATTGAACAGTAAACTTCTACATATGCATGTACTACCACTAAACAACAAGATCTAAAGACAATAGGTCCACCTATACATCAGCTCGCCACACAACTCTCACCTATCATGGATCTTCAAGTGCATAACTAAAACTTAAACAAAAGATTACATGTGGTACATGTCAGCACAATATTCAAGAATATTGTACTGAGTACGCTGACATGTCTTTTATTTACCTCTCATTATATCTTGTCAATAAGATAAAGCTAATACTTGGCAGTAATAGAATAATATAACAAAAGTATCTTTTAGGCATATTTTCCATTATATCTTTCATGCATTGACCGCCGAAGGTTGAATGCATTAAGGCCTTTATGTTCACTACCAAAGAGTTAGATCATATGTACAATGTGACTACTACCAAAGAGTTGGGTCAGACCACTACCAAAGAGTTGGGTCATATATACAATGTGACCACTACCAAAGAGTTGGGTCACTTCCAAGCACACTGCTAAAGAGTTGGTGCTTTCATATAATGGAACAGAATAAATTATGTTTGATGTGTTCATAGCAATAAGTATGGAAAATAAAGCAACATATCATACAAGAACAATCATTTCAATCAATACCATATGCCAAGTCTTTACTACCATATAACACAAGCATATTGTATAATAAGCCAATTAAGAGGTAATAGCATACCTTGATCACATATATCCTAATCACATATCACATTCCTGATGTCAACTATGTATCCCAGGTCAAACCCTGATCAAGACAAGATCATATACTATCATCAGATTCCCATCAACATTTCTCATCTTACTCTTCTTATTATCTATGATTGATGTTACTGGTGTTGTATTCCAGATTATGATCAATAATCTAATTATTTGATTACATATGATTATGTGTACATATTAACTCTAGATTATATTCATTTAGCATATTAGGGTTTTATATCACATGAAGAGTCATTAACATGTTTCCATTAATTCCATATATATAAACTAATCAAAGAGTTACATATTATCTTCTAATGACTGATATGAGGTTACTCTGTAAATTCCATCATTTATTGTGCATGTATGCATTTATTGCATTTTAATTAGGGTTATTAGCCTTAATTAGCCATATGGAGCAAATTACATAATTTCGTGCATCGACATGACCAAAACTGACATCATATGCGTTATAAACATAATTATGAATCTACTGACATTTTTTCATAATTTTATATCATCAATTGATATTTATTACTCATGGACTAAGCATTATACATCTTACATGATGCCATCGATATTAGTTCTTCAAAAGCATGATATCATGCTTTCATTGTGTTCTACACATATTTCTGAACAATTTTGCATATTATATGTATTTTTCTAATAAACAAGCTATTTACTACAAATTATACAAGATCTAGGCATTATTGAGGTATTTACCTTCATTAGGCCAATCCCGTCACGCCACGTGGCTAGCAAGGTTGGCAAAGCTCCTTTAGTTGTTTCCACTCAGACCCGCTTGGTTCATCATCAAACTGCCCAATTTTTCTGCTCTAGATCCAGTTTGCTGGCTGCCCCTTTTCTGCCTGAATCGCTCTGTGCGATGTTCCTATTCTCCGTGTTGCACACACCCTCTATTTTCTGGGGCGCCGCCGCACGGGCGACCTTCAATGAAGAGAAAGGGGATCTCTAGGCCTCCATTTCTAGATATAGCTTTCTATATAGGTTCGCGACCTCCTCACCTATGCTCCTGGCTTGGACAGACCTTTCGGGGATCTGTGAAGCTTGATCTAGCCGAGCTTTGCAAGTCCTCTCCGCCGTCGCTAGGGAGACTTTAGCGAGCAATCCGTCCATGCAAGCTCCTGCATCATCGATTTGGTTGCTTCCACAAGCTTCATCATGGTCTTGGGGTGGCATTCAGTTTCTGAATTCAGCCTCAATGCCTCCAGATCCCCATATCCACAAGCAATCCAGCCATGGACGCCGCTGGCATTCTCTCACAAGAACACCACCCTTCTCTAACCTCAAATCATTGTAGAAGCACTCACGAAGCCACGAGGAACTCGATCAAGGCTTCCAACTTTGGTGGGGAATCCCTGGGGTGGTTCTCCAAACTCTACCTTATTCTACAACATGTTCCTTTCTACGGCCTATACATGCTGGTGGAGAGGCGGGATTGGGAAATAAGATGCTGCTCCCAGCACTGGTCGCGGGAAGACTATTTGAAGGGGTCAGTCTACTCATCTCAGCGATGCAAAGATAACTGCTTAGTCACTTCCTCTTTTGGATGCACGTCTAGAGATCATGGTGGCGTGGATACTCACGTGCCACTCTACTCCCATGACTCCTCTAGATCCGGAGCTTGGAGGTGATCTGAGGGCCGTCCAATCTACATCCAACAGCTACCAAGGAACTCGCCCAAAGTAGGATCCAGGGCTCACTCGAGTTGAAGGCCTCAACCACCTGATTAGTCATGAATGGCCATGATTTGACTATACAATCTGCTCTCAAACAATGGGGTGTGTGACACCAGACTACACCCAACTTAGGTCTATAAATCCTCAAATATACACATTATTATACAACATTCAAACATACATAACTTCTTCTAGGAATACCCAATCACCACCAAATTTTAAACATAGATTCCTCACCACTCAAGATACCTTATACTCAAATTTGGTGATAAAACTCATCTATTTGGTCATTATAGTAAATTCCTCAAGAAGGAATTAAAAAGATATATCTTAATCATGATGTCAACCTCACCTCAACACACCTACTTTGTCAAAAGCTTGGAACTCTTAATATACCTCAACCATATGATTTCACTTATGTCATTGGACATTTAGGATTCCAAAAGTCCACTCCATCACATCCTACACATCTTAAAAGAAATTTCGTCCTCGGGATTAAGCCAGAAATCCAGTCGTTCACATCATATACATCTTAAAAGAACTTTCATCCTCGAAAGTACGCCATACTCATACTTCTAGGGAAAACCTTATCTTGCTCTCATCCACATGTAGGCACCATTCTATGTGTAACATATCCACAAAGGTTACCTAGAACCATGTATCCAAAGCAATATTAGGAGGTTTCAAAGGCATCAAGGGTGAAACCTCACTCCATAGAAGGCTCAAACAAGGGTTTAGAAGCTTAGGTTATGTCATTACATATCTCATATGTTAGATTTTCTTCCTTATATTTATCCATGCATTAGGGTTCCCACATCATATTGCCATGTTCTAAAGGAGTTAACTAAGATTAACTCATACATCAAGGTGTCATCAACATTTTATTTAGCTAATTTTTAGAACATGTTCAACATTAGCATATGTCTTTTAGGTGGGAGTTAACTAAAGTTAACCCACTTTATCCATCTAGATCATATCAAGGTGTCATATTCGTTATGTTGTGCTAACTAAAAAACTATATCTTTCATCTTTATTAAGCACTAAGATTAACACCTCATGTAACATGTTTCATTCATATGATCTCATTTATTGCTCATAATGAATTGTGACATTTACTAGTGATTTCATCACTTGATTCACCAACTATATCACAATATCATCATTATTCATTGCATATGGTTAACCATGCATGCATTGATATCTATTAAACCATCTCTAGGCATCCATCATATCATGTCCATATGCCAATCTCAAGACTATCACATTATTACATGTACTATATCATGGTTGTGATAAACAAACTTATATGAGTGGCTTGTCAAACGTGTACTAAAACTTTATCTAGTCCAACTGAGGTTCTTTTGATGCATATCATGAGGGTAGTGCCATGCTCAGTCCCTCTGAGCTAACTCAACTCTATGAGTATCTCATATACATATACTTTCTCTTCTCTTTATTAGCCTAGGGTTCTCAGATTACCTCATTGGCACTAGTGATAGCCTTACAAGCTCTAGCCACATAAGCACAAACCGAAACATGCTATGACATACTCTTCATAGGTCTCTAACCATGAAACATCTTACCCAAAGCTCTCTTATATACACCACTAGATTCCTATGTGGGAAACCACCAACCCGAGCATGAGGCTTCACAAAAACTAACATAGCTACCTCCTCCAGGGTCTTGGGCTCTCTCCCTCACCCAGATGGTAGACACTCATATTCATGTTCACATGCACATATATAACAAGCCTCTCTCTATCTCTAGGGTTTGGTCCTCCCAAGGACATCTAGGGTTCAAGAAAACTATAGGAATCATGCATAAAGCAACTCATCTCAATCACTCAGGAGTATTCTAGTTTTGGACATATCATATCACATATTTCTCATATCTTGAAGTCTAGGTTCTCTGACCTTCTCCCTGTCAGTCTCACTCTCTTTGGAGCTAACCCTGAAACTAGTACTAACACTAGAGGTCCTCCTTCATAAAAGAGATAGGCTCATGTTGATCCACATCTTATCTTAACTTAACAAGTCTTATCTCATAAAAATCCTAGTTACATGCATCATCAAAACTTATCTTGCATCCTAAAAACTGAACTTAAGTCCTCAAAGACAAACATATATCAACATAAACCGTCTTATATCATCTATATAAGACCTACATCATATCATCAAAACTTATTTCATCTATTTCATCTATCATATATTCCAAACAAGGCTCTAAACATCTAATCTGGAACTACTCTCTCATCTATATTGATGTCATTCACTTTCACTTAGGTTGCATGACCGTCTCCTACTTGTACATGTGTGGGGACACATTTTTTAATACATATATATGATAAAATATTATATAGTTTTTCTCCAATAAAACATGCGTCAGAGAAAACTATCAAGGTTCGATCTGATTGGAATCAAAAACCAAATCCAAAAAATGAGTGTCCCACACATGGTAGAGAGTACACTGTCATGAAAATTGGTGAAAAGGGTGAGAACATGGTGTAGACTAGTGTAGCTACCCTAGACAATGAGCGTTATATGTCTAGGATTTCCCTTCCCTTGATGCATGTCATTTCCAAATAATGCAATGTCCCATACCACTGCACTATAAGGAAAGAATGACATCTAAGGATCTACTATACAACAAGCACTAGTCTAGACCTAGTTCTCAGACATCTAGGTGCTAACCTAGAGGCTAGGTCAAATCTAGTCTCTAAAAGATGACTAATCTAACCCTAAAATATTATTAAGTTCAATGTTCTTTAGTTTTGCATTGCATAATGAGAAAATGTCAGACTTTGCTATTGTTCATGCTATGATACCACCTGTGACGTCCCCAAATTTTCTAAAACTTAATCTAATGTGTGACGTCCAAATTGAAATCTGACCTCAGCAATAATCCCAATTTAAATACCCCACACTAGGCTATGAAGAAGAAAATCAAGGGAGTCAAAAGGAAACAATCAGTAGCACATGCACATGAACAATAATAAAACCATACAACACATGTTCACCATTCAACATATAATTACAACATGAATTGTTACAACATTTGATATTACATATTGAACAGTAAACTTCTACATATGCATGTACTACCACTAAACAATAGGATCTAAAGACAATAGGTCCACCTGTACATCACCTCACCACACAACTCTCAACTATCATTGATCTTCAAGAGCATAACCACAACCTAAACAAAAGATTACATGTGGTACATGTCAGCACAATATTCAAGAATATTGTACTGAGTACGCCTACGTGTCTTTTATTTACCTCTCATCATATCTTGTCAATAAGATAAAACTAATACTTGGCAGTAACAGAAGAATATAACAAAAGTATACTTGAATAAGAATGTTTATTAACAAAAGAGAACACATATCTTTTAGGCATATTTTCCATTATATCTTCCATGCATTGACCATCGAAGGTTGAATGCATAAAGGCCTTTATGTTCACTACCAAAGAGTTAGATCATATGTACAATGTGACCATTACCAAAGAGTTGGGTCATATGTACAATGTGACCACTACCAAAGAGTTGGGTCGCTTCCAAGCACACTGTCAAAGAATTGGTGCTTTCATATAATGGAACAGAATAAATTATGTTTGATGTGTTCAAAGCAATAAGTATGGAAAATCAAGCAACATATCATACAAGAACAATCATTTCAATCAACATCATATGCCAAGTCTTTGCTACCATATAACACAAGCATATTATATAATAAGCCAATTAAGAGGTAATGGTGTACCTTGATCACATATATCCTAATCACATATCACATTCCTGATGTCAACTATATATCCCAGGTCAAACCCTGATCAAGACAAGATCATATACTATCATCAGATTCCCATCATCATTTCTCATCTTACTCTTCTTGTTATCTATGATTGATGTTACTGGTGTTGTATTCCAGATTATGATCAATAATCTGATTATTTGATTACATATGATTATGTGTACATATTAACTCTAGATCATATTCATTTAGCATATTAGGGTTTTATATCACATGAAGATTCATTATCATGTTTCCATTAATTCCATATATATAAACTAATCTCAGAGTTACATATTATCTTCTAATTAGTGATATGAGGTCACTCTATAAATTCCATCATTTATTGAGCAAGTATGTATTTATTGCATTTTAATTAGGGTTATTAGCCTTAATTAGCCATATGAAGCAAATTACATAATTTCGTGCATCAACATGACCATAACTAACATCATATGCATTATAAACATAATTATGAATCTACTGACATTTTTCCGTAATTTTATATCATCAATTGATATTTATTACTCATGGATTAAGCATTCTACATCTTACATGATATCATCAATATTAGTTCTCCAAAAGCCTAATATTATGATTTCATTGTGTTCTACGCATTTTTCTGAACAATTTGGCATATTATATGTATTTTTCTGATAAATGAGCTATTTACTATGAATTCTACAAGATCTAGGTATTATTGAGGTATTTACCTTCATTAGGCCAATCCCATCGTGCCACGTGGCTAGTATGGTTGGCAAAGCTCCTTCAATTGATTAATGTAATGACCCCGCCTCCCGGTAACCCCCAATTAAGGGAGACCAGAAGGTGAGAGCCATTATCCCAATTAACAGGATCAAAGGTTCGACAAATAATCAATAACAATTATTAAATTCTACCAACTATACTGAAATATGGGAAAAAAAATAAAAACTTTGCATACCTTTTGAAAACTTGGATCTCTAAACTTCTATCCACATATGAATTCTACTCTAACTAATCCTCCTTGTATTTTAATTCATGTATTTCATAATATGATGATTTACTATTTGTCCTTTTGGCTTGTACCTAAAACGCCGACAAACAAAACGTCGGTCAGCATAAAGCTGGTATGTGGGGGAAACAATAATCATGCAACTATAATAAAAATGTAATCAGTCAATTATGATTTAAACAAACAACGTTACCTTTTCTGCATAACTACTCAATCCCTACATACCCTAGCCTCTGCATTGTCCCTGCAGTAGACCTGGATGCTACCTTCCTTATGGTAGATCCCTATTAAACCCCTCATGATCCCACCTAATAGGTGAACCAGTTTCTAAGGTTGAGTCACATGGCACACCCATTGGTAGACCACTCCTTAACTTATGGCATGCTAAAGAGTCTCATGGCACTACTCGTGGGTAGCCCAATTTCTAACTCATGATAACCTAGACTTTGCTCTTGGTTACCCCTTTTTAGCCTTTACAAAGCCACAGAGGTTGACCAGGATCTGAGCCAGTCATGTATGCACATTTATAGTGATAATCATAGTCACTTTATAGTTGCATGAAATAAATAGGCATCCAACAGTTATTTCCAAGCAACTGATAAAATGTTCGAGAATCGCCGTGAAAATAGAGCGATTATTCATAAGCGTAACCACATACCTGTCAAGCTGATTTGAGACAGAATAACCCATACAAGTAAGAAATCCAAGCAAGCACTCATACAAGATCCTGAAATAACCATACAATTTCCTTTTATTACTCAGGTCATCAAGATCTATTAAACCTAGCTCGCTTCCTAGGGTTTCTAGTTCACTTTTAGGGTTTCCATTATAATTAGGGTTTCCCTTCATCTTTTACTATTTTAAACCCTAATTTTATACCATTACTCATAAACCCTTATTATCTTATCTATTCTTCAATATTAAGGTTATCTTTTAACAACATATAACCCTAATTTTGTTTTAAGGCACAATTAAAAGTCCATTAAGCCTCTTTTACATTAAAGCTACTATTTTTATCCTTTTAATCCATGACAAGATCATTATGCTAATTTTTCATCAATTCATAGTTTATTATAATCTAAATCACATATGAGCTCTATTCGTCATTAATTCTACCTTTTTATTCATTAGAAAACCCTAATTACTACATTAAGCATCTTTATTCACAATTAGAAACTTTTATACTCAAAATAGCTTAGAATTATCATATTTTTACTTTAATCATGATTTTGAGCATTTAAAGCTATTAAGAGTCATAATTACCATTATTAGGGTTTCAAGCCCCATTAAAGCATATTTATGCACATGAAACTCTAAATTAACAAATTACATGCAAAGTTCATCCTTTTTGTGTTTAATGTACCTTTTTACAATTAACATGTTAATGTCAACTTTAATCATCCATTACACCCTACTAATCACATCAACCATCTCAAAATAGGGTTTCTTAATCATTAAAGTATTAAAGTTGATAACTTCCATTACTTTTCGAATTGAAATTAGAATCAAGCTTTAATTATATTTTTAATGGATTCCTCATGTTCTGCTGAGCAAAATTCATATATTATGCGTATTCATCCGAGCTACAGTTAAAGAGATATGAATTTTGCAAATTAAACTTACTTTGGGCCAATCGGAGGGCACCACGTCACACCGTTCCATGCAACGTTGCTTGGCTATTGAAAATATAACGAATTGTCCTTCTTGCCCTCAGTTAAGTTGTATCTGCTTCAACCCGCAGAGGGGCATATCTGTCCAACGACACTAGCCTTCTTCTTCCTCCTTGCAACCCTAGCAGCGCCACGATCTGCAGCTCTTCGGAGGTCCGCCAGACCTTCCTGGGGGCTCGAGGACCGCCACCAGAGGCTGCTCTAGCCCCGCCAACCTCCGTCATGCCTGGGGTGCCACCCAGCTTGCAGCCCATGTGGCTGGTTTGGGCAGAGCTGGCGTGCGACTTACAGCAGGTGTTGCAGCTACAATGGTAGTTGGATGCTCCATGATGTCGGGGAGCTGCATTTCCATCGTGGCCATGCCCTAAACAAGGCACAACAGTAGTTCTGCGGCTGCTGTTGTGCCTCGTTCAGGGCATGGCCATGATGTCAATGTAGCTCCCCGACATTATGGAGCATCTAGCTACCATTACAACCCATACTTTCCGCCTCAAGACTTCAGGATCACGCAACCCCTCTTAGTTAGGGTTTATATGCCAAAAACAAGAAAAAAAAAGAAGAAGAAAGGAGGATGTGTGGAATCTCTCTCTTAGACTCAGCCCAGAACTCTCTCTCCTTTTATAGATGAGGGTAACAACGCCCTATGATGCTTGCTCATGAAGAAATACGGTCCTTTCCTACTAGGAATTTGATTCCTTCATGAAAAAGCAAGCTTCTCTCTCTCATATTTCTTTGATATTCCTTCTTCTTGTGATATTAGGATTTTGAAAATCATCCTTCTTATTCTCTTTGTTCTTGCTTTTTAATCCATTGGTACGAAATCCTATTTTCCTTTAGCAGAAAATACTTTCTTTTTAGCAATGCCACCAAAATCATTAATAATGTATCTCATTATCTTCTTATTTTGCATTATTGGCATTTTCTCATTCTTTCTTCTTCATTGGGGCTCCTTGGACCCCAAGAAACTCCAAGATTTCGAAATATCCTTTTTTAAGGATACTTATTATCCTTTTAGATGCATCTATATCCATTATTTTCTCATTATCTTGTTTATTTCTTATTAAAATATCTCTTTTTGAGGATTTCTCTTTATTTCTCTTTTATTTTCCTCATTGGTATTCCTTTTGTCTCTTCCTTGTTATTGGGCCCAATAGCCAATAAAGCCCACAAAACAATCATCAAGGCTATTGTAAACGGAATCCATTTATTCCAAACAAATTATATCATTATTTGTTCAAATATCTTTAATATGAGAAATTACAATTCTCACCAAATGAACCCAAAACCGAGGTTGTAACATCGTTCCCCTCTTATAGGAATTTTGCCCTCAAAATTTCATCAAGCAAACAAACAATTCAGGATAAGACTTTTACATGTCCATCATTGGCCCCTATGTGGCTTTTTCCTATCCATGGCGTTTCCAAAGAACCTTTATCATCACATATTCCTTTCTCTAAGTTCTTTCACCTTGGCATCTATAAACCTCACATGTGACTCAGGTCATTTTAGCCTCCCTTAGGGCTCACTAGGTTCATTTCTCTGCACATGGTCTGGGTACCTCACATAGTGCTCCAAATTGGTCACATGAAACTCATCACACATCAACTTATCCTGAGGGGTAAGGGCAAACTTAACCTTCTCCACCATACCATGTCAAAAGAACCCATGCATCAGGAACTCAGCTCTCTTAGCTATAACTTAGAGGGGTCAGATTTTCATGTCACATATTCCCCCATAGTGAACTGCATGTCAGTCTACCTTGCATCATCTTAGAACTCATGTTATCTCTGGGCTCCTTTCAGCCATTGCATGATCAAAGCAACTTCATCTGTACACATTGTGGTCCTTTCTTGACCTTCGCGAGGTCCCTTCACCAACATACTCTTAATGAAGTGGTGACCGACACAACCTCCCTTATAGAGCTTCTTTACTTCCCGATACTAGCTATGGTGGTTAACATCACATCTACTGAAGACAAGAACTGTCTCCAGATATCACCCTGAATAGGCGCACATGCTCTCATCAGACCCTCTAGTCTGTATCATACTAACCATTAGTTAGGGGTGATAAGCGATACTAACATCGAGTTCTTCATGTACCTACTTCCACCTTATGGAAGTGAACCTTTAGATCATACTTAAGAACTTTTGAACTCGCATCATGGTGTAGTTGAACCATCTCTCTCATGTGTAGTTCAACCTGATTTGTCCCTTGAAAATACTCCTTCTTTCTCATATCATATAGGTAAGGCGATCTACCATAACCCATATTGCATCTCGACCTTCCTTGGTCTAGGGTAGACTTACAACATCCATAATGATGATCTCCCATTCATTCTCAAGGATTCTTTATCCTCTATGTCAAAATACTGGGTTACTGGTGTTCATCCTTCACCTTCTGGATTGCATGGAAACACACCACATGCAACTTTATCTTGGGCATCCAAAGTACTATTGTCACTTATTATCTTGGTAGTACCACAGTATATGGTGATCATGATCTCCTATATTGTCATGATTCCTTAAGATCAAATCCTTTGAAACCCTAAACCACCCTAATCGGGTTTCATCACTTCCTTTTGAGGTTTACAACCTTCATTTCATTGCATCAGGGACTAGGCTGGCTAATCAAACAACATTTAACTTGATCACCCGATATTGTTACATTTGTGTGTTAGCCAAACTTATCTCTTTTCCAACTGAGGGTTAACCTACCAACCTATTCTAGCCTCCATCTAAGCTAGGTTATGTATCTCACCCAGAGCATCCATTACCTCTTCACATCCTTATGTGTTAGGTAAAGTTGAAGACATACACCTCCATGTATTCCACTTATTATCTCATCTCAGCTCTAAGTCTATCTTCGTCAAAAAAAACTCTGAGCTTATTCTCATAGTTTTTTGAACTCATAGCTCATGATAACAACATCCTCATAAGATGACTACCTTGTTTCTCTTAATGTTTGTAAACCATCCATGTATCATTCACTCCACCAGGGTATGTTATCATCTTTGTCCTCATACCTTGTTCCAACTCACATCACTTTTATCCTTGGTGTATGGCATGCATACTGTCCTATCTCTCACTCCCATAACAAGAGGAAATAAACATTTGGCTGCAGTCCAAATACATAGTTCATCCTATTCCAAGAGTAGAGATGGTACATCCCACCTTGCCAGTACACCTTTAAATCTTAGTTGAAACATGCATCTTATGTCTCAAATCCCTAAACATCTTGATATCAAAGTTACCTTTAGGGAAAACTGGTCTCGAACCCATTTGGGTCACCACACCATCCTTGGTCATCTCCTCTAGGTCTATAGGGTGCTGGTACTTTTAGGGTCATCCTTCTTCCCTTATGCATCCAGAGAGTTCCCTACTCATCTACCCTTTGGGTCTCATGAGTTCATGAAGGTGATCAATCTCCTAACCCATGGCCCTCAGGCAATGATAGTTGTTACCTCCTGACCCTATGGTCATGTGCAACTAGGGAATTAAGTAACTCCTACTTCCATCGATTTTATCCCTACCTGACCCTAGGGTAGACTTAGGATTCTATTATAGTACATGTCAACTTGGAACCTTTCCCAAGCCTTCACCATCTCTCTCTTTCCATTCATGGGCTGACTTTCATTCTTTCATAGGGTCATGGCAACCTGCCTACCTTGGTCAGGACCCATACCAGTTACCTCCATGGTAGCACATCCACATGCACTTAGAGATGGTTATCTATGGGTCTACAAGTTCATTCTCATACCATGTACTTTTCACTTAGCTTCTCAAGATCCTATGAGACCTCAAAGCCCACAAAACTGGTATACACCCTTCCAAAGGGTCCCATTCCCAGGATGGGAGGAAACTACAACTCTTGACTACAAGGTCACAAATCTTCTTAGCGTTTACATCCACATGAGCATGCTTAACCCAGCAGCTACCAAGGCACAAGTAGACCACCTACTAAACCATGCTAGGCCATACTTGTCCTCTTCCTCAACATTGGATCATGATCATACCTTCCCATGTCATCCACTTAGCTGTGAGGGGTTCATCAAACATACCTTTAAACATAAGGGGTTTCCTTTTCCTATTTAACATGATAAGTACCATGCTCAAATCTATAGAAACTAAAACATCATCATGATCATCAGGTACACCACTTCCCCTCTTAGGCCTAGGAACCCTAGGTTCACCTTTGGGTATCCAACTACATGCTCCATCACTTAACCATGAATCCAACATGTCCAAGGTATGTCATGTACTCCCATGATCCTTTTATTTGAGTCACACATTAGAGTTGAGTCTTCCTCAAGAGCAACCAATAAGGTACAAGGCCTCACAACTTGTTACTAAACCTCTCCAGGTCTAAGGAACTCTTCTTCCTATCTCAGAAGGTAACCACCTACACCATAGGCACATAGGTACCAGAAGCCTCATCCTCTCTCTAGGGTTTGGTTCCTATAACGGCCACCAAGATATCATCAGCCTCCAGGGATCAAGAATGGGAAACCACTATCATCTACTTTGTTTACATCATCCTCAACTCCCCACTTTTCTTAGAGTCTAGGCTTCCAACCTTCTTGCTTGGGTCCTACTTTCTCTCTCTAGAGCTAACCCTACAAACAGCCTCACTACCAGAGGTCCTCTCTCCATGAAGGTGGACCAAGCTCACAAACATACCCCTACATGGGTGATACTTATGTTCAACTTATGTTTTCTCAAGGTTATCCCTAGCCCTTTATGCTTATCTCATCAGCTATCCAACATACTCACTTAGCCAGGGTTTCAACCTACTGCTCACACTACTGGGTGCCTACTATGCCATGCTCATATAAGCTCATGGGGTTTCCATATGTTCTTCTCTAACCTCATCAATGAAGGAGCTATCCTTCACTCTAACAAGCCAGGGTTGGGTCGCCAAAGGCACTAGGTCATCCAACCTCACATTTCTCATAACGTCATGGTCATCTAAAAGCATGTCCACTCACCTGATCTACCATGACATCTAACTCATCGTGTCATCTCACTCTCTCTCTAACCTTCACTTAGGGTTAGGGTTAACATCATCCTCAGAGGATGTGCCAGGTCTCTACTTGTAATGGAGATCTCTACCTCCAAGACTAACTCTCTTTACTTATCCTCCAGACAAGAAGGTCTAGCCTCAGGTTTCCCCTGAGGTCATGACAACTTATGTCATACGACAAAGCATGTATCTATTCCTTTACACTTAATCTATTAAGCTTATGTCCATGACATCTTATTTACATGCTTTTTATTAATTTGGTGGAGGATTCCTTAAACCTTATCAACCTTACCCATACCTCAAGAGGGTGAGGAAAAGAGAGAAAACCCTATTCCTTATGATCCTTAACAACATTTGAGTTGAGAAGGGATGAACAAGATGAGAGAGTCCTAAATGTATCTTACTTCGAGGCAAATCTTGAGAATTTGGCCAGGCAGTCACACGGATCCGGGAGTCCTCATATTCTGACTAGCAGTGCGGAGGAAAATCTTGCCATCCCCCAGGCATGATCCTTTTCTAGACACCTCTGTCTTTCAGAAAATCCTCTAATAACTCCCTTAGGTTCTACAAAATTCCTAAAATTTAATAATTATTACAGATTAAATGAGGAACCCATGCTCTGATACCAAATGTAATGACCCCGCCTCCTGGTAACCCACAATAAAGGGAGACCAGAAGGTCAGAGCTATTATCCCAATTAATAGGATCAAAGGTTCGACAAATAATCAATAACAATTATTAAAAGTCTACGAACTATATTGAAATATGGTAAAAAAATATAAACTTTGCATACCTTTTGAAAACTTGGATCTATAAACTTCTATCCATATATGAATTCTACTCTAACTAATCCTCCTTGTATTTTAATTCATGTATTTCACAATATGACGATTTAATATTTGTCCTTTTGTCTTGTACCTAAAACGTCGACAAATAAAATGTCGGTCAGCATAAAGCTAGTATGTGGGGGAAACAATAATCATGCAACTATGATAACAATGTAATCAGTCAATTATGATTTACACAAACAACTTTACATTTTCCGCATAACTACTCAATCCCTACATACCCTAGCCTCTGCGCTGTCCCTGCAGTAGACCTACATGCTACCTTCCTTATGGTAGATCCCCATTAAACCCCTCATAATCCCACCTAATAGGTGAACCAATTTCTAGGGTTGAGTCACATGGCACTACCTATAGGTAGCCCACTCCTTAACTCATGGCATGCTAAAGAGTCTCATGGCACTACACATGGGTTTCCCAATTTCTAACTCACGATAACTTAGACCTTGCTCTAGGTTACCCCTTTTTAGCCTTTACAAAGCCACAGAGGTGGACCAGGATCTGATCCAGCCATGTATGCACATTTATAGTGATAATCATAGTCACTTTATAGTTGCATGAAATAAATATGCATCCAACAGTTATTTCCAAGCAATTGATAAAATGTTCGGGAATCACCGTGAAACTAGAGAGATTATTCATAAGCGTAACCAGATACCTATCAGGCTGATTTGAGACAGAATAACCCATGCAATTAAGAAATCCAAGCAAGCACTCATACAAGATCATGAAATAACCATACAACTTCCTTTTATTACTCAGGTCATCAAGATCTATTAAACCTAGCTCGCTTCCTAGGGTTTCTAGTTCACTTTTAGGGTTTCCATTGCAATTACTTTTTCCCTTCATCTTTTACTATTTTAAACCCTAATTTAATACCATTACTCATAAACCCTTATTATCTGTATTCTTCAATATTAAGGTTATCTTTTAACAACATATAACCCTAATTTTGTTTTAAGGCATAATTAAAAGTCCATTAAGCCTCTTTTACATTAAATCTACTATTTTTATCTTTTTAATCCATGACAAGATCATTATGCTCATTTATCATCAATTCATAGTTCATTATAATATAAATCCAATATGAGCTCTATTCCTCATTAATTCGACCTTTTTATTCATTAGAAAACCCTAATTACTACATTAAGGGTCTTTATTCACAATTAGAAACTTTTATACTCAAAATAGCTTAGAATTATCATATTTTGACTTTAATCATGATTTTGAGCATTTAAAACTAATAAGAGTCATAATTACCATTATTAGGGTTTCAATGCCCATTAAAGCATATTTATGCACGTGAAACTCTAAATTAACCAATTACATGCAAAGTTCATCCTTTTTGTGTTTAATGTACCTTTTTACAATTAACAGGTTAATGTCAACTTTAATCATCCATGACACCCTACTAATCACATCAACCATCTCAAAATAGGGTTTCTTAATCATTAAAGTATTAAAGTTGATAACTTCCATTACTTTTCGAATTGAAATTAGAATCAGGCTTCAATTATATTTTTAATAGATTCCTCATGTTCTGCTGAGAGAAATTCATATATTATGCGTATTCATCCGAGCTACGGTTAAAGAGATATGAATTTTGCAAATTATACTTACTTTGGGCCAATCGGAGGGCGTCACGTCACTCCGTTCCATGCAACGTTGCTTGGCTATTGAAAATATAACAAACTGTACTTCTTGCCCTCGGTTAAGTTGTATCTGCTTTAGCCCATGTAGGGGCATATCTGTCTAATGACACTTTCCTTTTTCTTCCTCCTTGAAACCCTAGCAGTGCCGCGATCTGCAGCTCTTCGGAGGTCCGCCCGACCTTCCTAGGGGCTCATGGACCACCACCAGAGGCTGCCATACCCCCTCCACCCTCCTCCGTGCCTGGGGCACTACCCAGTTTGCGGCCCATGTGGCTGGTTTGGGCAGAGCTTGCATGCGACCTGCAGTAGGTGTTGCAGCTGTGTGGTTGCTGCTGTGCCTCGTTTAGGGCATGGCCACGATGGCAATGCAGCTCCCTGACATCATGGAGCATCCAACTACCATTGCAACCCATACTTGCCACCTCAAGACTTTAGGATCACGCAACCCCTCTTAGTTAGGGTTTATATGCCAAAAATAAGAAGAAAAAAGAAGAAGAAAGGAGGATACGTGGAATCTCTCTCCTGGACTTGGCCCATAACTCTCTCTCCTTTTATAGATGAGGGTAACAACGCCCTACGATGCTTGCTCATGAAGAAATAAGGTCCTTTCCTACTAGGAATCTGATTCCTTCATGAAAAAGCAAGCTTTTCTCTCTCTCTCTCTCTCATATTTCTTTGATATTGCTTCTTCTTGTGATATTAGGATTTCAAAAATCATCCCTCTTATTCTCTTTGTTCTTGCATTTTAATCCATTTGCATGAAATCCTATTTTCCTTTAGCAGAAAATAATTTCTTTTTAGCAATGCCACCAAAATCATTAATAATGTATCTCATTATCTTCTTATTTTGCATTATTAGAATTTTCTCTTTCTTTCTTCTTCATTGGGGCTCCTTGGACCCCAAGAAACTCCAAGATTTCAAAATATCCTTTTTTTAAGGATACTTATTATCCTTTTAGATGCATCTATATTCAATATTTTCTCATTATCTTGTTTATTTCTTATTAAAATATCTCTTTTTGAGGATTTATCTTTGTTTCTCTTTTATTTTCCTCATTGATATTCCTTTTAATGTTAGGAATCCTTGGGATACGAAAATCCACCAAGGATAACTCAATTATACCTCTTTTCACTTATTTTCCACATTTTATCATTATTTTCAATTTCTTTCTTAATAAAGAAATATTTAATTGATCTTTTCTTTTCTTATTACTTTCTTTTTGCAACTTTGGACTCCTTGGAACCCAAGGAATCCAAGAGGTACGAAATCCACCTTTGGATTATATATTTCTGCCTTCTAGAGGTCACTACATTTTTATTTTCTCCATTTCTTACTAATAATGGAGTTCCTTTTGTCTCTTCCTTGTTATTGGGCCCAATAGCCAATAAAGCCCATAAAACAATAATCAAGGCTATTGTAAATAGAATCCATTTATTCCAAAAAAATTATATCGTTATTTGTTCAAATATCTTTAATATGAGAAATTACAATTCTCACCAAATGAAGCCAAAACTGAGGTTGTAACAATTCTACTCAGACTCATCTAGTTCATCATTAAACCACCTGGTTTTTCTGCTCTAGACCCAGTTTGCTGGCTGCCCCTTTTCTTTTTGAATGGCTCTGTGTGATGTTTTTGTTCTCTGTGTTGCACAGACCCTCTATTTTCTGGGGCGCCGCCGCACGACCAACCTCCGGCGAAGAGAGGGGATCTCCAGGCCTCCATTTCTGGATATAGCTTGCTATATAGGTTCACGGACTCCTCATGTATGCACCTGACTTGGACAGACCTTTTGGGGATCTATGAAGGTTGATCTAGACGAGCTCTGTGAGTCCTCTCCGCCGTCACTAGGGAGACTCTGGAAAGCAATCAGTCCATGCAAACTCCTCCATAATTGATTTGGTTTCTTCCACAAGCTTCGACATGGTCTTGGGGTGGCATTCAATTTCTGAATTCAACCTCAATGCCTCCAGATCCCCATATCCACAAGCACTCCAGCCATGGACGCCACTGACATGCTCTCACTAGAACACCACCCTTCTCTAACCTCAAATCATTGCATAAGCACTCACGAAGACACCATGAACTCGATCAAGGCTTCCAACTTTGGTGGGGATGCCCTGGGGTGCTTCTCCAAACTCTACCTTATTCTGCAACATGTTCCTTTCTACGGCTTGTACGTGTTGGTGGAGAGGCAGGATAGGGAAATAAGGTGTTGCTCCCAGCACTGGTCGCGGGAAGACTGTTGTAAGGGGTCAGTCTACTCATCTCGGCAATGCAAAGATAACTGCTCAACCGCTTCCTCTTTTGGATGCACATCTAGAGATTGTGGTGGCGTGGATTCTCACACGCCACTCCGCTCCCATGACTCCTCTAGATCCAGAGCTTGGAGGTGATCTTAGGGCCGTCCAATCTACATCCAACAACTACCAAGGAACTCACCCAAAGCAGGATCCAGGGCTCACTTGAGTTGAAGACCTCAACCACCCGATTAGTCATGAATGGCCATGATTCGACTATACAATCTTCTCTCAAACAAATGGGTGAGTGACACCAGATTACACCCAACTTAGGTCTATAAATCCTCAAATATACACATTATTATACAACATTCAAACCTACATAACTTCTTCTAGGAATACCCAATTGCCACCAAATTTTAAACATAGCTTCCTCACCACTCAAGCTACCTTCTACTCAAATTTGGTGATAAAACTCATGTATTTGATCATTATATTAAATTCCTCAAGAAGGAATTTAAAAGAGATATCTTAATCATGATGTCAACCTCACATCAACACACCTACTTTGTCAAAAGCTTGGAACTCTCAATATAACTCAACCATATGATTTCAATTATGTCATTGGACATTTCGGATTCCAAAAGTCCACTCCATCACATCTACACACCTTAAAAGAAATTCCATCCTCAGGATTAAGCTAGAAATCCAGTCTTTCACACTGAGAAAGTCGCTTTGATCGAGCAATGGCTGAGAACACCCAGAATTGACAGGAGTCGCGTACTGATGCAAAGTAGACTGATTTGCAGTTCGCTATGGGTGAACATGTGTGGAAACCCGACTACTCGGAGCTATCTCTAAGAATAAAGGAAAGTTGAGTCCCCGATACATGGTCCCATTTGAGTTTTTAGAATGGATTGGTGAAGCTGCTTTTATTTAGTGTTACCCCCTCAAGATAATACAATGTATGATGTGTTCCATGCGTCTGATCAAGAGCACTATGTGATGTACCTAGACCATGTGCTGAGCATTGAACCTATTGAATTCCAAGGGAGGATGACTTACCCTGAGTCACCTATGAGGGTATGAGATACCAAGGTGAGAACGATCAAGAGTAAATGATAGAGATAGTAAAGATTCTTGGAAAGCACCATGGATAGGATGAAGCCACATGAGAGTTGATGATGGACATGGAAATGTCTTATCCTAAATTGTTTGCATGTTTGGTGGAATTTTGATGGCAAAATTCTTATAAGAGGGGAAGGATGTTACAACCCTGATTTTTGGGCTTATATGGTTTGAAATGCAATTTCTCCAATGAATTGTATGATTATGAAATTTTATGATTTAAGTACCTTCAATGGATTTCTTTGATAATAAATCTTTTTGCATGAATGTTTTTGTTGACCTTATTGAGTAACAAAGCCCAATATGTTTAAAAGAGAATAATGATGGAAACAAATCTAATAATAAAAGAAATTGAGATAATTGTATGAATAATGTCGAATTCTCTAGAAGACTAAGTGTTTGTTCGTAATAGACTGGATTTCAAATCCACATGGTTTCTTGTGATAAAAGGAATCCAAATAAAGAAATAAAAGTGAATGAGAGAGGAAAATGAATAAACTATGCTTTAATAAGTGTTAATGTGCATATGAAGAAAAGTCCTTTATCCTTTTGAGTTTGGAACTCAAACTTGGCATATGAGTAGATAATGTGTTTCCCCTAAAATTTGGATGGAAAAGGATAAACGAGGAGAGAGTTGTGGATTTTGCAAGATTTCCTAAATTGAAAGGATAATAAATTGATTGCAATAAATGTCACATTTTAATTGGAATAATGATTCAGATTTGATACAGTGTGGATGATCTATCCCTAGATCTCAAGATCTGAATCATGGATCTTAAGATCTAATGGCATTGATTATCGTCTACATCCCAGTTCGAGAAGGAAACTAGAGAGATTTTTTCTCGATCAAACTCGATCCTTGATGCATGAAGTTTTTTGGAAACTTACCCATCAAGTTTGGGAGTTTTTCCTGAATCGAACAACCCTGTCCTTGAGGGACTTTGGAAGAGAGATGAGGATTTCCCTAATTTGGTTTGCACTGGGATTCTCTAGTAAACCCTACCCTATATAAGGGGGGTGATACGTAGTACCAGCAAACCCACAAACCATCTTCATGAGACCAGACGAAGTAGAGGAACTCAGTCGTGCCCTCAATTCAAGTTTTAGTCTCAACCTTCACCTTTTTCTTGGTGCAGTCCTCACTGGAGTTTGCTTACAGTCATCCCAGCAGTGGAGCACATCAAACTGACGATTGAGTATCCCATTGAGTCTGAAAGAACAAGGTGAAGCTATCAGTGGCCTTAGTTCGCGCACAAGTTCAATAGAGAGTGAAGTCAACTAGTGAGTTGACCACCTATCTGTGTAAAGAGATGACCGGAGGTTGAAGAAGGCTCACTATGAATCTATCGAAGTGCCCCGACTCCCCTTCAGTACGAGTAAGGGTAGAATTGTCTTTTCATTCTGTTTTCATTTAAGCTGAGCGCACCTCCACGCGGGCGAGCCCTGCTGAGATGGAAAGGGCTGATTGGCCAGCCCAACTGAGATGGATTGTGCGTGACCTGGGATGCTCTGCCCAGGTGGCAGGCTCCCATTAGTTGGAAAAGGAATAACTTGCTAAAATTGTAATTAATTATGGGAATATCAGATAAAGATAAGTTATGTATAAAAGTTGATCAGAAAAATACGTAGATTGCAATAAAAATAGTATTGAAGCCTGAATCTATTCATAATTCAAAAAGTGTATAAAGTTTTCACCTTTAATGCTTTTATGAATGGAAAACCCTAATTTTGATGTTAATGATATTTAGTAATGTTCATTGGATAATTTAAGTTGATATTAACCTGTTGTTAATCAGAAGGATGTTTTAGATCTAAAGAGATGATCTTTGTGATTAATTGACCTAATCTAGGGTTTCATGCATATAAAGTGCATTAATGGTCTTAAAACCCCTAATTTAGGTTAATATGACTTTTAATGGTTTTGTTTTGAAAATTCAAGTATAAGACAGAGATATGATGTTCTAAAGTCAATTTGAGTTTCAAAGATCCTTAATGTGGATAATTTGATTAAGTAGGGTTTTTATGAGTACAAAAGCTATTTTAGGGTTTGTTGACCTAAAAAGATAAATTTTGAGAAATAGATCTAAGAAAACCTAAAAAATCCTAATTCAACCCGGAAACCTTAGAAGGGATTCCCAAGTCAATAAAATGAGTTTATGATGAGTAAGTAGTAATTAGGTCATACATGCTTTTCAGGATTCAGTTGTGCTTGTGTGCTTGGCTTGATTGGTTGATTAAACTGTCATATTGGATTTGATAGATGCTTGGTTCTTTGAGACCTCCAAATCAGGTATGTGGTTATTTATGATTACTCAATTTAATTTCCCAACATTTTTTGATGTTTCATCAATTGCATGAAAATAACTGCTTGGATGACTGTATTTTTTGCAATCTATAAAGTGAATATGACTATTACAAAGAAAATAAATATATATGACTTGCCCAAACCTACATACCATTTCTAGATGTAATAGAAGGACCAGGCCCTAGAGGGAAGGTCATAGGTAGTCAAGCCCCAGGAGGAAGACCAGGAGGCACCAAGAGAGGTGACCCATAAGGTACCAAGCTTAGGATGGAGAAGGTAGCCTAAAGTCCCTTGCAAGGACTAAACCCTAAGAGAGGGTAACCCAAAGGATGTGTAAAAGTGATTGGGATGTTATATTGAAAATGTAATCTTGGATTGTTAACAACTATTTGATGTAATATGGTTGTTATGAAATATGTGCATGTTATTGGTTGCCACTACATACCAATATATTCTTTATACTGACCGACATTTTGTTTATCAGAATTTTAGGATTACTTGAAAAAGGACAAATAGTAAAGTGATATTTGAATAATAAAGCTAATTAAAGAAAGGAGGATTTAGTTAGATGGAACTCTACATTGGATAAAGTTCCAATCTCCTATTTTTGAAAGGTATGTGAAAAGTAATTTTTTGTCCTGCTTTAAGCTTAGTCTTTGGTAGAATTTATTAATTATTTTTTATTATTTGCAAAACCATTGATCCTATTTTGGGATAGAAACACTGGCTTCTTGGTCTTACTTAATTGGGGGTTACTAAGGAGTGGGGTCATTATAGAAACTGTCCCTAATGTGGAATCTCAGGGTTCCAGGAAGACGTTTGAGAAGTTGAGACATGTGGGAGCTATCGAGTACATGGGTATGAAATATTTGGCTGACACAGACATGTATTTAACCAAGCTTGAGAAGGCATTAAAGATCCTAAACATCCCAAAAGAGGACAAGATGAAGCATGTTGTATACCAGTTGAAGGGCATTGCTAGCCATTGGTGGGGCATAGAAGAAATAAAGAGAAAAGGAGTTCCTATGGGTTGGGAATAGTTCCTGTGGGAGTTCATAATCCACTACTTCCCAGAAACATATCTAGACAAAAAGATGACTCAGTTTGATAGTTACACCAAGGTTCAATGTCCATCAATGAGTATGAGGCAAGTTTTATGGAGCTTTTGAGGTTTTGTCCTCATATGGTGGTGATAGAGAAGGAGAGGATCCAAAGGTTTGAGAAGGTTTTGATTTTGGAGTTGTCTATGACAATATTGGCTTTGGAGAATAGATAGAGGTCATCTACCTTTATGGAGTCAATAAGGAGGATTGAGATGTCTGCCAATGAGAAGTGTGAAGCCAATGCTAAGAAGAGGCTAGCTCACTTTCAAGGACAATCATTTAGTGTCTTCAAGAAACCAAGGTTCTCATCAACGCATTCATAGTAGAAATTGACTTTCTCTGAATCGAGATCAGGAATACTGTCATAGTGGTCCCTGAGTCAGGGCAGAGGTCACAACTTTCCACCAGTAGGAGCATGCAAGACAACATCGACATCAGTGACATGACTGTCTAGGCCCCAATATGAGTCAAGAACTTGTCACAAGTGTGGAAAAGTATGGTGGTGTGCCCTATGAAGGATGAGGAAGTGACACAACAGTCGAGACAGGGCCAACAAGGTTGGAAGTAGAAATAGTACAACAATGGTGGTGGTAGAGGATGTTGTCAGGCATTGTAGGTAGGGTCATCTAAACCAGCTGGAAGAGGACAACAACATGCAACGACTAGATTCTATGCTATGAGTCATCCAGAGGGAGTAGTCAATCCACATGTCATGACAGGTCAGATGGAACTTTTTCATTCTGACTTATCTACTTCTTCCTTTATTTTTTTTGTTGATCCAAGTGTGACACACTCTTTTATCACCAAAGAGGTGATAAGTAGTTGTAACCTAACTATTTTTAGTACATCTCATAGCCTCTTCTAGAATCCCTTTTAGTTGGTTCCGTTGAGCTACGGGAGGTGTGTCCATCTTGCATTCTTTTTTTTTCTCAAGATGCATCATTCAAGTGGATCTTATCCCACTTAACATGCATGGATTCAATGTGATCCTAGGGATGAATACATTGGAGAAGTATAAGGATGTTTTGAACTATAGTTACAAGGTGGTGACGTTCTGTGATCGAGATGTTTTATGGATCTTCCACGGAGATAGGAAGATCCTTTCTATGTGTTTGGTATCAACAGTGATAGCAGAGAAGTTGATGAGATTGGAATGTGAGGCTTTCTTGGCACATGTTGTGAATACCAAGGCAAGGAGTCCTAGTATCTAGGAGGTACCTATAGTATGTGAGTTTGAGGATGTCTTTCCAGAAGAGTTTCCTAGTGCTCCAGCTCCTAGAGAGATTGATTTTGAGATCTATCTTGTTCTTTGAACACATCCCATAGCACAAGCACTTTACAACATGGCACCAACAGAAATGTAGGAGTTGAAGAAACAGTTGTAGGAATTTTTGGAAAAGAGCTTCATCAGATCGAGAACTTCCCGTAGGGTGATCAGGTGATGTTTGTAAAGAAGAAGGATGGTTCTATGAGGCTTTTCATAGATTACTAGTAGTAAAATAAGGCTATAGTGAAGAACAAGTACATGTTGCCAATGATTGACTATTTGTTTGACCAGTTGAGAGGTGCTATAGTGTTCTCCAAGATAGATATGAGTTCAGGATACTACCAGTTGAGGATCAAGGCAGATGGCATACCTAAGACTACTTTTAGTACTAGGTATTGTCATTATGAGTTCGTGGTTATGTCGTTTGGGCTAACCAATGCATCATCAACTTTCATGGATCCAATGAATAGGGTGTTTAGACTGTATCTTGATTAGTTTATAGTTATGTTCATTGACGATATCTTGATATACTCTAGAGAGGCAGAGATAGTTGACAACATGAGCAACACCTTCACCAGGCGTTAAGGCAATGCCAATTGTATGCCAAGTTCAAAAAGTGTGAGTTATGGTTGAGCAAAGTGTCTTTTTTGGGTCATGTCATATATGCTAAGGGTGTTTGTGTAGACCCAAAGAAGGTTGAGTCTATGCTGGAGTGGAAGCATCCCAAGACACTGACTGAGGTCCCAAGTTTCCTATGTTTGGTTGGTTACTACAAGAGATTCATTAAGAATTTTAGTGTTGTAGCGTTACCCCTAACCGAGTTGACTAGGAAAGGTGTTCATTTTGTCTGGGATGACAAGTGTCAAAATTCTATTCATTTGCTAAAGGAGAAGTTGACTGGTGCTCTGCTGTTAGTGCTCCCAGAGCAAGGGAAGAGCTATATCATCTTTTGTGATGCTTTGAAGAACAACTTGGGATGTGTGCAGATGCAAGACAAGAATGTGATTTCTTTTACCTCACCATAGCTTAAGAAACACGAAGAGAACTACCAAGTACATGATCTAGAGACAGAACACATGGTTCATTCCTTGAAGATTTGGAGACACTATATGTACAAGATGAAGTGCCAGATCTTCACCAACCACAAGAACCTATAGTATATCTTCTCGAAGCAGGAGTTGAAGATGAGGTAGAGGAGAAGGATAAATCTGATTAAGGACTATGAATGCACAATATACTATCATCTAGAGAAGGTGAACAAGGTGGACGATGAACTGAGCAATAAGTCATCTTTGTCATGGTCTACAGACAAGGCACAATTACACTCTATGGTGTGTCACAAGCAAAATATGTTGATATTGCTTCATCAGATGAATGTATAGTTGGATGTATCTTTATTGGCAAGATTGTTAGAATAGTTGCAGGTGAAGCCCACCTTGATACAATAGATTGGATATTCTTATAAGGGTGATGTTGTGATATAGAATATCATATCAAAGTTTAGCAACATGAAGCATGATGGATTCCATGAGACAGATGATGGGACAATTTGCTTTCATAACATGAGAGTGGTTCCAAATGCTAAGGCTCGAGGAACATGGTACTTGAGAAAGTTCATTCCTCAATGTACGTGATGCATCAATACAAAATGTTCCACAATCTGAAGTATTTGTATTGGTGTCCAGGTTTGAAGCCTAATGTGGCATAGTTCGTTGCTAAGGGTCTAGTTTGTCAGCAAGTTAGGGAAAAGCATCAGAAGCCTATAGGGACACTGCAACATTTGCCTATACCACAGTGGAAATGGGATATATAACCATGGACATGGTTGGTCTTCCTAGGACATCTAAAGGTCATGATTCCATTTGGGTGATAGTTGACCAGTTGACCAAGTTGGTCTAGTTAAGACGACTTATACAGTAGATAAGTTGGCACATATATATGTTGAGGAGATAGTTCATCTACATGGTATTCTAGTTACCATAGTATCTAACAGAGGCTTATAGTTTACAAGTCAGTTTTGGGAATGTCTGCATACAACTTTGGGGACACAACTGATGTTTAACACAACTTTTCACCCACAGACAAGTCTTAGTCAGAGAGGACCATCCATAATTTGAAGGGTCTGTTAAAGGCTTGTGTTCTACAATTTCTTGAAAGTTTGGATGTGCATCTGAGTTTGATTGAGTTATTCTACAACAACTTCTATCAGATAAGTATAGACATGGCACCGTATGAGGTTTTGTATGGGAGACATTGTCGATACCCTCTATGTTGGTATGAGATAGGTGAGTATCAACTTTTGGGTCCTGAGCTAGTGCAACAAACTATAGAGAAGATCAAGGTGATACAACAATAGTTAAAGGAATTCTAGGATAGACATGAGTCATATGATGATAACCATCACATATTGTTAGAGTTCCAAGTTGGAGGTCGTGTGTATTTTAAGGTTTACCCTTGGAAGGGTGTGCTGATGTTTGGTGAGAAGGGTAAGTTAGCTCCAAGGTTTATGGGACCTTACCCTATCTTGGCACGTGTGAGGAAGGTGTCATAAAAGTTGAAGTTACCTCCAGAGTTGCACTAGTTGCACAATGCCTTTCATGTCTCCGTGTTGAAGAAGTGCCACCCTGATATAGTGCAGACGATACATCGAGTGGAGGTTGAGTTGGAGGAGGATGTGTCTTATGTGGAGGGTCCTATGTTGATCCTAGATAGGCGTGTGCAGAAGCTGAGAAACAAGGATATGGCCTTATTGAAGTTTTTATGGAATCACAATGGTGTGGTGGAATCCACGTGGGAGTTATAGGATGGGATGCATATAAAGTACCCATCCTTGTTTGAGTAGGATTTCGGTGCAAAATCCTAGTTAGGTGTTTATGGTTGTAAGACCCCTAACCCATCTTTATGAATAAACATGCTTTATTAACTTATTTGGATTCTTAAAGCCTTAGTAAAACCCTAAGATGTTCTTTTATATCATGTAACAGAGCTATGTTTCAAGTTTGGTCCAGTTTAGACACTATTTGAGTAAGTTTTGCTATATATGTGCTTTTTTTGATTTTATGCAATTTACCCATATCTAGGGTTTTTTTTATAATGTGTCACATGATTTTTGTTCCTTACATGTATTCATATCATGCTTGATATAGTTGTACCTGGGGGTGCCTTCTTATACCTTGGTTTAGTGGTGACATCTAACCTAGGGTTTAGGGCTAGGTTCCGTCACCTAGATGCTCTAACTCAATGGTCTTTCCTTTGGATGATGGGATCTGATGGTCCACCTCTAGATGGTGGGATCCAATTATGGTCTCTTGTTTCTTGAAGGTCGATGGTTTTCTCTCTTGAGGCACCTAGGTTGATGGTTATGCTTTTGTGATGCACCAACCCATGGTGACACTAGGGTTTTGCCTAGTGAGAAAGGGAAGGCTTGACCTGATGGACCACTTGTTGTTGGAGATCGATGGCTCCTTTGGGGTTTCATCTGATGGTCCCTCATGTAACGACTTGATGTCTAACCTAGTTTTGCATGGAAAAGACATTTTGACCTTGGACACTTGGCATTCTTGGCTTGACACCTCTTTCCTTCCTTTCTTTTTCACCCTAAGCTTTATATACCTCCCTCCTTGCATGCAAACAAATTCTTTACAAATGTACCACACCCTATTCATATTCCTTTTCACTTGGAGCTCGTCCCTCTTTCTTGGTGGAGAATAAGGAGCCCAAGGTAGAAGATGCTTGCCTGATCGTGCTTGCATGTGCACCTAGGGTTTAGATCTACCCTTTCTTCAAGCTTGTGGAGCTTCCTTACCTTGTTCTTGGCCTAAGTAATTAAGATCTTCCTTCTTACCTTTGTTTTCCTTTTTTCCCTACCTTCTCTCTCTTCCTTCTTGGTCGGACCCATGGTGTTTCTTAGTGGAGCATGTGCTAGATCTTGAAGAACACCTTCCTTCTTGCTTCTTTGGCCTAGGGTTTGCTTGTTCTTGGAGAAAGAGCTAGCTTGGATGTGTGGAGTGCTCAAGGTAGGGTTTTCTCTCTGTCTTTTCGAGCTAACTTACTATTTTACCTTCTTCATCATCTTTAAGGTGAGTTATATAACATTATCCACATTTGTTGCTTACTGCCAACTTGCATGTACAAGATCTTGCTCTAAAAACATAATACTAAGTACAAAGATGTTACCTTTGCTAAGGGTTTGAGCTTAGGTTGTAGACCTTGGGTAGATAATCCTCCTTGGTTTACATCTAAACCTTGTGCATGTTTCTTTTTTTGAAGTGAAGGCTCTATATCTTGCATGCATGTGGAAATCAAGGTTTTTTTCTCAAATGATGGTTTTACTCTCTAGTGCTTTGAGCTGATTTCTCTTTGTTTCCATAACTTGATGGTTTAAATTCTTACACCAAATGATGGTTTGACTTAGTGTTGTTTTTATGGACCTTCTTGTGCCTATAGTTGATGGCTATATTCCTCCGGTTTTGTTGGACATGATGCTCACAATGAATGGTTTCAACCAATGGTTTTCCCTCCCTCTATCAACTATGTTTTACTTGGTGTTTTGGATCTATTTTTCAACATGTTGTTGACAATGATGGTCCTACTAGATCCATGGTCAATGGTGTCACTAGTTCCTTGGTCGATGGTTTCACTAGTTCCTTGGTCGATGGTTTCATTGGTTCCTTAGTTGATGTTTTCACTAGTTCCTTGGTCAATGGTTTCACTAAGTCTTGGTTGATGGTTTGGTAGAATTCCACAACCAATGGTGGACTTGAAGTCCACAACTAGTGGTGCTTTTAAAGTCAAAAAATGATGGTCCTACTGGTTCCTTGGTCAATGGTTTCACTGGTTCCTTGGTCGATGGTTTCATTGAGTCTTGGTTGATGGTTTGGCGGAAATCCAGAACCGATGGCTAACTTGATGTCCACAACCGATGGTGGACCTAATATCTACAACCGATGGTGGACCTGATGTCCACAACTGATGGTGCTTCTAAAGTCAGCAAACAGTGACCTTCCTAGGTGTATAATTATCTAGTTTTCTTGTATTTTGATATAATCAAGGAATGCTCACTCCATGATTATGGTTATTATGCTATGATATCTTATGAACATCATAGCTATTTGATGCAATGTTATGTTGAACCTATGTATCACAAGTATGGTTATGTTTGGTAGATCTTTTATAAGGTGTGAAAGATAATGATGTTCCTAGAGGAGATAATGTGATGGTCTTATTGACCTTTGGGTATGGTCGAGCCCTAATGGAGGTGAAATCCTCTTCATGATGTGACAAGGATTGGTATCATGTGATGATATGATAAAAGCTATATCTCATAAATTTTACAATTTATGGAGTTGTGACATACCCATTTTTTGTAGGACTCTTTAAGGTTTTGTATGTAACTCGTTTGATGCAATTAAAATATATACCCAATTGGCATGAACTAATCAAGTGAAACCCTAATCATGTAGTGCCCTATGTTGTAGAACCATTCCAATGTAAGGATTAAATAGGTATTCCTGAAGGGAAGTCTGGAGTCATATATTGTTGAGTATATGTGGGTGCAAGAGTTTGTGTGTCCTTGACATCCTGATCCCAAGGTTTTGAAGATGGTTGTGGTCATACCTTAGTGGGATAATGGCTGCAGTCGTATCTAAAATATATGTATATGACATGTGATTGAGGACAACTGTGGTTGTACCTCAAATGATAGGGTTTGTATACACTGGTTTCTAGTATCATGACCTATATACCAAGGTCAGGATAGACTGTTTGCATCTTGATCTTATATGTCATTGTGGCAAACTCGTACTGACCGAGGGCATATGAGATCTTAGGATTCCATCTATCCACATGTACAAAATTGAGTTTGACTTAGCATTGGTCAGTTGGAGTCTGAGTGGTATACCTCAAACTCCCCAGGGCTTAATAAGATATGTAATCTAGCCATGTAGCATATCTATTTAGGGTTAAGCACTATTCACATTGGTTGATAACCATTGCTTATTTCTAATGATGCTTAGTTGATATATAATGTAGTAAGAGAAATTAATTGTATAGAAGGTGATAGCTTTACCTATTTCTCTGTATACTATGGTATTCATTCTTAACCTATTTTAGTTGCTTATTCTATTTTATCTGCTAAATTTGCTTAATCTATTTAATTAAATAACCTATTGTAATCAATAATCATTGTTAAGAGTTATATCTCTCACTGGGACATGAGTCTCACCTCGTGGGTCACCACATTCTTTTAGGTGATCGTCAGTGACATCATCAAGTTTGTGGAGGTGAGGAAGAGAAGCTTGGAAAGTAGTAGTAGCCGAAGGTCTTCTAGTAGTTGCCTAGAGTCATCCCTATACTCTCAGGACCAGATAGGGGATGTTTTGCAGATGATATGTATATTGACATGAGTTTTTGGCAGTATATCAATGTTTGTATATGACATGTATATATGGAACTACATCTCTTTTGTATACATGTTGTGGCCTCAGCCACTGCACAGATATGTAAACACCTGATATGGTATGTGTTGTTGTACCAGTAGTTGAACCTTTATGTAAATGTTCCTGAATATGTTGGTAACATTTTATTCATTTTTAATTTATCCTCTTTTCTGAATATGGGGTTAATTAGTTATTGATCACATATTTTGTTTTGAGTAATCTCATTTAGCGTGGCATTGTGTCACAATTTATCAACTATTGCTATGCTTTTGACCCAATATTTTCAACCTAATTTGGAAACCAATGAATGAATTTTTAATGGGTGATTTTGAGATCAACATGTTAGGAAAGTTACAACATGTTTAATAAATATGTCGATTTACTTTTTTTTATAGATTCATGCATATTAAGATTAGATATTTCATATCGAATACATGAGAACAAATACAAAAATTAAGTAATTGAATGATAACATAGATCCATCAAAATACATGTTGATCACTATGTTCAAGGGCATGCCTATCCCTATGCCCAACTATGTGACACTCATCTTTTTCGAAAAGATTCAATGCTATAAAATGATTTAATTTTTACACCAATAGAAATTTTCACACACTTAATATACACTAAAACTAAATAAGACATACATATGATATTTAGTGACACGATTATTTAGAACTAGGATTAGAATGACAATAGACCACTAGATAATCGAACTTAACTAACTCTAAGATATAATTTCATTGACATATTGTCCATCTTCGTCGTAACATTTGAGACCTTGAGATCTATTGCTTTAACCTAAATATTTTATGTATACATAGTTTAGTTATTGACTCAATCAGTGGGTCGCCACACTAAGTAGCAATATCCACACTCTACTATACCAAAAGAAACTCATAAATTTTTTTTGTATGACAAGGAACCCCTCTCAAGCAAAGCCACTACTGGACCTGACCCAACTAAGGGTAAATCCCAGAACCAGCCACATACCTTGGGAGCACTGCAACATACTCAATAATATGAGACCTTGTTTCACCCTAAGGGAAACAACCAGCTTGGAATATATATGAGTCCTTTCGTTGAGGATTTCCGTGACGCACGACTAGGATACTCCCTCACCAAAAGAAATTTATACTTAATACTAAAAGATAATTAAACATATAGATAGAGCGTACAAATTGAAGGAACAATGAAATATGTAATGTGTTAGTTCAATTATTTGAGTTTATTTGTATACGGGTTCAAGTGTGTTTTAGCCCATTATGTTTTGTCTTGACTCTATACTTCTTACTTATCCTATTTATAGGAGAGGAGGATATCCTTCTATTGATAAAAACACACACATAAATAATTTTTTCATCATATCATTTTTCCACATAGTATCAGGTCAAACTATTTTATGCCGCCTTAACCTGGAGCCCTGAGAGAGACATCAAAAGAGAGAAGTTTCCCCTTGCGAGTGGCCGCTAACATTTCATTCACTGCCCCGAATATGCAAGGGCTTAGAATCCCAACACTCGACATGTAACGGTGACTGACAGACTAATAGTGGAGAGAATCAATCCATCAGACGACAATCCGTCATGTCGACATCGACCACACTTCTTCTGGAGGTAAACTCGTTGAAACTTAGGGCTAGTTTGGTAGGGTGTAGTTGGATGACAAAATACATGTCTGATGTACATTTTTATATTGCGAACCCACACAACTGCACCCTACTACACCCAGCCAAACTAACCCTAGTATTGGAAACACGGTCATTAACAAACAAGAACGAGAACACACATGTTACCAATCTCTCCAATATTCATCCAATCTCCTCAACGGTCACTAACCATGGAGATACGTCCATATATAGAATTATAGATGGTGTCCGATTGCCGACAAAGAGTGGTTCACGTGGTCAAGCATGGTGTCTCCTAACAAAGGGACCCGGGTTTGAATCCCAACGGCCGCCTTAATTTACCACCCTCCCGGACGTTCGGCCTCCGCCACAGATGTGGGGGGGGGGGAGATATTTCTCTCTTAATCCCATAGATGGTGTCCGATTATGACCTCAAAGTTCTGAATCGTGGAGTTTTATCCTTTATCGTGTCATAACATTTACTTGTAACATTCCAATATCACGATCTTGTCTTTCTTTTGGTGTTCAGGTAAACGATGTATTTGGAATTATACAAGTAAATAAATGCACTATATATAGCATGCAGCACGCGCCAATCATTCCACAATTTAATAAATAATTAACACTGAGGGCGCCCAAAATTGACACGACCCTACCAAGTAATACTCCCAAGGGACAAGGAAATCCCTGATATGACTAGAAATCAATGTGTGTGTAAAGGGACAATTGAACCTGTCACAAACAGAGAAGAACCGAAACAACCACGTCCATATCTCTCTAATGGTCAATATCTAAGGAGAAACATACGCACGGGCAGTGTTTGGATTATGTTCCAAAGATCATGTTTTAATGTATGATTGAATCTATTATGTATTGTATCAGTGGCATATATAGCAATGGCATTTCGTTATCATATTAATTATGCATCTACCTAATTCCAATGGAAACAATAACACCGTATAAATAGTAACCACACCTAATGCAACGTTCTTTCAACTGCCCTTAGTCAATATATTCGTGAACTGTGAAACAGTAACACGTCGAGATTACTTTGTGTGCCATCTGATGATAACGGGCATGGGAGCATGGGAGACGTATCAGATCATCACATAGGTACATATTATACAATTGCGCGTCCGACACTACCGTATAACGCTACATAATATGTTATATAGGTGTGATAAATTGACCCGGGTTGTCCAATAAATACCTTGCTTTTAATTTTATCAAGTATAATTATGCTTATGACCCAATTTTTAGATTCTAATAAACATAACGACGTATTTAGAATATACAATTCCAGGAATTCACTATTCTAGTATGCCACATGCGCCTGTTTGTGGCGTATTAGAAAATGAGGCAGGTGTCGAGGATTATAAAATTTAGCAAACAATAAACACTAAGGTAACCTGGAGTTGATAGAACCAACCAAGTCATACGATAAAACCAACAAAGTCATACCCCTAAGTGATAATGGAATCCCTCATATAACTAGAAATCAATAAAGGTAGATGGGCAATTGAACATGTCACGAACATAGAAAAATAAAAAAAACCCATGTATTAGAGGTAAGGAGAAACATTCACATGGGAGGTGGTTGGATTATGCCCCAATGGCCATGTTTAATGTATAATTGACTCTAACGTGTCTTCCATTGGTGGCATATTTTGATGGTATTTTGTAATCATATTATTGAAACGTCTAAGCAATAATTTATATAGAATTCCATGAGTATAGTAAACACATTTAATGGATTGTTCTTACAAATCTCTGTAGTCCATTTATTTATATACTAATATTCCATCAAGATTGTGACATATCACATCAACATATAGGTACATATATCCTGATGTCCGCCTCTACCATGGATCATGGGAGATGGGGAAGGATTTTTCTCTCTAAATCCCATATAGGTACATATTACAATATTTTACATACCAAAGTGGCCTGATGCCATGATGATACATAATTTGTTACCCCCAAGTGTGATAGATTGAACCAGGGTTATCCATAAAACCCTAGTTTAAGTGAATTCAAGTGTTGACATGCCTTTGACCTAGTTACATGATCCTAACTTGGGCATCATCATGTGTAATTAAAAATAGACAATCTCAAGATCAACATGATAGTTATATTTTGACTTGGTTAATATATGTGTCGATGTGACTTTGTTAAACAATATAGAAATTTTATTGAATCAATATACCACATTAAGTGGATGTCTTTTTAATGGACATTGATTCATGCTCAGTTGACTAATCTAGTAAATGAACAATATAGTCCTTACATGCATGGCGTAGATAAATTTGATAGGACAAATCCATTAGCATGCATGCGATGATCACCATGGTCACTAATTATTTGAAGTTTACTAACAACTAATTTGGCATTTGGCAATGTGTTCGAAATTGCTAACGCTCTGGTATGGTGAGATGATTCATCTCAAGATTTTTGTCTCGTGAAAAAAATAGCCACAATGGATGTTGTTCAACACTAAAAGTAATGTAAATGTTACTAGTGATTCCAACTTGCCCGATCCTACCTGATCGCTTCCCTAGCAATCACATTGTTTGCCAAATGAAGGATAAATGTAACTTCTATGTGAGAGTTGTTTTGCTCTATTTTAATCATTATCATTGCTAAACCCCTTATTTTAAGCTATACATGTTTCTATATGTATGTGCATTAGTTAAGTCTCACACTCCATATGATACCACTTTATGTTATTAAAAAGAATAAATTAATAGCACTTAATAATTAAATATATAGAAATAGAGAACAACTTTAATAACAACAATAGAAATTTTAGCTACCATGGTATAGAGTGGGTGGCATACATTGATAGCGCCAATGAAGGGACTCAGGTTCAAACCATGTGGACAATAATTTCTTGATTTACCACACTCTCAAGGGCGGCACCTCCTCCATAAACTTCAGGAGGATCAAAATCTTTTGTTCTCAATAATAGAAATCTAAATATTGACTAACAATTGATATAATATATAAGGTAAGAGCCTCATACTAATTATTATTAGTATTGTTATTTCCATAATCATGATATGCATAAATATGTTTATGGAACAAATATGTATGCTAGTTTCATTTCATATATTTCACATTAACCCTCTTAGTTGTATGTGTTGGTATGTATGCCCAGAGAGCCAATCATGTGATGATTATAATGGCATAACTTGTAAAAGCAATTTGATTATTAATAAAAGGCAAACCTCCAATTTATTTTGTTTAATTCAGTTATGAGATAATGATGTAACATTATAAATATCTAGATAATAATATTTCTCTATGATGTATGTCTTCAAGTACATGACTTGGAAGAAATGAGATCATACATATGTTAAGAGTATATATATATATGTATGAATGGATATATATATATCCATACATATATATATATATATATATATATATATATATATATATATATATTCTTATTATGTCCCTAATCGGTTGTTATTGTGGAAGGTTGATAGACAACAATAATACATAAGATTAGAGTGTGAGTTGGTTGATGATAGAATCTCATTAGTCACGATATGGCAATCTCAAACTGGTCACATAGATACATGTTAGAGAATAGTGTATCAGACAAACCCACCATGAGACTGACACATGGAAGCCATCATCATGGAAGTCATAGTCAACTCTCACAGTGATGGTGGTGTTTGTGTTTCTGAGACCTAAAATCACTACACTTGTCACATGTCATTGGGTATGCTTTGACATCATCAAACACAGTCCTAAAACATGGGCTGTTATAAAGGTGATGATTGGGTGACTTTGACACATGGGATTATACTGTGAGTGATAGAAATGGAATTTGTTTCTCCTATAGGAGGTTGATGTCCTAGGCCTCTTGATTGGCGAGACTAAGAAATGCATGGACATGCACATGTGAGTCAATATGTGATGTTGAGCTTACATATATCTCAGACAGTCTGCTCTGGTTCAAGAAATGAGATTGAATGATGAAAAGGGTGGCCACTCTATGCATCGAGTTCATTTTGGACATCAATGACAAAGGAACTATACAAGCACCGCAACACCATACATAAATCATAGGTAGAAGTTTTCCCCAATTTTCCATTTACTTGGGTAGCATTGATGTGCGACTAGGGACCACTCATTGCTTTTGATGTCATAAGTTGTTATCAACATTCACTACCAATGTAATATGGGACCTATCGGGTCACACACATAGGTCTCGACCTAGAAAAGGAGTTTGATCTTGAATGATAGTTGAATTAAGAACTAAAGTGTTTAGGTGTAACATCCCTGACCTGGGTTATGCTTTAACCCTAGGTGTTTTAATAAATAAATATGATTATATGATTAATCTCATCTTGTGAAAATTAATTATGGCTCATGAGGAACTTATGTTTCAATTTTGGTCATGTTTGAACAATGTTGAAGCAATGTTTTCTTATTTTGGACTAAAGTGAAAATTACCCAAGTTAAGGGGATAACTTACAAATTTTACATAATAATATGTTCCTCTGATGTTGAGACATCATAAGAATGAATATGATGTAGTGGTATGGTTTCCACAAGCCTGGACACTACGATAGAGCTTGTTGGACAATGTTTGTGCATTAAAACCTAGTTTTGGTGTAAAGTGCAATTTACCCAAAAACTAAGGTTAAATATGCAAATTAACAATTCAATAAGGTCCCTAATGTTTCTTTACATCATTTAGAGCAAATAAAATGAGAGGGGCGCCTCATTTGAATTAAGTTGGAGGAGAGAGAATCTTGATATTAAAATAACCAAGATTTAAGCCTAATTGGAACCCTAATTCAATTTAATGCAAAAATAAATAAAATAATTGAAGGGGCCTTCAACCAAAATTAAAATGGTTGGATTCAGATGTTTTTGGACGAGCTTAAGCGTTGCAAAGGCTTGAGCATATCCTAAAGGTGGTGAAATTCCACTCACCATTATTATAAGAAAAAGAAATTCCACTCAAAAATGGATATTAATATTATAAGGGTTAAGGTGCTTAATTTATTTTTCCTTTATTCTTGGATAATGAAGAGGTTTTGCAATAACATAAAGATGGCTTCGTGACTAAGAAATGGAGGGGGATTTTGTGGAAATTATTTTGGGAATTAAAGGAAATAATCCCATTTTCTCTCTCCTTGGGATTTCCTAATACATATCCCTTTCTCCACTCACTTAAGGACTTCTTTTTAGATTTCCTTTCTTTCTTTGCCTTGGCCGACCCCAAGAGAAGCTCAGGAACAGGAATAGGAAGACCCCAACCTGTTAATAAGGTTCTTGACCTCTTTTCCCCTTGATTCCATGGTGGAAATTGAAAGTAAATCATTGATTTCTTCTTAATTCGATCTCCTCTTCAACCCTAGCCAAACATTTCAACCAAAAGCTTGAGGACGAGCCTAGGGGGAGTTGCAAAAGCTTCATCCACCATTGTTTGCGTGATCTTGGAGCTTTGGAGCTCAATTGGAGGTGGGTTTTATAACTTGAAACCCTAACTTTGTTATTGTATTCAATTCCCCCATCAAATAATGATCATTTGTGTATTTACAATTATTGATTTGGTTGATTGATGCAATCTCCATGGAATTCACAGAAGGTTTCGTGGGTCTAGAGATTGATGATGATGAAATCATCATAAGCACACACCTCCCCAAATATCTAGACCAAATGGTTTCAATCAAATGTCCAAACGGTTTCACAAACCGTTTGGGAGCAAACAGTTTCAAACCGTTTCGAATGAAACAGTTTCACTAAACCGCATAGAAGCAAATGGTTTAAGACCGTTTGGTGATGTTTACCAGGGTTGAACATTTGGGGATTTGTTAATAATGATCTAGGTTAATGACCCATCAATTATTATTGATTAACTCCAATTGGCTCATGAGTTGAAGATCCATCAATCACCTAAACCTTAATCGGGTTGAGTGCTGATTTCATAAGTGATTGAGTTTGAAACTTGGGTTGATTGACCCAAACGGTTTCAAAACCGTTTGGGAATCACCCAAACGGTCTCAAGACCGTTTGTAGGTCAACCAAGACCGTTTGGAGGTCTAGGGTTGAGTATGTTTAGGTATTTGAAGATTCAAACATATGGTATAAACCCTAATCGGCTAAGTGCTGATTTTGCAATTGAATGAGTTGATGCTTTGGGTTGATTGACCCAAACGGTTTCAAAACCATTTGAGGATCACCCAAACGGTCTCAATACCATTTGGGGGTCACCCAAGACCATATGGAGGTCTAGGGTTAAGTATGCTCATGTGTTTGAAGGTCCAAGGTTACCAAATTGAAATACAATTAAGTGTTGATTTGGTGACCAATCCTAGGATCCAAACCCTAATTGAATGACATGGTTAATGATGATATGATGGGATAACAGTCTCAAGACCATTTGGAGGTCATCCAAATGATACCAAGACCGTTTGGGGGTCACCCAAGACCGTTTGGAAGTCTAGGGTTGACTATGGTTAGGTGTTTGAAGATCTAAAGGTACTAAGTTGAAGTGCAATCAAATGCTGATTTGGTGATCAATCCAATGATCCAAACATTGATTGATTGACTTGGATTTTGATGTTGACATGGGAAAATGGTCTCAAGACCGTTTGGAGGTCATCCAAACGACCTCAAGACCATTTGGGGTTAGGTAATGTCCAAATTGGATGGTGGTCCAATAGTTTTAAAGTAACTAGTTTCACATTTGTTAATGTTGAAGGATCATCGATTCCAAACCCTAATCCAATTGATTCAAACCCTAACTGATGATCAATTGAGGGTCAATTGAGGGTCAAATCAAATTAAGGTTGACCTAATTAACTCAATTGAAGTATGGTGATAGGTTCAATTGATGATTGCTTACACGAATTCAATGGTTGAAGGATTCAACATTGGAAACCCTAGTTTAATTGGAGTGGTTGAGACCCTTTTTGGTCCTTGCGGTTATGAGGGTGTTTGGGCCAAATGGTCTCAAGACCATTTGGGACCAAACGATCCCAAACCGTTTAGGTGCATGCGGTTTCAAAAAGTCAACTTTGGCAAACGGTCTTCACCACCTACTTTACTAATCGATTTTGAGTATTCAACCAAGACCGTTTGAGGTCTGATTGGTCAAGACCATTTGAGGTCTAAGTGACCAAGATCATTTGGAAAGTAATTAATCAAATTGTATGAACACTTAAAGTGAATAAAGGTCAATGGTTTAAGTGGTCAATTACATGATGTAAATCAATGGTGTTTATAATAATGGTACCTTTAATGAGATAGGGTGATTAGTACCCTTCAAGTAGCTAAGCCCTAATGATCATGGTGATAATTACATAACCCACGATGTCAATTCTTCTTTAAGATTGAGTTGACTTAGCTTAATCAAGGCTAAAGAAAACATCATCTTGTAGAAGATGAAAGAGAAAATTTCCTAGATGATTGATAATCAATTAGTAGACTTCCTATATAAATGAATGTTTAATTAGGGTATGATCCTTCATAGTGAGATAATGAAACCCTAATTATGAGGGTTAATGAATCATAACCCTAACTGAGGATATTAATGGAAGTAATCTTACTACATGATGATGGTATGATCTTAATTCATAGTGATGGTATGATAAACCCTAATTCAGGGTACTTTGATGATCACTCCTACTTGGAATGAATAGTAAACCCTAATCTAGGGTGATGTGATATGAATAAAAACCCTAATGGAGTGTGATGACATGAGAAACCCTAATTGGGGGTGATGTCATGAGAAACCCCAATTGGGATGAACAGTAAGTCTAATTATGGTTTATTGAATATGAAACCCTAGTTTTAAGTGATGTTATGTGGAACCCTGATATTATGATATGGTCTAAGACTCAATATAGGGTGATGTCATGTGATGATATATGAAACCCTAGAGATGGTTTAATAGCCAGTACACCAAAGAGAGGTGTGGATAAAATTATTAAATTAGATGAATAAGTTATAAACATGAAGGATAGGGTTGATGAACCATATGAATGATAATGTGGTGATTTTAATGAATAAGGATCAAAGAGACAAGATGATGCCTAGATCCTTATACAACCATCTCTATACATGCGTAATAGCCTATACACCTTACAATGATGAGGACATGAAACTTTTAGGAATGATGTATCCTATACTAAATAATGATGTGGATAACATCCTAAGAGTTGAAATACCTAAAATAGTTGATAATGGTTTATCCTATATCAACAATGTCTATCAATTGGATAAGTCCATATCATTAAAGACAATTGGACAATTCTAATGTGTGACCCATGCACCATATGATGAAAGTAACAAGTTAGTGGATAAAGTATCAAGAGGGAAATACCTTAATACAAAGTTAGTTGATTAACTTAAGAAGATGGAAATGAAAAGAAAGTGATACATTCAGATATGATAGATATCACATTCTACATTTCATTGTAGACTTACCTTGATGAACCTCTAATTCAATACTCTTAGTTAAGAAACACATGAAATGTGTGTTATGAAATTGTTACAATAAAAATGTAATGAACTCAATGTACTTTGATAAATGTTGACCAATATACCTTGAGAATGGGGTAAGATAATAAATGAGTATGATGTAATCATACCATGACAAGGATGAGAAATGAACTCATGCCTTGAATTAATGATCATTAATGATATATGATGAGAATAGTGATCATAAGCAAATACTTATGATATCTTTAAATACTCCCAGAGGTGTGGAGCAATACATTAGGGTTGAACTAATAATGTGAGCATGAAACCCTAATTAAATCATGATGGGAAACCCTAGCCCTAATTTTGGGTAAATGGAATGAAAAACCCTAATTGATAGATAACCCTAATACTGATAAAGGATGGTGGTGTTAATAATGTTTCATATGATGTGACAAATGACTTACATGACTGTTATCATGTCTATTAATCATGTAGACATCATGAGATGATGAACATAGCTAGATATGAGCTATGACTTTCATATAATAACATGTTGTATGGCCTTATGTGTCTAATGTTGTTGTTGCTTAGTAAAAGTAACAAAATGTGCATGAACCTTATGAGTTCCATGAGTAAGTTGTTGCCTAGTGAAAGGTGGAAAAACATTTAATAGGCTTTGAGAGCCATGTGAGATACTTGTTTAACAAGTATTATGCATACCTCGGCCTGAGGACCTAGAGGTAATGGTTACCTAACAAGTGGTAACAGTGATAGTGAAGAATTGAGGGTATGAATACCCAAAGATGATAAGTATGATAATGATGTAGTTGAGGGATGTGAACTTCTAAAAGAAATGAAATGAGGGACTAAGATCCCAATGTCCTTTAAGGACTGAGAAAGTGATTGGTGAAAATAGTACATGTTTCCTTATAGCATTTGTATGAATAAGTTATGTATGAGAACTTGACTGATTCTAAAAGAATATGCTAATGTACTTAATTAATTAAGTGGAATCATATCATGTAGAGCCCTGACCATAGATCCATCATTGTCAGCAATAGGTGATGGTATAACGGGTGCTCTGCGGCAAAACCCGGAACACATATTTTGAATATGTGGGGGCAATGGGCGACTGTATCCTGACGTCCTAATGAGGGAATTGATGAAAGGTAAACAACAAACCTCTCAATCCTTCATTACTTGTACCAGGATGGATGTATCATGAATCCCCCAATGATTGGGACAGATGCAGTACACATCTCCCAATAATGTTAATGCCAGATCGATGGAGATAAACATGAAATCTCACGATTGTGAAGAGAGTACAACACGCCACTGTAACTCTAATAGCAAAGTTGTCAGTATACCCTGGAAAGCTATATATAGCAGAGACACGAGATGTCCTGCATGTAATCTCGCGTTGACCGAGATATGGGAGGACTTGGTAGCCGGCTCTACCTTTGACCTTGTATGGTACCGATTTCGACTTCGCAATGGTCAGTTGGAGTATGAGTGGTATACCTCATCTCCTCAGGGCATAAGTCTGATTGTAAAATGTAATCATCCATTTAGCATGTTTGCTTAAGGATTGAATACAAAAATTCATTGGCTTATGTTATATTTATTTTATACAAAACTAGTTGATAAATGTTATTCATATGTCTTTACATTCAATGCAAGTAGATATGTGAAATATGAATCTACCATGAGGAGATACAATGCTCTCATTAGGAAAGGAAATTACTTTACTCTGTTCATTCAATGATTAATACTGCTGTTATTATATAAGAACTCCTGTTCAGTTTTAATTATAATAAACTGATATAACAATGTTTTGGAGGAGGGTTATATCTCCCGCTGGGACAATTTACAATTGTCTCACCCCCATGGGATCCAATATTTTTAGGTAGAAGAAGAAGAAGAAGCAGGAACCCAATAGCAAGAGAAAAGCAACAACAATATCAGGGACAACAGTGATGACTCAGGTGGAGGTACTGGCTGCCATGTTTTGTCTAGATAGTAGTCCTATGTGTTGTCTCTGTACTCTCAGGTCCTCAGAATTTATAGTTAGTGTTTTAATGAATCGATCCGAGATTTTGGCTTGATGCCTCGAAGTTATATGCTATCTGTATATTATGTCTTGAGACAGCTGATGTTGTGAATCTCAAGAAGAGATAGTACAAGACTTGTATTTTGAAACAGAATGTAAATGTTACACTTTGGTTCTTGAAGAAAAAGATTTCCTATGTGTGGATCTCTTTGCAAAAAGTTTTAATTTTTAGTGATTTTCAATAATCCGCTGCAAATGATTCACTTCTGCTTAGTTAATCTTGTGTTTTGTAAGTTGGATGCCACAATTTAGTGGTATCAGAGCTCTAGGTTCGCTTCTGACCACTGTCCGTTGCTCCTCAAACCGCGAAGGAAGGAGGTAAGGAAGGAGTGTTTTGTGGCGAAAGCTTCCTGGAATGAAAAAGAAGCTTTCAAATCCCTGGTGAAGGAGAAGTGCGCTAATTCTTTCGACTTCTACGCGACTCTCCATACAGCTAGACAAGATCTGCTTAAGCTTGATGAGCAAGAGAGAAAACACCAGTACGAGGAGAAACAAAGGCTCTAGCGCAACAAAGTCTCTCTACAACATATGCTTGCGGAGCAATACAATTCTATTACTGACCAATTGTGTGTTGATATGCAGGATGAAGAAGAGGATTGGAAACAGAACGCTCACATCCATTGGCTCCAGAATGGGGATAATAATACTAGGTTCTACCAGGCCTGGGTGAACCAAAGAAGGAGGCAAAACACTATCACTACTCTCAAGAATGGAGATGGTAGCTGAGTTTCTAATGAAGCGGAGGTTATGGAGATAGTGGTCACCCATTTCCAGGATATTCTCACCGAGCCTTCACGAGGAAACAGGATGAACAGCTCTAGCGTCCCTGGACGGTTCCAGTCTCTTTCGTTGGATGCTCTGAAGTCCATTGCTAACGAACATACACCAGAGGAGGTCTGCGCTACTGTGAAGCGGATGAAACCATTCAAGGCAGCTGGACCTGATGGGGTCACAGTGGAATTCCTGCAAGGCAACTGGGAAGCCGTGGGTCAATCTGTTACTAACACAGTACAAAAATTAATAGCAGGAAGGAGCCCGGATGAAGGTATTTGCGATGCCACTATTGTTCTTATTCCCAAGATATCCCGTCCTGAGAGGTGCGAGCAACTCAGGCCGATCTCACTTAACAATATCATTCTGAAAATAGCATCCAAGTTAGTAGTTGAGAGATTGAAACAATTCATACCTACTTGGATTTCTGTTGAGCAAAGCAGCTTTGTTCCGGGAAGAAGAATCACGGATAACATTGCTCTGGTCCAGGAAGTTATCCATGGCATGAGAAGCCCAAGGGGAGCTAAAACTATGGCCATTAAGATCGACTTGTCCAAAGCGTACGATAGAATGTCTTGGAGGTTCATTGAGGAAACTCTACAGATGGTGGGCATTCCGGCAAGCATTCGACATTTCATCATGTTCTCTATTACATAAGGCTAATCTACTATTGTATGGAATGGCAAATAGTCCCGGGCTTTCTAGGCTAGCCGTGGTTTGCGTCAAGGGGATCCGCTATCACCCTATTTGTTCGTCCTATGTCTTGAGAGACTATCCCAAATGATTCAGGAGAGGGTTGCAGATGGGAGATGGAAACCTATCAAAATGGGCAGAACTGGTTCGTAGATTGCTCATGTTTGTTTTGCAGATGATCTTATTCTTTTTGCTCAGGAAAGTCGTCCCCAGATGAAGACCATTCTGCAGTGCTTCAAGGTGTTTGGAGATGCGTCAGGTCAGAAGGTTTCAGCCGAAAAATCTCATATTTTCTTCTCAAGGAGCGTGCCTAGAGCAGTGCAAAGGTCTATTAAGACACTCAGCAGGTTCAGTGTTACAGATAACTTGGGCAAGTACCTCGGTGTCCCGATTCTACATTCCAAGGTTAATAAGCCGACGTATTCGGATGTAATCGACAAGGTGGAAGGGAAGGTATAAGCATGGGCAGCTAAGACTTTGTCTCTGGTAGGGAGAGTGTGTTTGGCGAAATCCATGCTAATAGCCATTCCTACTTATACGATGCAAACGTCTACTCTTCCTCTCAGCCTATGCGACCGAATTGACGGTACAATTAGAAGGTTCATCTGGGGTGGAAGTTATAAGACGAGACCGGTTTCCTTGGTGGCCTGGAACAAGGTTACGAGTGACAAATCTAATGGGGGATTGGGCATCAAGTCAATGAGGGAGTGGAATGAAGCCCTTCTTATGAAGAATTCTTGGGAGGTTGCAGTTGGGAGGGAGTCTAGCTGGTGCAAGGAGATATACTCACGCTTTTCTAATACTGTCGGGGGGAAGAAGATCTCAGCATCCAGGCTAGGCCAGGCGACAATTGCGGGGAAGCAATTCATTCTCAACAACTCAATGATGATTCTGGTGGGAGGGGGTATGATCAATGTCTGGAATGACGTTTGGGTGGAGGAAGGAATTAAATTAAAGAATTTTTGTAAGCATGATATCCCTGACGAGTTACAGGAGCTGATGGTGAGCAGCCTAGTGTTGGACACGGGTGGATGGGATAAGGATTTCTTGGACTACTGGTTCGATGAGGCTATGGTTAGAACGATACTGGCCTTGGATGTTCCTGATATCACAAATCACAGAGATTATAGGGTGTGGATTCATACGGAAGACAAAACTTCTCCTCGAAATTAGCCTATCAGGTTCTAAGGGAAGGGAAGGAAATGATGTGTCTGGGAGATTGGGGGTCTGTTTGGAAGCTGAAGGTCCCAGCTAGGATTCACACCTTCGCCTGGCTGGTTACTCATGGTGCCCTTTTGACAAATGGCTGTAGGTTGGTGAGGCACATGTCCATGGATGACCTGTGTCCCAAATGCAAGAAGGCTGACGAGTCTGCGATCCATGCTCTGAGGGATTGCAAGAAAGTTAAGATGATATGGAACCATTTCTCCAGATCTGATAGCCTGACAGACTTCTTTGGGCCGACCACCTTTGAGCTCTGGTTGAAGATTGCATATGGTAATCCAAACCTCATGAAGGAAGTTTTCTGGATAATTTGTAGTAATGTATGGGGGTTCAGGAACGCTGAAGTCTTCGATGGCGAAGTTAGCCCGATGGACCACCAACTCCGTTTTATTCAGAAGGCCATCATGGTTACTACGGAAGCATGGGCGAGACAAAACACAGCCCATCGGCCGGATAGAGTTTACCGCTGGAGGAAACCGGAGACGGGAATGATCAAACTGAACGTTGACGCAGCAATTAAAGGTAACAAAGCAGCGATAGCAGCAGTAGCTAGAGATGCATAAGGGAGGTGGCTCGGGGGTTGGTAGAAGAAGATAGGTTGCTCCACGGTAACTACGGCAGAGTTAGCTGGGATTTCCCTAGCTCTGGAGCAAGCTCGAGCTCACGCATGGAGCAATTGCACTGTGGAAACCGATTGCAAACTGGCGATGCAACTGTGCGGTGAGGAGGCGGATCGTTACCCTAAGTTTGCTTATTGGATGTGTCGAGTGAAGAAGACGATGACGGAGAATGTGAGAATACATCACGTTAATCGTGAGAGTAATTTTGTTGCCGATAAAATGGCCAAACACCAACTTAGTTGTGCGTTACAGTACCAGGCCTTTAACAGGCCCCCAATCTGGGTTAGGAGCCTATATCTCAAAGAGAGCATGTCTGTAAATTCCGAGGCTGGTCCCGCAGCCCATCAGACGAGTTTGAGGAGAGGGGCATCATGTAATAGTCCATGAGTTGATTAATAAAGTTATCTTTCGAGAGAGCTCTAGGTTCGCTGAGTCTATAGAGACATAGGACGAAGGTAGTAGAGTCTGTTATAGTGTCTTTTAGTGTATCTGATAGTGTCTTCTGTGAAAAAACTACTAGAGGGGGGTGAATAGAGTTTTTGAATTATTTTAAAAATTTATTGAATTCAAACAACCACAATTGAAATTGGGAGAAAGAGACAGGTGTTTAGAGTGGTTCCAACTATAGCAAATACTATAGTTGTCAGTCCACTACCCGGTTGCTTACCCAACCGGGATTTGAAAGTATTTATTTTATTACCTCTCGAGGATTTATACAAAATACAATACTTTCCTTTACACCCTTTGAACAGCCTTCACCCTAAAGTAGGTGCACCAACTTTGAGGTAGCCTTCTTTGAAGTAACTCCAAGCTCCCCCTTGAAGTAGCCTTCCTCTCTAGAAGTAACCTCCCGTTGCACCAGCCTTCTGAAGTAGCTCAAAGTCTCCTTCTTTGCCAAGAAGATCTTTACCCTCTCCAATCCGCAGCCTCCAACCTAGGAGTAGCAAGGAGAGTACAAACAATAATAGGGAACAAGAAAGAAAATAGAAATTACAACTTATCCTTTGTAGCCCAAGGCTTGATTTGCCTAGATCAAGCGTATAGATCTCCTAACCAAGTATGTGAACTTGTGATTGCAGTGGGTAGGAGATACTAACCTATAGGACACGAATTATGAGCTAAGGAATGAAATGGCCAATTGTCACAATGCTCAAATTGCTCACAAACAGATTGCACAAAGTATGCTCAAAGGTTTCTCAAGTGTAGCAAGTGTAAAACAAGTGTGTTTGAGTGTCCTATGGCTTGTACTATTTATAGGAATGGCCTAAGGATTCTTAAGGACGTTCTAGACAACTTCTAGGGGTTTCTAAGTGCTTAACTAGCCGTTAGGTACAAAGTTGTTGCTTTAACGGCGGCTAATTAATTAATTCTGCAGTTGCTGTCAGAGACCATCTCGGTCGACAAATGGTCGACCGAGACACCTACTCGGTCGAACTTTTGTCGATCGACAGGCTCTCTAGAACAAGTGATTTGCAACGTCTTTCTCCAACTGCCAACTAACTTGTCTGTTGTGTCTAACGGCTACTTTGGATCTTTCTCGGTCGAAAAGATTGTCGACCGAGAGTGTCACGGTCGAGGAGTTTGTCGACCGAGATTGATTCTGTTTCAAGGTTTCAATTTAGGCACTAATTATGTGTGTGAGTGTGCAAAAGTAATCTTATTTGAATGGGATGACTTGTCTAACTGTGGTGTTTAGCTAGGGAGAATCTAACGCTTGATTTACATGCAATTCTAAGTACTTGTACATTATATTTTTGTACAAGTTTTTACAACAGTTATTACATTGCATGAAAATATAAATATGTAAGCTTGTAGATTTTCCCTTGTTGCTTTGTCATCCTGCACACTCAAGTAGCTCGTTAGATTAATAGGAATGAAATGTTTGTCATAATCAAAACAGAGGGATTTATAGATGTCCATTTAGCCAACAATCTCCCCCTTTTTGAAGATGACAAACATTTCCAAAATATAATTAAAGGAAATATAAAACATATGAGTTTGATACCTTTAGATTACCTTTTGTAGCTTTTTCTCTTGTGTATAAAATGTGTGCTTATTATTCCCCATGAATTATGGAACATGAAATCCAGATCATTCGGGAATATAGCAACTTTCAATGTAAAGCCAAGAGTTTATTTATGAAACTCATTAATTGAGTTTTTCATAATTACTAAGTTTTAGTTTTATATTTATCTCTCCCCCTTTGTCATTTCAAAAAGATAACTGTTAAGAATAAAAACTCCCCCTTAATTAGATATCCCACCAAATCTAATGAAAAAGATGTTCATTTAAAACCAAAGTATCATGATGCAAAATAAGAGTTTTTTTTTGTTTAAGTAGCACAAATATCAAAGAAAACATCTTCCAAAGGAGTGATAAGCAATTGCTTCCTAATTTTGTTAAATTGATCTAGTGGAAGCGGTTTTGTAAAAATATCAGCCAATTGATCTTCCGTATCAACATGATGAAGGGAAACATGATTTTTGGAGATGTGATCCCTTAAAAAGTGATGACGGATTTCAATATGTTTAGCTCGGCTGTGTAAAATAGGATTGTGTGCTAAGTTTATGGCGCTCGTGTTGTCACAAAAAATAGGCGTAGATAAAAGATTAAAACCATAATCGCTTAACACTTGTTGCATATAAAGCACTTGAGCACAACAAGACCCGGCTGCCATATATTCAGCTTCAGTTGTAGATAGGGCAACCATATTTTGTTTCTTGCTAAACCAAGATACTAAAGCTCTCCCTAATAAGAAACAGCCACCACTAGTACTCTTGCGATCAAGTCGACAACCAACATAATCCGCATCAGTATAAGCTTTGAAATCCAAGGATTGTCCTTTTGGATACCATAAACCAAAGCAAGTAGTGCCGGCTAGGTAACGAAGAATTCGTTTAACTTCTAGAAAATGAGAATGCATAGGTTGTGATTGAAATCGAGCACAAAGACCAACGGAAAACATAATGTCCGGTCTAGAAGCCGTTAAGTAAAGCAAACTACCAATCATGGCTCTATATAAGGAATCATCAATAGGTTCCCCATTTTCATCCTTATCAATTTTGATAGAAGTAGCCATAGGAGTAGTAGCATGTTTGCACTGATCCATCCCAAAACGTTTTAAGAGTTCTTTAGTATATTTTTCTTGGCTTATGAATATTCCGGCAAGTGTTTGCTTAATTTGAAAACCAAGAAAGAAAGTTAGTTCACCCATGAGGCTCATTTCAAATTCTTTTTGCATAATATCACTAAATTGTGTGCACAATGAATCATTAGAAGCTCCAAAAATAATGTCATCAACATATATTTGCACAACTAGGAAATCAGATGTATATGTTTTGAAAAATAAAGTAGAATCTGAATTTCTAGTAGAAAAACCATTATCAAAAAGATATGTCTTGAGCCTTTCATACCAATTTCTAGGTGCTTGTTTTAAACCATAAAGTGCTTTCTTAAGTTTATAAACATAGTCACCTTTTTCTGGAATTTCAAAACTAGGTGGTTGGGCAACATAAACTTCTTCTTGAATGATGCCATTTAGAAAAGCACTTTTGACATCCATTTGATAGAGTTTGATGTTTTTATGGGCAGCAATAGCTAGTAACATTCTAATGGCTTCAAGTCTAGCTACGGGTGCATATGTTTCATCAAAATCTATTCCTTCTTGTTGATTATATCCTTGTGCTACTAACCGAGCTTTATTCCTGATGACTTCTCCTGCCTCATTGAGCTTATTCCTAAAAACCCATTTAGTTCCTATGATGGTTTTATCATGTGGTTTAGGAACTAAATCCCATACATCATTTTTAGTGAATTGATTCAACTCTTCTTGCATGGCTATTATCCAATAATCATCCTTAAGAGCTTCGGATATTTTCTTAGGTTCAATGATAGAAACAAAAGCCATGTTTGCAACATCTTTGAAGGAAGACCGAGTTTTGACTTTATCATTTGGATCTCCAATAATTAGTTCTTGGGGATGATCTTTAATAAGCCTAGGTGTAGGTTGTGGTTCAACTTGGTGATTATTTGTAGTACTTTTCTCATTATTATTTGGTATGGTTAGATTTTCGAATTGATTTGTGAGATCTATGATTTCTAGATTTTCATATTTGGATTCTTCATGAAAAGAAACATGAATAGATTCCTCAACTTTTCTAGATATAGTGTTATATACTCTAAAAGCTTTGCTAGAGGTGGAATATCCCAAAAAGAATGCTTTGTGTGATTTTGAGTCAAACTTATCTCTATCATCTTTGGTATTTAAGATATAGCATGTGGAGCCAAAGGTATGAAAATAGTCAACTCTAGGTTTCTTAGAATGTATTAGTTCATATGGAGTTTTCTTTAAATGAGAGTGAACAGTTACTCTATTTAGCACATAGCATGCAGTGTTTACAGCTTCAGCCCAAAAGGTTTTGGGTGTGTTATGTTCAAGCATCATAGTTCTAGCCATTTCTTGTAGTGATCGATTTTTCCTTTCAACTATACCATTTTGCTGTGGGGTGCGTGGAGCAGAAAAATTATGAGTGTATCCTTGAGATGTACAAAACTCTTCAAATGTATGATTTTCAAATTCCCCACCATGATCACTTCTAATGGTACATATTTTATTTTGTAAGAGATTTTCAATCTTGGAACAAAATTGCATAAAAACATGAATAGTATCATCTTTAGTTGCAATAAAATGTGCCCATGTATATCTACTATAATCATCAACAATAACAAAATAGTATCTCTTACCACCGATTGATTGTGTCCTCATAGGTCCAAATAAATCCATATGAATTAATTCTAATGATCTACTGGTGCTAAGTACATGTTTTGATTTAAAAGATGTTTTGGTTTGCTTTCCCATTGTGCATGGTTCACAGTTTTCAACTTGATCAAAAGATAAAGTAGGCAATCCACGAACAAGATCATATTTCACTAACTTTTTGATAACATGTGAACTAGCATGTCCTAGCTTTTTATGCCATATTTGTAAGGTATTGTCATTTGCAAGCAAGCATTTTCCCACTACTGATTTCATAGAGTTAGGTTTAAGAATATAAAGATTTCCAACTCTATTTCCTTCATAAACAACATTTGTAGTATTTTCTATTAATAACTTGCAGCATGTTTTGTTAAATAACACATCATAACCACTATCACATAATTGACTAACACTTATCAAGTTATGGTGCAAACCATCAACAAGTAGAACATTCTTAATTTCGAGGTTTGTACCAACATTACCTATTCCAACGATTTTTCCCTTACCATTGTCTCCAAAGGTGATTGTTCCACTTTTCTTTTCTTCAAAGGTTTGGAATGCATCCTTGTTTCCGGTCATATGTTTGGAACATCCACTGTCAACCACCCATTCCTGCATTAAAATGTAGATTTTGGTACCCATGTGATGGTCCGATATGGTTAGAATCATTTAAACACAGATTTGTATAAAAGTTCTGAATCAGAAGTCCAGTCGGTCGACAATTGTTCGACCGACATATGTCTCGGTTGACAATTTGTCGATCGAGAAGATTACTGTAATACAAAACCAGAAAACACAGAAATGTAGCTCGGTTGAACAATTTTCGACCGAAATAATTGCTGTAAATTTTGATATGTTACAGACATTCGGTCGGTCGACAATACTTCGATCGATTAATGGTTCGGTCGACAATACTTCGACCGACTAAGTTTCTGTTTTAGTACAATAATGCAGAAAATTACCAATGAGCATAAAATCTTTTGTTTAGTTGAGATAAGACAATATAAATAGCAAGATGGAGCTTTTTGGTCATATCTCAAATAAATTCTATTTGACTCTACTAAGTTTGAGGTTTTGGGACCCAAACTAATTCGGAATCCTTAGTTTTATAAGGGCATGAAAAGGAATAGTGTCCAAGACGTAAACAAAAATGGCAGGTAATAGAGTCAACTTCATTTCTCTTTCTAGCCATTGTGTTCTTGGGTACAAACCTAGTTTGAGTTCTTTTAGGTTGATTTTTCTTTGGAGCATATCCCAAACCTTTTCTTCCGTTGAAAACAGTACCAATGCTTAGAATGTTATCAAGTATATCTTTTCTTCTTAACTCATGAAGTTCTCTTTGCAGCTGAGCAATATCATTTATTTTCTTGTGTAAATCTTTTCTTGCTTGATCTAAATTAGATAGCAATGAATCTCTTTCTTTTATAACATTATCATAGTCTAGATGGTTACAAAAAATAGGTTGAGTCTGAAAATCTTTTAGTTTAGCTAACAAGTCAGTCTTTTCTTTAGAAAGGAGATCAACATTTGTTTCTAGAGTGAGTAGCTTTCTAGTGCAATCATCTAAAGATGTTTATAAAGATAAATTCTCAAGATCAATGTTATTCTTTTCAGAAGAAAGATTATCTAATTTAGCAATTTGCTCATCATTTGATTTTGTAACCTTCTTTAGTTTCTTCTTGACATCAACATACTTATCATGAATTTCTTGTAGACTAGTGACTAACTCTTCTTTAGAAAGATCAAGTAGGCTTACCTCTTGAGAGTTTTCATCATCTTCTTTTGCCATTAGACAATCCACGGTTTCTTCTCCGCTTTCACTGTCACTTGATTCGTCCCATGCAGCTTTATAGGCTTTTTCTCCCTTCTTCTTGTGTGAGATTTTCTTTCCTTTCTTTGCTTTAGGACATTCATTCTTGAAATGCCCTTTCTTCCCACATTCAAAGCACCTAGGAGGGGTAGAAGAAGAGCTGGAAATTTTGTTAGATTTAAATCTTTTGTATTTCTTACCATTTACTATCAAGGCTTCTTCTCCCTCTTCTTCACTTGACTCCTCACTTTCTTGTGTGACAGCTTTTGAAGCTTTTAGAGCCAGATCCTTCTTCTTTCCTTGCTGAAGTTCACGTGCTCTTCTTTCTTCCTCTTCTAGAGTTTCTTCATGAGCTTCTAAGTTGCCAATAAGTTGCTCCATTTTCAGTCGAGTGAGGTCGTTTGCTTCTTCAATGGCTGTCACCTTTGGCTTATATTTTGGAGGAAGTGAACGAAGGATCTTTGATACCTGATCTTCTTCAGGAATAGGTTTTCCGAAAGCACTTAAACCATTAACAATAGTAGAGAATTTTGCAAACATTTCACTAATTGATTCATTAGTATCCATACGAAAGTGTTCAAATTTTTGTTTAAACATGTTAATCTTGGAATTTTTGACTTGGACTGTACCTTCATAGGTTATGGACAGTCTATGCCAAATATCATATGCTGTGTCACAATTAGATATTCTATTAAATTCTCCTACCGAAATAGAACAATATAAAATGCTTACAGCTTTTGCATTCATTTGGGCCAGCTTTACCGTGTTTGCATCCCATTCCGCAAATTCATTTTGAGGAAGCACATATGGAGTAGACACCATTCTCCATAAATCCCAGTTGATGCCTTGGAAGTAGAATTGCATCCTTCTCTTCCAATATTGGTAGTTTGTTCCATCGAACGCTGGGGGCCTAGCAACAAGTGTCCCTTCAATGTTGAGGTTGTTGAGTACTCCGTCACCCATTTCTTCAAGACCTTGTTAGGGTTCCTTGAAGCCTTGCTCTGATACCAATTGAAAAAACTACTAGAGGGGGGGGGGGTGAATAGAGTTTTTGAATTATTTTAACAATTTATTGAATTCAAACAACCACAATTGAAATTGGGAGAAAGAGACAGGTGTTTAGAGTGGTTCCAACTATAGCAAATACTATAGTTGTCAGTCCACTACCCGGTTGCTTACCCAACCGGGATTTGAAAGTATTTATTTTATTACCTCTCGAGGATTTATACAAAATACAATACTTTCCTTTACACCCTTTGAACAGCCTTCACCCTGAAGTAGGTGCACCAACTTTGAGGTAGCCTTCTTTGAAGTAACTCCAAGCTCCCCCTTGAAGTAGCCTTCCTCTCTAGAAGTAACCTCCCGTTGCACCAGCCTTCTGAAGTAGCTCAAAGTCTCCTTCTTTGCCAAGAAGATCTTTACCCTCTCCAATCCGCAGCCTCCAACCTAGGAGTAGCAAGGAGAGTACAAACAATAATAGGGAACAAGAAAGAAAACAGAAATTACAACTTATCCTTTGTAGCCCAAGGCTTGATTTGCCTAGATCAAGCGTATAGATCTCCTAACCAAGTATGTGAACTTGTGATTGCAGTGGGTAGGAGATACTAGCCTATAGGACACGAATTATGAGCTAAGGAATGAAATGGCCAATTGTCACAATGCTCAAATTGCTCACAAACAGATTGCACAAAGTATGCTCAAAGGTTTCTCAAGTGTAGCAAGTGTAAAACAAGTGTGTTTGAGTGTCCTATGGCTTGTCCTATTTATAGGAATGGCCTAAGGATGCTTAAGGACGTTCTAGACAACTTCTAGGGGTTTCTAAGTGCTTAACTAGCCGTTAGGTACAAAGTTGTTGCTTTAACAACGGCTAATTAATTAATTCTGCAGTTGCTGTCAAAGACCATCTCGGTCGACAAATGGTCGACCGAGACACCTACTCGGTCGAACTTTTGTCGAACGACAGGCTCTCTGGAACAAGTGATTTGCAACGTCTTTCTCCAACTGCCAACTAACTTGTCTGTTGTGTCTAACGGCTACTTTGGATCTTTCTCGGTCGAGAAGATTGTCGACCGAGAGTGTCTCGGTCGAGGTGTTTGTTGACCGAGATTGATCTTGTTTCAAGGTTTCAATTTAGGCACTAATTATGTGTGTGAGTGTGCAAAAGTAATCTTATTTGAATGGGATGACTTGTGTAACTGTGGTGTTTAGCTAGGGAGAATCTAACGCTTGATTTACATGCAATTCTAAGTACTTGTACATTATATTTTTGTACAAGTTTTTACAACAGTTATTACATTGCATGAAAATATAAATATGTAAGGTTGTAGATTTTCCCTTGTTGCTTTGTCATCCTGCACACTCAAGTAGCTCGTTAGATTAATAGGAATGAAATGTTTGTCATAATCAAAACAAAGGGATTTATAGATGTCCATTTAGCCAACATTATGCTCATATAGGAGGAGAATAACTTGAAGATGACTGGGTCACATGAGGAGTATGCTGCAAAAAGAAGAAATGTTGCATCAAGAAGGGATGCAGGGGATCAGAGCAGAGAAGAACATACACCTACACATCCCCAATTTGACCTAGCCATGATAGAGAGCCCAACTTTCCTTACTATGTTTGAGCAATTTAGGACAGCTATGATACATATAGTAGAATGTGCATTAGCAATGCAACCCACAATTCCAACCTCTAATGACGAAGTGCAGAACTCCAATAGGTTACCTTCTTAGCCTCAACCTGTTGGAGCAATGAATAATGATGAAAGAAATAGGATACAATCTGAAACTAGGATCTTCCATATGTGTAGGAAGCCTGGACATATTAGACCTAATTGTCCAGAAAAGGAATATAAAGGAAGAATTGAGAAAAGGCCTATCCAAATCCAGGAACAGAGGCCTGGTAGTTCCAAAAAGAAGAAGTTTTTGGTACCGTCAGTACAACCAGGGCCTAGTGCACCAAGGCAATGGCTATCTAGAAAGGGTAAAAAAGCCTCTAAACCACATCTAGCACCCAGGATTTGCTATCAATGTAGACAGTAGGACATCTGGCAAGAAATTGTTCATCCAGAAATGTTATGATGAATCAACCTCTGAGGCAGAGTCAGCCTGAGGCAATGAATAATCCACGAATCATGACAGGATAGACAAAATAAATGTCATTCTTATATGTCTTTTTATGATTTCCTGGATTAAACTGAGAAAGGAATTGATTGAACTTTCCTTGATTAGTCCTATGAGGACTTATATTTTGCATAATAAACATTGTAGATGTTTCATGTTGCTCTTACCTCTATGAGATGAAGATTAGGTATTGAAGAGATGTCTGGATAAAATCCAGTAATGTCAAGTCTTATACTTGTGATAATATGAAAAGGAAGGAATATGACCGTATATAAGTGCATACTACCTTATCTCAATATTTATATACCCTGGCCAGTTATACAACTATTAATGATAAAGTGAGTATGGAGACTCTTAGATTGTTATCTTTTTGATTGCCCTGATCAAACAGTCATTCTGATACAATCTAATGAGTATCATGAAATAAGAAGTATGGAATGAATAAATGTGTCCTGTCCTAAGCATAAGAAAGAGAAATCTAAGATAATCTCATATGAGCATGTTTGTATGAGGAAATAAAAGTATATTCCTCATAAGACAAGAATGGGACCAAGGGAGATGATCCCTGTCCAATAAATATGTAAGTATAATAAAGATCTTTTCCATAATGAAGAAATTAAAAAAAATGACGAGATCATGAGATGATCATAAACATGCTAGATAACAATAAAGAAGGGAATAATGTTATGTAATCATCCTTATGGATTCCTATGCTGAGGGAAAGGGACCTAGGATGAGATAAAAGAGTAATGATTCATGAATAGATGAAAATACATGAAATAATAAGAGGAATATGATTCCTTGATTCTCTTTCTGTTCAGGGACATGGAAATCAAGTGGGTCTTAGGAGACTTGATGCGTATAATATAAAGATGTTTATGTGATGAATACTTAGAAAGGTATCAGTTTATCTTGGACTTTGGCTCCAAGATGAAGATATATGTGACAAGTAATGTCCCAAGATGAAAGGAAGATAAAGATGTCATGTGTCTTCAACGCATGTGATAGGTACCAAGGTAAGAAATCCTGGTATCTAAAGATATATCAGATGATTCATGTTGACTACTTGGAATGGTCAACCATGAAATCAAATTAAATATGTAGAATAATATGAACATCACATGTTAGGGGTTTATGTTTTTCATAAATATAACAATTGAAGATATCCTTGAGAAAAGTTCTTGGTTGATATGTAACCTCTTCTTATGATAAGAAAATGCACAACTAATGAGATAGTTAGTGCATGTAATAAGGAAAGCTTGTGTTGTGTCATCAGGTAAGGTGACACAATTAAAGCATAAAAAGACTTATAGTCCCAAGTGAATGACAAAATATAATGGTGAATCATGTATGAGAAAGGCTAAATTAATTAAGGAACATGGGAGTATATGTTCCATGTGAATCACTCCATGATAAACTTGTATGTAATAACTTTTTATTGATCAAAACTCTATGGTGTCTCCATAATAATGAGGTGCTATGTGAGTACATGATGATATAATGCATGAATAATAACTGTTTTCCTTTATCTGGGATTTCGGGGACGAAATCCTTATGAGGGGTGGATAATTTGTAACATCCCTGACCTGGGTTATGCTTTAACCCTAGGTGTTTTAATAAAGAAAGATAATTATATGATTAATCTCATCTTGTGAAAATTAATTAGCTTAGGTTTCAATTTTGGTCCTGTTTGAACAATGTTGAAGCAATATTTACTTATTTTGGACTAAAGTGTAAATTACCCAAGTTAAGGGGCTAACTTACAAATTGTACATAATAATATGTTCCTATGATTTTGAGACATCATAAGAATGAATATGATGCAGTGGTATGGTTTCCACAAGCCCGGACACTAAGATAGAGCTTGTTGGACAATGTTTGTGCATTAAAACCTAGTTTTGGTGTAAAGTGCAATTTACCCAAAACCTAAGGTTCAATATGTAAATTACCACTTCAATAAGGTCCCTAATGTTTCTTTACATCATTTAGAGCAAATAAAATGAGGGGGGCGCCTCATTTGAATTAAGTTGGAGGAGAGAGAATCTTGATATTAAAATAATCAAGATTTAAGCCTAATTGGAACCCTAATTCAATTTAATGCAAAAATAAATAAAATAATTGAAGGGGCCTTCAACCCAAATTAAAATGGTTGGATTCAGATGTGTGTGGATGAGCTTAATCCTTGCAAAGGCACGAGCATATCCTAAAGGAGGTGAAATTCCACTCACCATTATTATAAGAAAAAGAAATTCCACTCAAAAATGGATATTAATATTATAAGGGTTAAGGTGCTTAATTTCTTTTCCCTTTATTCTTGGATAATGAAGAGGTTTTGCAAGAACATTAAGATGGCTTCGTGGCAAAGAAATTGAGGGGGATTTGGTGGAAATTATTTTTGGAATTAAAGGAAATAATCACATTTTCTCTCTCCTTGGGATTTCCTTATACATATCCCTTTCTCCACTCACTTAAGGACTTCTTTTCGGATTTCCTTTATTTCTTTGCCTTGGCCGACCCCAAGAGAAGCTCAGGAACAGGAGGAGGACGACCCCAACCTGTTGGTAAGGTTCTTGACCTCTTTTCCCCTTGATTTCATGGTGGAAATTGAAAGTAAATCATTGATTTCTTCTTAATTCGATCTCCACTTCAACCCTAGCCAAACTTTTCAACCAAAAGATTGAGGACGAGCCTAGGGGGAGTTGCAAAAGCTTCATACACCATTTTTGGCGTGATAGTGGAGCTTTGGATCTAAATTGGAGATGGGTTTTATAACTTGAAACCTAACTTTGTTATTGTATTCAATTTCCCATCAAATAATGATCATTTCTCTATTTACAATTATTGATTTGGTTGATTGATGCAATCTCCATGGAAATCATAGCACGTTTCATGGGTCTAGAGGTTGATGATGATGACATCATCATAAGCACACACCTCCCCCAAATATCTAGACCAAACGGTTTCAATCAAATGTCGAAACGGTTTCACAAACCGTTTGGGAGCAAACGGTTTCAAACTGTTTGGAATGAAACAGTTTCATTAAACCACATAGAAGCAAACAGTTTAAGTCCGTTTGGTGATGTTGACCAGGGTTTAGCATTTGGGGATTTGTTCATAATTATCTAGGTTAATGACCCATCAATTATTATTGATTAACTCCAATTGGCTCATGAGTTGAAGATCCATCAATCACCTAAACCTGAATCGGGTTGAGTGCTGATTTCATAAGTGATTGTGTTTGAAACTTGGGTTGATTGACCCAAACAGTTTCCAAACCATTTGGGAATCACCCAAGCGGTCTCAACACCATTTGGAGGTCAACCAAGACCATTTGGAGGTCTAGGGTTGAGTATGGTTAGGTATTTGAAGATTCAAACATATGGTATAAACCCTAATCGGCTAAGTACTGATTTTGCAATTGAATGAGTTGATGCTTTTGGTTGATTGACCCAAGCAGTTTCAAAACCGTTTGGGGTTCACCCAAGACTGTTTGGAGGTCCAGGGTTAAGTATGGTCAAGTGTTTTAAGGTCCAAAGATACCAAATTGAAATACAATTAAGTGCTGATTTGGTGACCAATCCTAGGATCCAAACCCTAATTGAATGACATGGTTAATGATGATATGATGGGAAAATGGTCTCAAGACCATTTGGAGGTCATCCAAACGATCCCAAGACCGTTTGGGGGTCACCCAAGACCGTTTGGAGGTCTAGGGTTGACTATGGTTAGGTGTTTGAAGATCTAAAGGTACTAAGCTGAAGTGCAATCAAATGCTGATTTGGTGATCAATCCAATGATCCAAACTTTGATTGATTGACTTAGATTTTGATGTTGACATGGGCAAACGGTCTCAAGACCATTTGGAGGTCATCCAAATGACCTCAAGACCGTTTGGGGTCAGGTCATGTCCAATTTGGATGGTGGTCTAATAGTTTTAAAGTAACTAGTTTCACATTGGTTAATGTTGAAGGATCATCGATTCCAAACCCTAATCCAATTGATTCAAACCCTAATTGATGATCAATTGAGGGTCAAATCAGTTGAAGGTTCACCTAATTAACTCAATTGAAGTATGGTGATAGGTTTAATTGATGATTTCTTACATGAATTCAATGGTTGAAGGATTCAACATTGGAAACCCTAGTTTAATAGGAGTGGTTGAGACCCTTTTTGGTCCTTGCAGTTTTGAGGGGTTTGGACCAAACGGTCTCAAGACCGTTTGAGTCCAAACGGTCTCAAGAACGTTTGGGATCAAATGATCCCAAACTATTTAGGTGCATGCGGTTTCAAAAAGTCAACTTTAGCAAACGATCTTCACCACCTACTTTACTAATCAGTTTTGAGTATTCAACCAAGACCGTTTGAGGTCTGATTGATCAAGACCATTTGAGGTCTAAGTGACCAAGATCATCTGGAAAGTAATTAATCAAATTGTATGAACACTTAAAGTGAATAAAGGTCAATGGTTTAAGTGGTCAATTACATGATGTAAATCAATGGTGTTTATAATAATGGTACCTTTAATGAGATAGGGTGATTAGTACCCTTCAAGTAGCTAAGCCCTAATGATCATGGTGATAATGACATAACCCATGATGTCAATTCTTCTTCAAGATTGAGTTTAGCTTAATCAAGGCTGAAGCAAACATCATCTTGTAGAAGATGAAAGAGAAGATTTCCTACATGATTGATAATCAACTAGTAGACTTCCTATATAAAGGAATGTTTAATTAGGGTATGATCCTTCATAGTGAGATAATGAAACCCTAATTATGAGGGTTAATGAATTATAACCCTAACTGAGGATATTAATGAAAGTAATCTTACTACATGATGATGGTATGATCTTAATTCATAGTGATGGTATGATAAACCCTAATTCAGGGTACTTTGATGATCACTCCTACTTGGAATGAATAGTAAACCCTAATCTAGGGTGATGTGATATGAATAGAAACCCTAATGGAGTGTGATGACATGAGAAACTCTAATTGGGGGTGATGTCATGAGAAACCCCAATTGGGATGAACAATAAGTCTAATTATGGTTTATTAAATATGAAACCCTAGTTTTAAGTGATGTTATATGAAACCCTAGAGATGGTTTAATAGCCAATACACCAAAGAGAGGTGTGGCTAAAATAATTAAATAAGATGAATATGTTATAAACATGAAGGATAGGGTTGATGAACCATGTGAATGATAATGTGGTGATTTTAATGAATAAGGATCTAATAGACAAGATGATGCCTAGATCCTTGTACAACCATCTCTATACATGAGTAATAGCCTATACACCTTACAATGATGAGGACATGAAACTTTTAGGAATGATGTATGCTATACTAAATAATGATGTGGATAACATCCTCAGAGTTGAAATACCTAAAATAGTTGATAATGGTTTATCCTATATCAACAATGTCTATTAGTTGGATAAGTCCATATCATTAAAGACAATTGGACAATTCTAATGTGTGACCCATGAACCATATGATGAAAGTAACAAGTTAGTGGATAAAGTATTAAGAGGGAAATACCTTAATACAAAGTTAGTTTATTAACTTAAGAAGATGGAAATGAAAAGAAAGTGATACATTCAGATATGATAGATATCACATTCTTCATTTCATTGTAGACTTACCTTGATGAACCTCTAATTCAATACTCTTGGTTGAGAAACACATGAAATGTGTGTTATGAAATTGTTACAATAAAGATGTAATGAACTCAATGTACTTTGATAAATGTTGACCAATATACCTTGAGAATGGGGTATGCTAATCAATGAGTATGATGTAATCATACCATGACAAGGATGAGAAATGAACTCATGCCTTGAATTGATGATCATTAATGATATATGATGAGAATAGTGATCATAAGCAAATACTTATGATATCTTTAAATACTCCCAGAGATGTGGAGCAATACATTAGGGTTGAACTAATAATGTTAGCATGAAACCCTAATTAAAGCATGATGGGAAACCCTAGCCATAATTTTGGGTAAAGGGAATGAAAAACCCTAATTGATAGATAACTCTAATCCTAATAAATGATGGTGGTGTTACTAATGTTTCATATGATGTGACAAATGATTTACATGACGTTATCATGTCTATTAATCATGTACACATCATGAGATGATGACCATAGCTATATATGAGCTATGACTTTCATATAATAACATGTTGTATGGCCTTATGTGCCTAATGTTGTTGTTGCTTAGTAAAAGTAACAAAATGTGCATGAACCTTTTGAGTTCCATGAGTAAGTTGTTGCCTAGTGAAAGGTGGCAAAACATTTAATAGGCTTTGAGAGCCATGTGAGATACTTGTGTAACAAGTATTATGCATACCTTGGCCTGAGGACCTAGAGGTAATGGTTACCTAACAAGTGGTAATAGTGATAGTGAAGAATTGAGGGTATGGATACCCAAAGCTTATAAGTATGATAATGATGTAGTTGAGGGATGTGAGCTTCTAAAAAAATGAAATGAGGGACTAAGATCCCAATGTCCTTTAAGGACTGAGAAAGTATTTGGTAAAAATAGTACATGTTTCCTTAACATTTGTCTGAATAAGTTATGTTTGAGAACTTGATTGATTCAAAAAGAATATGCTAATGTACTTAATTAATTAAGTGGAATCATATCATGTAGAGCCCTGACCATAGATCCATCATCGTCAGAAATAGGTGATGGTATAACGAGTGCTCCGTGGCAAAACCCGGAACGCATATTTTGAATATGTGGGGGCAATGGGCGACTGTATCCTGACGTCCTAATGTGGGAATTGATGAAAGGTAAATAACAAACCTCTCAATCCTTCATTACTTGTACCGGGATGGATGTATCACGAATCCCCTGATGATTGGGACAGATGCAGTACACATCTCCCAATAATGTTAATGCCGAATCGATGGAGATAAACATGAAATCTCATGATCGCGAAGAGAATACAACACGCCACTGTAACTCTAATAGCAAAGTTGCCAGTATACCCTGGAAAGCTATATATAGCAGAGACACAAGATGTCATGCATGTAATATCGCACTGACCGAGATATGGGAGGTCTTGGTAACCGGCTCTACCTTTAACCTTGTATGGTACCGATTTCGACTTCGCAATGGTTAGTTGGAGTATGAGCGGTATACCTCATCTCCTCAGGGCATAAGCGTGATTGTAAAATGTAATCAGTCATCTAGCATGTTTGCTTAAGGATTGAATACAGAAATTCATTGGCTGATGTTATACTTCTTTTATGCAACACTAGTTGATAAATGTTATTCATGTCTCTTTACATTCAATGCAAGTAGATATGTGAAATATGAATCTACCATGAGTAGATACAATGCTCTCCTTAGGAAAGGAAATTACTTTACTTTGTTCATTCAATGATTAATACTTCTGTTATTATATAAGAACTCCTGCTCAGTTTTAATTATAATAAACTGCTATAACAATGTTTTGGCAAAGGGTTATATCTCTCGCTGGGACAATTTACAATTGTCTCACCCCCGTGGAATCCAATGTTTTAGGTAGTAGAAGAAGAAGAACCAGGAACCCAATAGCAAGAGAAAATCCGCAGAAATATCAGGGACAACAGTGATGACTCAGGTGGAGGCACTGGCTGCCAATTTTTGTCCAGATAGTAGTCCTATGTGTCATCTCTGTACTCTCAGGTCCTCAAAATTTATAGTTAGTGTTTTAATGAATCGATACGAGATTTTGGCTTGATGCCTCGAAGTTATATGTTGTCTATATATTATGTCTTGAGACAGATGATGTTGTGAATCTCAAGAAGAGATAGTGCAAGACTTGTATTTTGAAATAGAATGTAAATGTTACACTTTGGTTCTTGAAGAAAAAGATTTCCTATGTGTGGATCTCTTTGCAAAAAGTTTTAATTTTTAGTGATTTTCAGTAATCCGCTGCAAATGATTCACTTCCGCTTAGTTAATCTTGTGTTTTGTAAGTTGGATGCCACATTAGGTACTTGACTCATGAAACATATAGACCAACTGCACTGCCAAACGCCCATATGAAGTGTTGAGGCGGTCGTCTCGAGTGCCAAATGGTTGTCTCAAGTGTTGAGATGGGAGTTTGGGGAGTCAGGCCTAATTTGAAGTTGAAATTGGCTAAAAGATGAACCGACCCAACAAAATGGCTCAACTCGGGTCACTAGATGACAGTCTGGGTGACTCAGATGACTGTCTCGAATGGCCGAGATGGTCTAGTTTGACCGAGGGAAGGTTCTATATATCCAAGTTGTTTCAATTGCACATTACTTTTTGTGCAAGGAATTTATTATGTAATATTAATTGCAAACGAATTGCAATTTTGTATGTGATTGGGAAACTTGAAACGGTTGTATCACAGTATGAGATGACCATCTCGCATGCTAGATGACCATATGGTGTGGCAGACTGCCATTTTGATGGTTGCAGGTTGTGAAAATTCAAGATCTTTTGGTCCCTTCCACTCCCGCATCAACTGGGAACACAACACATACAATTGAGAATAAGTTGCTCTAACAAATATTGTCCTCTCTGGTTGTGGTAAGCACGAGATCTCAAACAAGTTCTACTCAACTAGGGAGGAACAATAAGGGAGAGAGCAATTGAGGTCATTGTTGTGGGAGAACAAGTTGGTGACTAGTACACCAATGGGAGGGACAACTCCTTCCTATCCATTCTAGCAGGACGACATGAGTTCTAGGTGGTCCGTGTGGATTTCTTAGAGGTGGGAGGCTATTATCTGCCTCTAGCAGGACAACGTCTTCCAATAGTATGTGACAAGAGAGCTAATGAAGAAGACGAGGTTCATGGCTACAGTCTATGGTGTAGATCAGGAGGCGCAATAGTTTGACGAGTCTCAGTGCAACTAGGATTTAGAGTTGCTCATCTACAATGATGAGGATTGTTATTGGACTTGCTCTAGAACTAGGCATATCCTCAAAACCATCCTTTCCATCTTATAGATATTGATGTGATCTGCTGGTTATGGGGAATATGGTAGATAAAAATTTTGTTTCTTTTGTCTGCTTCGTAGCCATATTTCCCTATAGTGGTATTAGAGCAAACTTGAATTTACTATATTATGGGATAATCTATATGATCATATTTTGATTTTTTTTCTTTCTATTATTGCATGTGATGCAAATAATATCTTGTCAAATCCAATACCATGATAATCCCAAACTAATATATATGCAATTTGCACTCATCTCCCTAAAAGTGGTTTTGATAGTGAGTGTGTAGCATGATTATGGTCAATAACCCCTAAATTCTATGCATGGTTATGTGGTTGGTTTATCAATTTGTCTAGGTCTGCGTACCAAGGCTCTATCTTATATTCCCAATGTAAATTTAATTCTCTCCTACCCTTGATCCCCTCGAATGTAACTCGAGGTTTATCTATATTTTTGTAAAAGTAGAATAGTTTTTTTTTCATGTTATGACGAAGATGAAGATGTCCCGAAGATGAGGCCATCGACTGCAGGACTACGAAGCACATGGTGGACAAGTCGATTAATTGGTGGACCAACCGATCTACTAGAGGAGCTAGCAGATGGTGGACTAATGGAACCAGGAGACCACTGAGACAACCTAACAACTGACCATGATGCGAGCTGATCGGTTCAAGGGTTGAACTAATCAAATTGGATTGGCAAGCATAGATCTTCATCAACAACATGTTCTTGCATGTGATTTAGACCCAGGATGACGTAATTCCTTGTGTCTCCAAGTAATTACATTAGGCTGGCCATAACCATCGCTTTCATTTATTGCATGTTTTCGTTGTGGGATATATCATGTATATGGTACATACTATATATGTGGTGATTGGATAAAGTATATGTATTTATACAAACTCCCTCAATTAAAATATTAAGTCTTAGATGCCTTCCATTAGCAACACACATGAAAAGCTTGATCGACCAAGTGTAGATTTGCACAAAACATGGTGCACTATCTATCTCTTGGAAGTGTGATGGTAGATATGTATATTTACACAAAGCATGGTGCATATCAATCATGTTGGCTATTGGGTCAGGATTAACTAGTGACTTGGAGAGTCCAAGCCCATAGGCTCGCAAATGATTATGGCAAAGAGTTATGCATATCATCTATCCAAGAGTTCCATATGATGCAATTGACATGATGGCCTACCTAAATAGTCGAGGTTGTGGGTGATCAAAAAAAGCCGACTCATGACTTCATGAAATATAGATCTTGACCCACTAGAATATTATATACTAAAATATTCCGAATTGATATTTTGGGATATCAGTTCAAATAAAATAGTGGAATAGATAATAATTAAAGACCTAATTAGTATCGTCAATTTTTTTAAAGAAAATCAAATCAAAAGGGTTTTTAACAAATGCAAATTGTCTCTTGTAGAATCAAATGATGAACAAATCCGAATTATGATTACACCTGAAGAATGACAAACTTGATAGGTGAAATTTCCATGAGTGATTTTGGAATTTGAGAAGGGTTCTCAATGAAGAGTGAAAGCTTTACATCCTTGACAAATCAATGCTATAAATACCTACTCCTGATGCCCCTATGGCACAAGTGGATGGTTACTGGAAGCATGGAAATGATGCCTTAGAGATAAAGTACCTTATTCTTAGTTGCATGAACTATGAGTTGCATGAGCAATGTGAAGACATGAGTGTTCTTGAGATGGGAACATATCTTAAGAAATTAACACTTGGTCTTACAAAGCAAGAAAGGGACAATATCCTAAAGGTGCTGCTTGATTCAAAGTTGAGAGAGGGAACCTCAGTAGAAGAACATGTGCTCAATATGATTGGACATATGTATCATCTTGAAGAACAAGGATTCACCTTGAGCCAATAGTTGGCCACTAATATGATTATGAACACTATACTAGAGTGATATAGCCACTTTATTGCATGTTATCATGTGAATAATATGGATGGATAGATATCAGACTTGCTTGCCATGTTGATTCATGCTGAAGAAAACTTGAAGAAGGACAAGCCCATGATGGTGATCAGTGGAGCTGAGTCCAAGGATAAAAGTAAGACCAAGAAGAGTTCTGAGGTCGGGCCCAAATCCAAATCTTCAACACTCAAGATGAGGAGAAATAAATTTGCAAGAGGATCTCATCCCTTGTACTTGAAGGCATTTTGGAAGAAAAATATGGGGATTGTGTTCACCACTTCCAGTATATATGTTACTAAGATAAACATATCTACTTCATCATCATGAGTACTAGATAGTAGATGTGGATCTCACATACTTTCTCATATGTAGGATTTGAAAGGAAGTAGGCCATTGGTAAAAGTCGAGGTGGAACTGTGAGTTGGTAATGGCACAAGATTTGCACCCAGCGTAGTTTGAACCTATAGTTTATCTCTACCCACAAGGATTGTAATAGAGTCAAAGAACTACTATTATGTACATGCTATAAAAAGAAACATCATTTATGTATCTTTTATGGACAAGGATGCATTTGAATTCCATATCAAAAATGGTTGATGTTCTATTTAAAAAGATGGGATCTTTTATGGCAGTGCCCCAATGTTTTATGGTCTTTATTTGTTAGATCTATAGATATATGTATATAAAGTTAATACCAAAAGGATAAAACTCAACAACTCAAATAAAAAATACCTTTTGCATTGTCTTCTCAGGCACATAAATGAGAATCATATATCTAGACTCCATAAAGATGGTTATCATAACTCTTTTTTATTTCAAATCAATAGAGACCTATGATTTTTTTATTGGGAAAGATGGCTAAGACCCCTTTCACTAATAACAATGATAGGTCTAGTGATCTATTAGGACTCATACATACTCACGTGTATGGACATTTTAGAAAACCACCAGAGGTACATGTCATTACTTCATTACCTTCACTCATGACTTAAGTAGGTATGCCTATGTTTATTCAATGAAACATAAGTCAGAAGCACTTGAAAATTTCAAGGAGTTTATGAATGAAGTACAAAGCCAACTATAGGGTTTTAGGGAAGATAGAGAAGGTAGCAGAAATAAAAAATTTCTTCTCCCAAACCCAGAATAAGGAATCGCGTCAACATCTATATAATAGGAAGGACGGTTTGTGGAGGCGTACCTTGTCCCGAGGCTTGCTCGACGACGTTACCTCGTGGCTTACGCGGTCTTCACCCCAGTCTTGGATGGTGTTTGAGAAACTCCTGGTCTCACCTGGACTGTCAGGATTGGCAACTGTCCTCTGAGCAGTAGAAGTCTCCCGCCTCTGTAGTCGTCCACACGGACTGCCTGGAACTCTGATCTCCTTGTCCCACAAGGAATCGAAAGGAGTCACACCCTCCTGTTGGCGTACTAGTCACCGACACACTCTCCTACCACCAATTGCTTTCTGTAGTTGTTTTTCCCTTGCTGTGCCTCCCTTATCGGGTAGCACTTGCTCGGGCTCTCTTGGTTACCAAAACCAGAGAGAATGACAACTTTGCAGAGCAACTGGTGTTCTGAGTTATACTTTGAGAAGCCCCCAATACCCCTATATATAGGAGGATCATGGGACAGGGTTATCTACCACAGGAAATGTAGGACTAAACAGGAGTAGAAGAGTTCGAGCTTTTCTACAAAATAACCAACTACGCTAGCTGAACTGATCATTTCAACCCTGAAACGGTCATTTGGTGACCTCCACCGATCGGTTCACACCTGAACCGATCATTTGGCACCCTTGATCCGATCAGTTCATCACATGAGCCGATCGGTTTGGGGTCCTAGACCAACTCAAATTGACTTTCATATTTGTTTCAGATTAATCAAATATTAATCCTTATCCAAATCGAATTTATACAAGTGAAACAAATTGTATTTGCAAAATCAACTTTCCAAATGATCTTCGTTGGTCACATGAGCCAACCTGTTCAAAAATTGAGCCGATCGGTTCATCTCATGAGCCGATCGGTTGGAAGTGCAGATTGTGCAAAATCAGTCAATCAAAATTTCAATCAATGTGATACTCTAATCAATTGGTCCAACACCTTGAATACTATAATTTTGAGCTATCAATCAACTAAGTGTTTAATTGAACTACTAAATTCCTTTAGTAATCAATCTAAACATCATATGTGAAAAAACTCCTCTTCCAGGTTAAATCCTATGTGTGTGACCCTATAGGTCCATTTCACGTTGGCAGTGAAAGTCCATAACACTTATGACTTCACAAGAAAAGAGTAGTGCCTAGTCACACATCAGTGCTACCCAAGTGAAATAGAAAGTTGGAGAACAACTTTGAATCTTACAATTCGTGAATGGTGTTATAGTGAATGTATAATTCGTTTGTCACTAATGTCCTAACTGAACTCAATGCATGGTACAGTCATCCTTTCAATGTTCATCCATTTCCTTGATCTCAGAGAAGACTGGGTGAGATGTGTGCGACATCAATATCACATATTGATTCACACATGCATGTGCATGCCTTTCTCAACCCTACTCATCAAGTGGCCATGGACATTAAACTCCCTTAGGAGGGATAAATCCCATATCTATCACTCACCCCTCAAAAGCCCCATGTGTCAAAGTCACCCAATCATCACCTTTATAACAACCCATGTTTTAGGACTGCATTTGATGATGTCAAAGTGTACCCAACGACATGTGTTGAGTGTAGTGATTTTAGGTCAAAGAATCACATTCACCACCATCACTATGAGAGCTGAATGTGACTACCAAATCATGGTTCCATGTGTCACTCTCATGGTGGGTCTATCCGGTACACTTGTTCTCTAACAAGTACCTATGTGCTTGGTTTGATATCACTATATCATGACTAATGAGATTCTGTCATCAACCAACACACAATCTAGTCTTTAGTGTTATTGATGTCTATGGTTATTTACACAATAACAACTGACTAGGGACTAAGCAAGAATGTATACTCTTAACATCTGTATGATCTCATCGTTTAGGTCCTAAACCTAAAAGCATACATCATTGAGTAAACAATTCTTTAGACATCTATCATGTTACACTATCATCTCAGAAATAGTTAAAACATATAGATCAGAAATTTCCGTTATTATTATTCAAATCATTTACAAAGTATGCCATTACAATCATCACATGACTTTCTCTACGGGCATACATACCAACAGACTCCCACTTGCACTTAGAGCCAGTCACCTAGGAACCTCAGTCCTTGTGACCTAGCATGACCATCATGCTTCTGCTGAGAAAGGGCCTTAGTCGGTGGATCAGCAATGTTGTCTTCAGTTGGTACTTTGCAAATCTTCACATCTCCTCACTATACGATCTCTTGTATGAGATGGAAGTTCCACAGTATGTGCTTGGACCACTGATGTGATCTAGGCTCCTTAGCTTGAGCAATAGCTCCATTATTGTCACAATAAAGCTCAATTGCATCACAGCTACTGGGAACTACACCAAGTTCAGAGATGAACTTCCTGATCCACACATCTTCCTTTGCTGCATGTGAAGCAGCAACATACTCGGCCTCTATAGTAGAATCGACAACTATTTCTTGCTTGGAACTCTTCCAGCTCACAACTCCATTGTTTAGGCAAAACACAAAGCCTGATTGCAATCTCTAATCATCTTTGTCAATTTGGAAGCTCGCATCGGTGTAACCCTTTACAACTAGTTCTTCCTCGCCGCCGTATACAAGGAACTGATCCTTAATCCTTCACAAGTACTTGAGGATGTTCTTTACGGCTGTCTAGTAAGCATCCTCGGGATCTGACTGGTACCTTCTCGTCATGCTGAGGGCATACGAGACATCTGGGCATGTGCACAACATAGCGTACATGATGGATCCACTGGCTGATGCATATGGGATCCCATTCATACGCTCCCTCTCTTCACAAGATTGGGGACATTGAGCTCTAGAGATGGTGACTCCATGTAGCATGGGGATGTTGCCTCTCTTTGAGTTCTCCATGCTGAACCGCTTCAACACTTTGTCAATGTATGTGCTTTGACTTAGTCTGAGAAGCCTTTTAGATCCATCTCTATAGATCTTAATTCCTAGAATGTAGGATGCTTCTCCCAAGTCCTTCATTGATAAAGTATTCCCAAGCCAAGTCTTTACCTTCTCTAAGGTTGAGACATCATTCCCCATCAATAGTATGTCATCCACATAAAATATGAGGAATGTGGTCGTGATCCCACTAACCTTCTTGTACATACAAGGTTCATCTTCATTTTGAATAAATCAAAACACTTTGACTTCTTCATCAAATTGAAGATTCCAACTCTGAGATGCTTGCTTCAATCCATAGATTGACCTTTGTAGCTTACAGACTTTATTGGCATTCTTTGGATCTACAAAACCTTCAGGTTGTGTCATGTACACATCCTCATTTATATTCCCATTAAGGAATGTGGTTTTAACATTCATTTGCCAAATCTCATAGTCATAGTAAGCCACAATAGCAAGCATAATCATGATGGACTTAATCATGGCAACTGGAGAAAAAGTTTCTTCATAGTCAACACCTTGAATTTGTCGAAAACCCTTTGCAACCAATCTACCTTTATAAGTTTGCACAGTGCCATCCATGTCGGTCTTCTTCTTGAAAACCGACTTGCACCCTATGGGTTTTACCCCTTCGGGTGGTTCCACCAAAGTCCATACTTTGTTGGAGTACATGGATTCCATCTTGGATTTCATGGCCTCAAGCCATTTCTCAGAATTTGGTCCCTCCATAGCCTCTAGATAGGTAGTTGGATCATCATCTATGATCAACTCACCACCTTCCTGAGTTACAAGGTATCCAAACCTCTCAGGTTCAAGGCGTTTCCTACTAGATCTACGAGGTCCTTGTATTACTTGAGGAGATTGAGATTCCACAACACCTTGTGAATCTCTATGTTCCTCTTGTACATCTACCCATTCAATTTTTTCTTGTTGGGCTTGAACCTCTTCAAGCTCTATTTTCCTCCCACTGCTTCCTCTGGAAATAAATTCCTTTTCTAGAAACACAGCTGTCCTAGCAACAAACACTTTGTTGTCAGTAAGGTGGTATAAATAGTATCCCCTCATTTCCTTGGAGTATCCAACAAAATAACATTTATCAGACTTGGGTCCAAGCTTATCAGGAAACATTTTCCTGACGTAAGGCTCACAATCCCAAATCTTCATAAAAGACAAATTGGAACGCTTCCCGTGCCATATCTCATATGGTGTCTTTTGAACCGATTTATATGGTACTCGGTTAAGTGTAAACGTGGTGGTTTCAAGAGCATGACCCCATAAAGAAATCGGAAGATCAGAAAAAATCATCATTGATCGCACCATATCCAGTAAAGTGCGATTCCTTCTTTCAGACACACTGTTATGATGTGGTGTTCCAGGCAGAGTCCATTGTGATACAATACCACAGGCTCGCAGAAGGTCCTCAAACTCCTGGCTTAAGTATTCTCCACCTCAATCAAAATGAAGTGCTTTAATACTTTTACCAAGTTGGTTTTGTACTTCATTCATGAAATCCTTGAACCTTTCAAGGGTTTCTAACTTATGTTTCATCAGGTACACATAGCCATACCTACTGAAGTCATCAGTGAAGGTAATGAAGTACTGACATCCATTTCTGGCATTAGTTCTAAAAGTCCCACATACATCAGTATGTATGAGTCCTAATAGATCACTAGCTCTCTCACCTTTACCTGAAAAGGGAGTCTTAGTCATCTTGCCCAACAAACAAGATTCACATGTCTCAATTGATTCATAATCAAAAGAGTCTATATAACCATCTTTATGGAGTCTAGAAATGCACTTCTCATTTATGTGCCCTAGACGACAATGCCAAAGATACATTTTGTTTATGTTGTTGAGTTTTTGCCTTTTGGTGTTTACATTGTATACACTTGTCTCTAGGTCTATCAAGTATAGACCATAATACATTGGGGCACTGCCATAAAAGATCCCATCTTTTGATATGGAACACTTTCCATTCTTAATAAGAAATTCAAAACCATCCTTGTCCAAACAAGAGACGAAAATGATATTCCTATTTATGACAGGTACATAATAGTAGTTCTTTAACTCTATTATTATCCCACTAGGTAGAGTTAACTGATAGGTTCCTACAGCACTGGCGGAAACCCTTGCCCCATTTGCAACACATAGTTCAACCTCGCCTTTCCCTAAAGGCCTACTTCTTTTAAGATCCTTCACATTTGAACAAATGTGAGATCCACATCCGGTATCAAGTACCCATAACAAATAAGTAGTAAAGTTAATCACTATCATGTATACACCAGAAGTAGAGATCTCTATCTCTTACTTCTTCATCCATTGTTCCTTCCATCCTCTCTATGTTTTGAGCGCAAAAGATTATGACATTGGTTTGGCGAGAGAACCCTTCTCTCCTTCACCTTTGTCCTTAGAGTTTGTTCCATTGATCTCCATCAATGAACTATCCTTCTTCTTAAGCGCACATAGAGAGGACTCAAAGGCTACCGGTATTTCTAGATTATGAAGAACACTTCTCACAATCCTCAACTAGTTATGGAATTTATTCTCAATTAATTTTCCCATTTTAAAAGATGATTATCTTTCCATTCTACAAGAGAAAATTGCATTTCTCAAAACTCCTTTTGATTTGATTTAATTTGAATAAAATTTGACACTAGTTAATTAGGCCTTTAATTAATTACTGCTCCCACTATTTTGTTTCAAATTGACAGCCCTCACCATCAATTCGGAAGATTGCAGCGTACAATCTTCTAATGGGTCAAGATCCTAAAATCCTCTGAGTCATGGACCAGCTAGGGCTGTCACCCACAATTTAGATGTTTTAGGTAGGCAATTCTTGCCAATTGCATCCATGCATCTCTTGAAAGATGTCATGCACAACTCCTTGCCATGATCACCTCCATGCCTCAAGGTTCTAGATCCTATCTAGGTCACCTTGTTAAGTCCGACCCAAAGCCAACACGATGAAAATGCACCCTACTAGGGCAGACCCACATATCCATCCTTCACGCTTCCACAAGATAGACAGTGTACCACGCTAGGGCATGCCCACACTTGTCCGATCAAGCTTTTCATGTGTGTCGCATTTGGAAGGCATCTAACACTTTAATATTTAATAAGGGATTTGGTTTTTATAGGTACATATACATATCCAATCACCACAATATAGTAACTATCATATACATGCTATATCCCACAGAAAACATGCAAAATGATAAAAGCAATGATTATGTCCATCATAATGTGATTCCTAGAGCCAAGAGGAATCACGGTCATCTAGGTTCTCATCACATGAAACCTGTACAAGATGAACTCTGTGCTTCACCTTTCTGGCTTTGATCAACTCATCTCCATGATTGATCAGCTCACCGTCAGACTGGTTGGTTGGGTGCCACCAGCCGATCGACTGGCACCTCCAACCGATCTGTTCACTGGTCATCGTGCATCTCCTCAGGTCGCCACCCGCTCATCTCGCTCCTCGAACCGGTCATCAAAAGTACGTCGTTCTTTGACATAACAGGAAATAAAATTCTATCCTATTTTACATTTGAGAAAGGAAACCCTGAGTTACATTTGGGGGGAGCAAAGGTAGGAAAGAAATCTCGAGTTATCTCGAGTTACATCAGGAATAGGAGATAGGGAATTGGTGCACAGACTGAGATGCAAGCAACCACATACAACCAATCACACATACATAGGGTTTATTGGCCATAACCATGCTATACATCCACCACAAAACTCATTTAAGGGCGACGCGTATTGAGTGCATTAATATTACATATCATATATGTATATTGGGATTTGTGGATTTAGGATTGGACATGCATAAAGCCAATTTTATTCACATCGTATGCAATAAATAAAGGTGACAAACCAAAATGGATCATATCGATAATCCTAAAGCATAGAGTAGTTGACGTGGCTCTGATACCACTGTAGGGTTTTAGGGAAGACAGAGAAGGTAGTGGAAACAAAAAATGTCTTCTCCCAAACCCAGAATAAGGAATCACATCAATGTCTATACAATAGGATGGATGGTTTGTGGAGGTGTACCTTGTCATGAGGCTTGCTCGACGACGTTACCTCGTGTCTTGCACGGTCTTCACATCCGGTCTTGGACGGTGTCTGAGCAGCTCTTGGTCTCACCCGGACTGTTGGGATTGACAGCTGTCCTCTGAGCGGAAGAAGTCTCTCGCCTCTACAATTGTCTACATGGACTTCCTGGAACTCCGATCTCCTTGTCCCACAAGGAATCGAAAGGAGTCGCACCCTCCTGTTGGCGTACTAGTCACTGACACACCCTCCTTCCACCAATTGCTTTCTACAGTTGTCTTTCCCTTGTTGTGCCTCCCTTATCGTGTAGCACTTACTCGGACTCTCTCGGTTACCAAAACCAGAGAGAACGAAAACTTTGTAGAGCAACTGGTATTCTGAGTTGTACTTTGAGAAGCCCCCAATACCCCTATATATAGGAGGGTCATGGGAGAAGGTTCTCTACCCCAGGAAATGTGGGACTAAACATGAGTAGAAGGGTTTGATATTTTCCACAAAACAACCAACTGTGCCAGCTGAATCGATCATTTCAACCCTGAAACAGTCATTTGGTGACCTCAATCGATCAGTTCACACCTGAACGGATCATTTGGCACCCTTGAGCTGATCGGTTCATCACATGAGCCAATCGGTTCATGGTCCTAGTCCAACTCAAATTGACTTTCATATTTGTTTCCAATTAATCAAATATTAATCCTTGTCCAAATCAAATTTGTACAAGTGAAACAATTTGTATTTGCAAAATTGACTTTCCAAACGATCTCCGTTGGTCACATGAGCTGACCGGTTAAAAAATTGAGCCGATCGGTTCACCAACCTAAGCTGACCGGTTCATCTCATGAGCCGATCGGTTGGAAGTGCAGATTGTGCAAAATCAGTCAATCACAATTTCCATCAATCTGATACGCTAATCAATTGGTCCAACACCTTAAACACTATGATTTTGATCTATCAATCAACTGAGTGTTTAATTGAACTACTAAACTCCTTTAATAATCAATCTAAACATCATATGTGAAAAAACTCCTCTTCCAGGTTAAACCCTATGTGTGTGACCCTGCAGGTCCATTTCACGTTGGCAGTGAAAGTCCATAACACTTATGACTTCACAAGCAAAGAGCGGTGCCTAGTCACACATCAGTGCTACCCAAGTAAAATAGAAAGTTGGAAAACAACTTTCAATCCTACAATCTATGAATGGTGTTACAGTGAATGTATAATTCCTTTGTCACTAATGTCCTGAATGAACTCAAGGCATGGTACAATCATCCCTTCAACATTCATCCATTTCCTTAATATCAGAGTAGACTGGGTGAGATGTGTGCGACATCAATATCACATATTGATTCACACGTGCATGTGCATGCCTTTCTCAATCCTATTCATCAAGTGGCCATGGACATTAAACTCCCTTAGGAGGGACAAATCCCATATCTATCACTCACCCCTCAAAAGCCCCATGTGTCAAAGTCACCCAATCATCACCTTTATAACAACCCATGTTTCAAGACTGTGTTTGATGATGCCAAAGTGTACCCAACGACATGTGTTGAGTGTAGTGATTTCAGGTCAAAGAATCACATTCACCACCATCACTGTGAGAGCTGACTGTGACTATCAAATCATGGTTCCATGTGTCACTCTCACGGTGGGTCTGTCTGGTACACTTGCTCTCTAACTAGTACCTATGTGCTTGGTTTGATATCACTATATCATGACTAATGAGATTTTATCATCAACCATCACTCAATCTAGTCTTTAGTGTTATTGATGTCTATGGTTATTTCCACAATAAAAAATGACTAGGGATTAAGTAAGAATGTATACTCTTAACATCCATATGATATCATTGTTTAGGTCCTAAACCTAAAAGCATACGTCATCGAGTAAACAATTCTTTAGACATCTATCATGTTACACTATCATCTCAGAAACAGTTAAAACATATAGATCGGAAATTTCCTTTAGTATTATACAAATAATTTACAAAGTATCCCATTACAATCATCAAATGACTTGCTCTATGGGCATACATACCAACACCAACATGGTAAATGTATCAAAGCAATTCATTTTGATCGAGGTGGAGAATACTTAAACTAAGAGTTTGAGAGCCTTCTTAGAGCCCATGGGATTGTATCCTAGTGGACTCTGTTGGCTAAATTGGACATTAGTATAATCCCTTTGTTTTGATGATGACAAACATTTCATTATTTTCGATCTAACGTGCTACTTGAGTGTTGTAGGAATAAGGTGGATGACAAATACTTGGAAGATCTATATGCTAAAATTTCTTTAAGTCATGAATGTAATCAAATGTAAAAACGTGTACAAGTATATAATGTACAAGTACTTAGACATCATGTAAATCAAGTGTTTGATCTTCCCTAGCCAATCACAACACTTAGATAGGTCATCCCCTAAAATAGTTTCACATCTACACACTCATACACAAACTTAGTACTTAGTTTAAAATGTTGAAACAGGGTCATTCTTGGTCGACAAACTCCTCGACCGACACACTCTCAGTCGACAAATTCCTCGATTGAGATTGACCCAAGTAGCCGTTAGACCCAGCAGACAAGGTGGTTGGGAGTTGAAAATGAACGTTGTAAACACTTGCTCCAGGAAGTCCCTCGGTCGACAAGATCTCGACCGAGAAGGACTCTCGGTCGACAAATCATCGATCGAGAAGTGTTCTGTCTGCAATTTTCAGAGTTAATTAACTAGTCGTTGCTAAAGCAACTAACGTGTACCTAACGACTAGTTAAGCACTAAGAACCCCCTAGAAAGTGTCTAGAACATCCTTAAGCATTTTTAGGTCATTCCTATAAATAGGACAAGCCATAGGACACCTAAAATACAGTTGTGCAATACTTGATCTTACATACTTGCAATTGGCAATCTGTTTTGAGCAACTGAGCAACACTAGCATTGGCTACTCATTTCCCTTGCTCCAAATTCGTGTCCTATAGGCGAGCATCTCCTATCCACTAAACTTATACTTCAATACTCATTGGTTAGGAGATCAATACGCTTGATATAGGCAAATCAAGCCTTGTGCTTCAAAGTGGTAATTGTAATTTCCATTTCCTTTCTTGTTCTTTCTTATTCTTTGTACTCTCCTTGCTACTCCTAGGGTTGGAGGCTGCAGATTGGAGAGGGTTTGATCTTCTTGGTGAAGAAGTAGATCTTTGGACTACTTCTAAAAGGCTGTTGCAACGAGAAGCTACTTCAAGAGGAAGGATGCTTCAAGGGGGAGCTTGAAGTTACTTCAAGAAGGCTGCTTCAAGGTTGGTGAAACTACTTCAAGGTGAAGGCTATCCAAAGGGTGTAGAAAGTATTGTAATTTTATTTAATATCCTTGCGAGGTAATAAAATTTAATACTTTCAAAATCCCAGTTGGGTAAGCAACCGAGTAGTGGATTGACTGCCTTAGTATTTGCTAAGGTTGGAACCACTCTAAACACCTTGTCTCCTTATTATTTCAACTGTGGTTGTTTGAGTTAAATTATATTAAAATAATCATAAAACCCTATTCACCCCCCTCTAGTGGTTTTTCAATTGGTATCAGAGCAGGCTTCAAGGATCTCTAATCGAGTCTTGAAGAATGAAGGGTGATGGTGTCTACAACCGCAAGCTAAGGAAAAGTATGGACCAATCTTCCACAAGTTACAGTTGGTGCTTAGGAACAAGCCACACAACACTTAGTTGTCCATGGAGAGAAAAGAAGGAAGAGGTGCAAAAAAATTGCCTCATTGCTACAACCAATGAAGAAGAAGAAGAAGAAGAGGTAAGCCTTCTTGATTTATCAAAAGAAGAGCTAATTGCTAGTCTTGAAGAAACACATAATAAGTATATTGGGTGCAAGAAGAAATTAAAGAAATCTAATAAAGAAAATGATGAGTTACATGCTAAACTTCTTGCTATCACATCTAAAAATGAAGATTTGTATGAAAAATTAAATGATCTTGGATTTGAAAAGGATAGCATTATTTCTGAAAATCATACTTTGAAATCATCTCTAAATGATTGTAATGTGAAGATTTTTACTCTAGAAACAAATTACGATCTTCTATATCAAGAAAAGGTTGGATTACTTGCAAAGTTAAATGATCTTAAAAAATAGCCTGTTTTGTGTACACATCTAGATTATGATATTATTTTAAAAGAAAGAGATTCCTTGTTATCTAATCTAGATCAAGCAAAGTTAGACATCAATAAGAGAATGGATGAGATTGTTAAGCTGCAACAAAAAGTTAGTAGTTTGAGTAACAATGATACCCTTGATAAAATTTTAAATAATTCTTATCATCAAATTGGAAGGAGAGGACTAGGTTATAATCCTAAAGGGAAATCTTATCAAAAACCTAGTTGGAGAAAGACACAAGCGCTAGAAAATCAATCTATGTATGTACCTAAAGGCAAATATACATATGTACCCAAGAACAACCTAGAACAAAATCATAGAAAGAGATATGAGGTTGATTCCATATGTTGTCATTATTGTTTGTGTCTTGGACATTATTCTTTCTCATGTCCCTACAAGAAAAAGGATGTCGAGTTAGTATGGGTTCCAAAACCCCCAAACTAAATGAATAAAATTAAGTTGAGATATGACCAAAGATTCTAAGTTGTATATCTCTATGTCTATCTCAACTTAACATAATAGGACACCAAGTTAATCCAAGAAATTAAAATCTCTAAATATACATCTTCAACTAACTTGTTTTAGTTTAGATTCTCAAAACCTAGAAAATTGTATATGATTAGTTGAGATTTAACCTAAATGTTACTTTAATATTTAAATGTCTCATCTCAACTGAGTTTTCAAATTGCATAATTGAATTAAAAATGACCTATGATTTACTTGTAAACAATTACTAAAAAATAGTACAGAAACATTCTCGATCGAGAAACTGTTCGACCGAGAACATTGTCAGTCGAGAAATAGTCGACCGAGTAGGTTAGTATTTTCAAGTTTGCAACTAATCTGATGAAACTTGTACAAACAGCAACATTCTCAGTCGAGAAAAACGTCGACCGAGATAAATTCGGTCGACAAACAGTTCGACCGAATCAAGTTCTGTTGAACCTGTTTTTAATTAATCTAGTTTGCTATTATTTTGTTATTAATGATTAATTTAATATGCAAATCAAGAATAAATCTTGGAGACCATTTTTGAAACAAGACATATTGATCTTTTTGCATCATGAATTAAGGTATAACATTATGAATATGAAATCCTTAAACATATTGCAAAAGTGTTATATGAAGACTGATTTTGAACAAACCTTATTCATTGATTGAAAAAGTTTATTAAGCATGTTCATTTACATGGTTTGTCTTAAAATTGAAAACTTATGAACATGAATAAGATTATTTTGGTTTATCCTCTACATGGTTTGGCTTATAATTGAAAATTATGAATCATGTTGTTTTAAATCAAGGAAATTATTGTTTTATCATAATCCACATGGTTTATCCTAAGTATTCCCTAATCTATCTATATAGGAACCATGTGTATTGAAATTTAGTTTAAATGATCATGATCATTGTATTTCATGAAATTATATGCTTGTATCTTGATCACTGTATCGTGGTTATGCTTCTACTGTTTTATCAAAATCATTATACCATGATCATTGTCTTTCATTTTTACTTGGTTTGTCTAAAATAATCTTTGATCTATATATACAAACCATAAATGGATGATCATTGTGATTCAACACATTACAAATATAGATGATGCTATCGTTGAAAATACTATTTTGCATAACACTAAAACTCTATGGAATAAATACATCTTGACATAATAGATAATGATTATTGTATGCATGGCTTGTAATAAATGAATGATGATGCTATGAAAAGCCAAATAGTGTCTCTTAGAACAAGAATATTAATGTTTTATCAAGTTATTTGCAAAATCTTGACTTTAAGACATTAATCTTGCTTTAAAGGATGTATGTTTCTAAATAATCTTATGATTAATCTGAAAATAAGGGTACAAGAAGAAATGGATTTGATATTTATGTACCCATAGCAAAGCTTATGAGACATCACTCACAATGAATGTAAAACATACATTCTAGAAAAATCAAGGTCAAAGACTTCACTATGATGCCCATATTAAGTTATTGATAAAACATCTTCATAATAGGTATCACTCAAAGTGCTTCAAATTGATATTCATTTAATCAAGTTATCTGTAGAAATTATACTTCACAAATTGGAAATCTGTAGAAATTGCCTCTTGGTTGAAATCAAGATTGACCAAGGGGCGCTATGGTCGTAGTCAAGGTCGACCTAAAATAAGCTTGACAAAATGCTTATTTGAACATCTTTTTACTGTACTTGATCTTAGTATCTTGATTCAAAATGTGCTTTTGATAAAAGGTCAAAATCAAATATTAAAAACTAATTATGACCTTAGAATTGCTCAAATATTCTCGACAATGATTACATTATTACTCCCCTAGAAGATATATATATATTCTCTAAAAATCTAGTCTCTCACTTGCACTAAAAACTAGCTCAAAGTTTTATTCACAGCAACTTCGTCGGTCTGCAAAAATTTTCAACTGAGACAAACTCGGTCGACAAATTCGTGGACCGAAAACATCTCGGTTGGCTATCCTTCTCGACCGATACTCACCAAGAAAATGATGTACAATCGGTGTCAGATATATTTCCGGTCGACAAAATTTTCGACCGAGCCAACATCGGTCGACAAAATGCTCGACCGAGGCCGACCTTGTGCACCCCCATTTGTGCGAATTAAAAGGAAATATTCTAATTAAAATATTAATTAAAAAATTGTAACGACTAGTTTTCGATCGACCGTTGGATGACCGAGAGGAGCGTCTATAGAAACAACCATTGCGGTCGTCGGTCGACAAATTGTCGACCGAAATAGGTTCTGTTTTCTATAAATAGCGCCCAAAACAACCCATTCCTTCACACCTTCACATTCTCACTTCTCTAGCTCCTCTCTAGTGCATTCTTGTGCAATTTTTTAGCTTCTCTACATCCAAGTCTTGCCTTGCTACTTCTCCACCTCAAAGAAACAAGATGGCTTCATCATCATCGCATGGAAAGAACCAAGTCGCAGCTAGGAAAGGAAGGATGGCCTCTCCAGCGCTGCCAATCATCAACGACATTCCATTCAACGACGCAGCTGCTGGTGATCGCTACCTCAGGCTTTCCTGAAGAACCCCTCTTCCACGACGGCCAGTCGACGTCATGGACTTCCACAACATAGTTGATCTGGAGGAACTCTTTGAGGTGCAACATTTATCTGAATTTCTGAATCCCTCCTTCCATTCTGACTCCTCCAAAGCAGTAAATGAATTCTATGCCAACTTAACCCCACATCCTGACCATGATTCCTTCTCTTCTATGGTTAATGGGTATGGATTCCATTTTACTGAGGAGGGTATTCTTGGCATGCTTAACATAGACATAGAAGACTATAAAGATTTTATTGATCTCACCACAGGAAATCCACTAAATAAACTCTCCCAAGATGACACTACCACTAGCCTTAGTGACATCAAAAGAGCCATCTTTCTATCCAATACCACTTGTCATGAAGATAGGGGTACCTATTATGCCATAAACTTAAAACGTGAAGCTAGGATCATAAATCTCATTGTTTCCACCAATATCCATCCTAGAGCAAACAAATCTGAAGTACCCACTTTTTGTATGTATCTTATCTATGCCATTCTAAAAGGTATTCCAATAAATTTCATTCGTATCATCCTTAAGAATATGCTTGAGTTTTCTGGAAATCCACCTTATGCCGACTTTGTGTGCCAAATCACTTAACATTTTCTTAAGAAGAATATTGAGGACCTAGGTTACACATGGGATAGAAAACCTCAAAAGATAAGTAAAAATACGGTGGAGAAGATGGGAATCAACTTTGGCCAAAAAAGGGCTAGGACTGAAGGGGAGACATCCACCCAATACATACCTACACCATCCCCTCCCACCAACCTATCCCATGATCCTATTACAAACACCTTGACATACATAGTTGGATCCCAATATCACCTGAGTAGGCAATTAGATTACAATCACCATGCCATGACTTATTTAAACCAAAGAATGCAAGCCCTCTCTCCTGACCAACCTGATGAATATCCATATTCTCTTAATCATGGCATGATAAATCCATACAATCCTTCCTACAACTACTATAAAATTCCACCTCCACCATCTCCTGATCTCACACATACTCAGTTCTCCTCAATTCAACTTCAAGATATTGCTGCCCACTTTCTCTTTGATCGTATTCCCACCTTCTTGGAGGCTTATGCCTTAACCAAGACAGGTGCCTTAGAGTGGCAGACACTGGTCAAGTATTATGGAGCTGAGCCTTTATTTGGAAAAGACCCAGACATTGATGTAATCCTTCAGTCTTTTCTGTGAGATTATGAGATATATTTGTAAAGGTTGTCATGAAATGGCTATCTTTGTATTGATTGTAATGGATATCTTTTTATAAGAAAGTATGTCATGCTTTATGGGTCATCTTCTAAATTGTATGAGCACAAAGTTGTTATCAATACAAGTGTTTTTCAATGGCTTCATCTGAACATATACATGATATTATAGTAGAGCATACAAATAAGGGGGAGTAATATATGCAATGAACCTAAAAGAGTCAATTTTTTTTTCAAAATGATTGAACAATAAATTATGGCTAAATTTGACAATGCTTTACTTGTTTTTAAAATTGAATATCTCTTTAAGGGGGAGCATAGCATAACATTAAGGGGGAGAAATAAAGATTCCTACTAATTGATTATATTGGATATCGTTTTTGAAATGACAAAGGGGGAGAAATAATATCAAACCAAAAACATACAATTAAAATAAGTTTCATAATATCTTGGCCAGCATTCACTTGCAAAACAAGAATAGCTACAAAAGGTAAATTTCAGGTATGAAACTCACATGATTTATATTTCTTTATTTTATATTTAGGAAAAGTTTGTCATCTTCAAAAAGGGGGAGATTGTTGGCTAAATTGGACATTAGTATAATTCATTTGTTTTGATGACGGCAAACATTTCATTATTGTCGATCTAACGTGCTACTTGAGTGTTGCAGGAATAAGGTGGATGACAAATACTTGGAAGATCTATATGCTAAAATTGCTTTAAGTCATGAATGTAATCAAATGTAAAAACTTGTACAAGTATATAATGTACAAGTACTTAGACATCATGTAAATCAAGTGTTAGATCTTCCCTAGCTAATCAAAACACTTAGATAGGTCATCCCCTAAAATAGTGTCACATCTGCACACTCATACACACACTTAGCACTTAGTTTAAAATGTTGAAACAGGGTCATTCTTGGTCGACAAACTCCTCGACCGAGACACTCTCGGTCGACAAATTCCTCGACTGAGATTGACCCAAGTAGCCATTAGACCCAACAGACAAGGTGGTTGGGAGTTGAAAATGAACATTGTAAACACTTGCTCTAGGAAGTCCCTCGGTCGAAAAGACCTCGACCGAGAAAGACTCTCGATCGACAAATCTTCGACCGAGAAGTGTTCTGTCTGCAATTTTTAGAGTTAATTAACTAGCCATTGCTAAAGCAACTAATGTGTACCTAACAACTAGTTAAGCACTAAGAACCCCCTAGAAAGTGTCTAGAACAACCTTAAGCACTTGTAGGTCATTCCTATAAATAGGACAAGCCATAGGACACCTAAAATACACTTGTGCAATACTTGAGCTTACATACTTACAATTGGAAATCTGTTTTGAGCAATTGAGCAACACTAGCATTGGCTACTCATTTCCCTTGCTCCAAATTCATGTCCTATAGGCTAGCATCTCCTATCCACTAAACCTATACTTCAATACTCATTGGTTAGGAGATCAATACGCTTGATATAGGCAAATCAAGCCTTGTGCTTCAAAGTGGTAATTGTAATTTCCATTTCCTTTCTTGTTCTTTCTTATTCTTTATACTCTCCTTGCTACTCCTAGGGTTGGAGGCTGTGGATTGGAGAGGGTTTGATCTTCTTGGTGAAGAAGGAGATCTTTGGACTACTTCTAGAAGGCTGTTGCAACAGGAAGCTACTTCAAGAGGAAGGCTACTTCAAGGGGGATCTTGAAGTTACTTCAAGAAGGCTGCTTCAAGGTTGGTGCAACTACTTCAAGGTGAAGGTTGTCCAAAGGGCGTAGAAAGTATTGTAATTTTATGTAATATCCTTGCGAGGTAATAAAATTTAATACTTTCAAAATCCCGGTTGGGTAAGCAACTGGGTAGTGGATTGACTGCCTTAGTATTTTCTAAGGTTGGAACCACTCTAAACACCTTGTCTCCTTCTTATTATTTCAACTGTGGTTGTTTGAGTTAAATTATATTAAAATAATCATAAAACCCTATTCACCCCCCCTCTAGTGGTTTTTTAGACTCCACCTGGAACACCTCACATAATGTTGCATCAGAAAGAAGGAATCACACATTACTAGATATGGTGCAAGAAATGATGAGTTTCGATGATATTATGAATACCTTCTGGGGGTATGCTCTAGAAAATGCCACATTCACACTAAACCGAGTCCTTCTAAATCAGTTTAAAAGACACCTTATGAGATATGGACTGGGAAGCATCCGAAAATGTCTTTTATGAGGATTTGGGGTTGCAAAGCTTATGTCAAGAAAATGTTTCCTGAAAATCTTGGCCCAAGATCTTATAAATGTTACTTTGTTGGATATCCCAAAGAAAAAATACGATACTACTTGTATAATCCATTTGACAACAAAGTGTTTGCTGCTAGAGATATTGCATTCCTAGAAAAGGAATTTATTTCCAAAGGAATCAGTTGGAGGCAAGTGGAACTCGAAGAGGTTTGAGACCAAAAAGAAAACATTGAACCATTAGATGTACAAGAGGAACAAAGAGAATCACAAAGTGTTGTGGAATATCAAATTCCTCAAGTGACATAGGAACCTCGTAGATATAATAGGACACGCCTAGATCCTAAAAGATTTGGATATCTTGTAACTCAGAAAGGTAGTGGATTGGTCATAGATGATGAGCCAATATCCTATCAAGATGATATTAAGGGACCAGAGTCTGAGAAGTGGATTGAGGCCATGAGTTCTGAGATGGAATCCGTGTATACCAACAAAGTATGGACTTTGGTGGATCCACCCGAAGGGGTCAAACCAATAGGGTGCAAGTGGGTCTTCAAGAAGAAGACTGACATGGAAGGAAAAGTTCAAACCTATAAGGACAAATTGGTTGCAAAGAATTTCAGACAAGTTAAAGGTGTTGACTATGACGAAACCTTTTCTCCAGTGGCCATGGCTAAATCCATCAGGATCATGCTTGCTATTGCACCTTATCACGACTATGAGATTTGGCAGATGGATGTTAAAACTGCATTACTTAATGAGAATTTTCTCGAGGATGTTTACATGACAAAACCTAAGGGTTTTATCAATCCAAAGGATGCAAATAAAGTTTTTATGCTACAAAGGTCAATCTATGGATTGAAGCAAGCATCCTAGAGATGGAATCTTCATTTTGATGAAACATTCAAAGGGTTTGTCTTTATTCAAATGAAGATGAACCTTGTGCGTACAAGAAGGTTATTGAGAGGCTGGGAGCATATTGGCATTCCTTATATTGTATGTAGATGACATACAATTGATGGGGAATGAAATCCCTACTTTATAAAAGGTAAAGGAATATCTTGGAAATACATTCTTTATGAAATACTTGGGAGAAGCATCCTACATCTTGAGGATAAAGATCTATAGAGATAGATCCTAAAAGCTTCTTGGACTAAGTCAGAGCACATACATTGACAAAGTCTTGAAGCAGTATGGCATGGCGACTTCAAAGTGAGGAAACCTACCAGCGTTGCATGGAGTGACCATCTCTAAGAGACTGTGTCCCAGTTCTTGTGAAGAAAGGGGACACACTAGTTTGATTCCATATGCCTCATCAATTGGATCAATCATGTATGCAATTTTGTCTACCTATCCTGATGTCTCATATGCCTTGAGCATGATGAGCAAATATCATTCAAATCCAGGTGATGCTCACTGAACAACCATGAAGAACATCCTCAAGTACTTGAGAAGTACTAAGGATCAGTTATTGGTCTACGGAAAAGAAGAAGAGTTAGTGGTAAAGGGTTACACTGATGCAAGCTTCCACACTGACAAAGATGATTACAAATCACAATTAGGATTCATGTTTTGCCTAAACAATAGAGTTGTAAGCTGGAAGAGTTCCAAGGAAGAGATAGTTGTCGATTCTACAATAGAGGCTAAGTAAATTGCTACATAGAATGTAGCAAAGGAGGTTGTATGGATCAAGAAGTTCATCATAAAACTTGGGGTTGTTCCAAGCATCAATGATGCAATCGAGCTTAATTGTGACAACAATAAAGCTATTGCACAAGATAAGGAACCCATATCGCATCAACTCTTAAAGCATATACAAAGGCGATTCCATCTCATAGGAGAGATCATACATTGACGAGATGTAAATATTTGCAAAGTACCAACAGAGAATAATGTTGTTGACCCCATAACAAAGGCACTTTCACAATAGAAACATGATGGTCATGTTAGATTACTTGGAATACAATTCATGAGTGATTGGTTGTAAGTGAAAGTGTGAGTCTGTTGGTATGTATGCCCAAAGATCCAATCATGTGATGATTGTAATGGCATAACTTGTAAAAATAATTTGATTATGATTAAAAGGCAAGCTTCCCATTTATTATGTTTAATTTTGTTATGAGATAATAATGGAACATTATAAATGTCTAGAGAACAATATTGCTCGATGATGTATGTCTTCAATTACATGGCTTGAAAGAAATGAGATCATGCATATGTTAAGCGTACATATATATATTCTCATTATGTCATTGATCGGTTGTTATTCTGGAAGGTTGTTAGACAACAATAATACATAAGATCGAAGTGTGAGTTGGCTGATGATAGAATCTCATTAGTCATGATATGTCAATATCAAACTGATCACATAGATACATGTTAGAGAATAGTGTATCGTACCAACCCACCATGAGACCGACACATGGAAGCCATCATCATGGAAGTCATAGTCAACTCTCGTAGTGATGGTGGTGGTTGTGGTTATTAGACCTAAAATCACTACACTCATCACATGCCGTTGGGTATGCTTTGACATCATCAAAAGCACTCCTAAAACATGGGTTGTTATAAAGGTGATTATTGGGTGACTTTGACACATGGGGATGGACTGTGAGTGATAGAAATGGGATTTATCCCTCCTATAGGAGTTTGATGTCCTAGGAATCTTGATTAGAAAGACTGAGAAATTTATGGCCATGCACATGTGAGTTAATATGTGATATTGAGCTTACATATATCTCAGACAATCTTCTCTAGTTCAAGAAACAAGAATGAATGATGAAGAGGGTGATTTCTCCATGCCTCGAGATCAATCTGGACATCAGTGACAAAGGAACTATACAAGCACTCCAACTCCATGCACAGATTGTAGGTTGAAGTTGTAACATCCCTAACTTGGGTTATGTCATAATCCTAGAAGTTTTGCTTAAGTAAGTTATTTATAATTTTTTTAATCTTTTGAAAAGTAATTAAGACTCAAGGAGAGTTTAATGTTCAAGTTTGTGCTTATTTGCAAACTATTTGTGCATTATATGATAGTTTGGGTGTAAATTGCAATTTACCCAAGATGAGGGGTTATATTGAAATATGTCACATTTTGAACGTGCCTCAAGTTCTTTAGAATCATAAGAGAGAGAATGATGCTAAGGGGTGGCTTTTGGAAAGACAAAGTTCCAACTTGGAGCTTGTTTGAATAATGATTGTGCTTTGGGTACCAAGTTTCGTGCAAATTGCAATTTACCCAAAATGTAGGGTTGATATGCAAATTACCACCTTTAGAGTGTCCCTAATCTCTCTTATCATCATCTAGAGGATAGAGAAAGAAAGAGGCACCATGTTTGAATCATATTTGAGTGATGGTATTCTCGGTGATGAAAACACCAAGAAGAGTTGTATAGTTGAAACCCTAAAATGAGTTGTAGAGCTTATATGGGAGTGCCTATAAGCCAAGAAGCCATAGAGGAGGTCCCATATCATTTTTTCAACTCTTGGAAAATGTCATGATGAGTTAATCACCTCAAGAAGGTGATAGATATTGGTTTACAACTTTTCTTGGAAAAGTTGTATCGATTTGTGAATAAAGTGATGGTGGGTTGAAATATCTTGTTCAACAAGATAACTAATGGCCTAAATCATATCCCTAGATTATCCCCAAGAGTTTTGCATGTCACTATAAATAATTGTGTATGCATGTACATGTGTCAACCCTTGGATGGACATGTGTCACCTAGTAGTATAAGGTGATGACATCTCTTATACACTCTCTCTCATGAGCCTCAATTATATATACCACTCCTTTCACCTACTAGTGAAACATTTTGAATCCTACAACTCTCTCTCTCTCTTAGATATCATGCATAGTAGTTGAGTAGCATGGAAGATCTCTAGCGTTAATCTTAAGGTGAAGCCATGGTCATCTTCAACCTTGGTTGAAGCATGATTCTCGGGTTGTGATTCTTCCTTTCTTTTCTTCTTCACCAAGTTCTTATCTATGGTAATTCTTTACATATAGAGGAGTTGTGAACAAGTCTTGGATCTTTGATAAGTTCATCTTCAACCTTGGGAATGTGAAGCTTTGTATCTTGGAGCTTTGAAGTTGTTCTTGAGGTGGGTTATATAACTTGAACCCAATCATGTTATTATTCACCTTCAATCTTGCTATACTTGTTGATCTACTTTCAATTTCAAATTTTCTTGAATGATTGATGATTCTATGAGTTCTAATAGTTGCATAGGACTATTTTCCATGAAATAGAATAGTAAGGGATGAAAGTTTAGAGCTAGATGATGATGAATGACATCATCATGGCACAAACTGATATCAGGTTGAAGCACCTCTTGGACTATATGGTGATAAGCACAACCTCTTGGATGATATGGTGATAATAACACACTTATTGGATGATATGGTGATAAGAACACACCTCTTGGATGATATGGTGATAAGAACACACCTCTTGGATGATATGGTGATAAGCACACACCTCTTGGATGATATGGTGATTAGCACACACCTCTTGGACGATATGGTGATAAGCACACACCTCTTGGGCGATATGGTGGTAAGCACACACCTCTTGGACGATATGGTGGTAAAC